>ML685928.1:1746114-1849139 GCA_007922175.1 Pelusios castaneus | reverse complement strand
CGACCTAGAGCATCCAGTGTGGATGCTCTAGGTCGACTTTGTAAGTTCCCCTTTAAGTCGACTTTAATTTTAAGTGTAGACACACTAAGTCGACTTAACTAAGTCGACTTTAAGTTGACTTAGTTAAGTCGACTTAAAAGTACAAGTGTAGACATAGCTCTAGACACTACGCAGTCATAAGGTAAAGTACTTTCAGGGGCTATGCTAAATTAATCTGGGGGTTAGACAGGCTCCATATGGTTCCAGAATTTGGGCTTAAAGATTGACTTCAAATGTACATTCACTATGGTAAGCACTGTGAATCAGATCCATATCCCCTGAAGTCAGTGAATTGCACTTTAATGGTTTTTGGATTAGGCCTTCAGTATTTTCAGTATTGGGACCTTAATGGTCACCACAGAGGCAAACGAGTGTCGGAAATGATGCAACACATTTCTTGGAAACTTTGTCCTTTGGCCCATACCACATTCCTCTATTCCCTCGGTCCTTGGCTGTGTTCTTCCCATCACCAGGGATATCACTCTGTATTTTACATTAGCCTGCCTTACCAGCTGTGTTTGGACTTCTGTAAAGCATTTGATTCAGAACCACATGACATTTTGATTAAAAATTTAGAAAGATCTAAAATTAACATGGCACATTTTAAATGGATTAAAAAATGGCTAACTGATAGGTCTCAAAATGGAATTGTAAACAGGGAATCATCATCACCAGGTATTTTTCCAGTGTGTCCCCACAATAGCCAGTTCTCGGCCCTATGCTATTTAACATTTTTATCATGTGACCCAGGGAAAAAAAACATAAAATTGTAACCGATAAAGTTTGCTGGTGACAAAAATTTGGAGGAGAGGTAAATTATAAAGAGGATAGGTCATTCATTCATAGTGGTCTGGATCACTTGGTGCAAGCAAACTATATGCATTTTAATACGAGTAAATGTATACATCTAGGAACAAAGCATGTTGGCTCTACTTACAGAATGGGGAACTCTATCCTGGGAAGCAGTGAATCTGAAAAAGATTTAGGAGTCATGGGGGATAATCATCTAAACATGAATTCCCAATGTGACACTTGTGGCCAAAAGAGCTAATGCAACCTGGAGATGAGTAAACAGGGGAATCTTGACTAGGAGTAGAGTGGTGGTTATTTTACCTTTGTATTTCGCTCTGGTGTGACTGCTGCTGGAATACTGTGTCAAGTTTTCGTGCACACAATTCAAGAAAGATATTGATAAACTGGTTCAGAGAATAGTCACAAGAATGATTAAAGGATTCGAAAATATGCTTTAGAGTGACGGAGTCAAAGAGTTCAATCTATTTAGCTTAACAAACAGAAGATTAAGGGGGGGACTTGATTATAGTCTATAAGTACCTATAGGGAACAAATATTTAATAATGGGCTCTTCGTTCTACCAGAGAAAGGTATAGCATAATCCAGTGGCTGGAAGTTGAAGCAAGTCAAATTCAGTCTGCAAATAAACCATACATTATTAACAGTGAGAGTAATTTAACCACTGGAACAATTTAATAAGGGTCATGGTGGATTCTCCATCGCTGACAATGTGTAAAACAAGATTGGATGATTTTCTAAGATATCTGCTCTAAGAATCATTTGGGGGATATTCTATGGCCTGTGTTATACAGGAAGTCACATTAGATGATAATAATGGTCCTTTCTGGCCCTGGAATCTGTGACTCTAAACTTGCTTCACTGTGACTGTTTCAATTCTGAATGAATTTAATCAACTCCCTTTGTCAACTAAAACCCTTCTTTCAAGGAGACATTATTGTCTACAATTCAAACTAAACACAGACATGAGCATAATTTCTTTTCCTACCATTTTACACCATCATCCTCATTAATTAATTAATACATTCTCTGTGGGAGCATCTCAAATAGTCAATAAAATAAAATAAAATAAAATCTCTGCAATTCCCACAGATAGACCATTGAAAAATGCATATGAATATAGAGAGATCTTAGCATTCAGAAGAAGCTGAGTAAATAAATCCAATGTATGACATTAAAGACAGAGCTGTTGGCATTTCAGAAGACAGTTAATCTCCCAGAAATAATTTAGGGAATGTAATGATGTTCATCTGAGGACCTTTGAGAGGGCAAGAGACTTGTCCACATTCATACAGGGTCTAATGCAAAGCCTACTGACATCATTGAGAGTCATTCTATTGACTTCACTGGACTTTAGATCAGGTCCCAGCAGATCTGGTAACAGAACTCAGGTCTCTTGAGTACCAGACACATGCTTCAACCATCAGCAACACCCCATCCCACAACGTAGGTCCCTTCCAGTAGGAAGCACTAGGCATTTTATCCCTCAAGAGAGTTTTGTTTTGTTTTAATGATGCACTGAATCATAAAGCTTTCTACAAGTGTAAGTGTTTAATATGAGGATTCTTTCAAGAACACAACTTTGAGAGAACTATAACCATAAAGTTAATGCCCAGTACTTTAAGATCTTTGGCAGACACTGATTGGTTCAAGTAGAGTCAGGGGCAAAGCCACAGGTGGACCCAGGTAGGCATGTGCTCACCCAGTTGTCCAGCAGGCCCGCCCAAACATGCTCACCGCAGCACCGGCAGTGGTGCAAGCTTCGCCACCGGTACCACAGCTGCGACCACGGATTGGCCAGCTGTGGGCAGCTGTGGCCACAAGCGGCGGCACTGCAGGCAGATGGGTGGGGGTGGGCACCTCTCCACCCGCGCAACTTCAGCCACGGACAGCTGCTGCGGCCTTTACAGAGCAGGAGCCGAGCTGCCTCATCCCT
Source organism: Pelusios castaneus (assembly GCA_007922175.1). Taxonomy (NCBI): domain Eukaryota; kingdom Metazoa; phylum Chordata; order Testudines; family Pelomedusidae; genus Pelusios; species Pelusios castaneus. The sequence continues at coordinate 1,846,354 of ML685928.1, read as the reverse complement.
GCCCTCCTCTTACCGACCCTCCAGCTGCTAAGCAACTGAAGTATCCTCAAGAAGCTTCCAGTCACATGACCAGAAGCAGGACTGGCAAGGCCCACCCTGGAAAGTCAGGGGCCAAGGAATAGCAGCACAGATACACACTTGCCTCAAGTCACACAGAAAACCTATACAGGACTTTAAAATTGAACCCAAATTTTATACATTACTGTCCATTAGGATGACCAGGTGCCCCAATTTTATAAGGCCAGTTCTTGTGAAGTAAAATCAAGGCTAAACACTATAGAGGATCAAATAATACTGTGTCATGCTAATGTAAAACTGCAATAATTCTGCTTAAGTCTATCACGTTACTCCATATTTACACCAGTGTACCTGAGAACCAACTGTGGCACAGTTTTGTTTTGTATATAGATGATATTATCATAAAGGTCATATACAACTGGTTGAAAAATCATACTCAGAGTGTGGTTATCAATGGTTTGCTGTTAAACTGGGAGAAAGTATCTAGGGGGTCCCATAGTAGTCTCTCCTGGCTTCATTATTTTTATTATTCATATTTTCATTAATGACAAGGATAACGGATTAGAAAGCATGCTTATAAAATTGCAGATGACACCAGGCTTGGATGGATTGCAAACACCTTGGAAGACAGGATTAGAATTCAAGAGGAACTTAAATTAGAGCAGCAGTTCTTAACCACTGTGTTGGGACGCATTGTTGTGTCACCACACAGCAGTAAGGGTGCGTCTACACTTACAAATTAAGTCGACTTAAGCTTGCTGAAGTTGACTTAATTTACTCTGCGTCTACACTACACTTTCCTTAAGTCTACTTAAGCAGCTGCTTAAGTCAACTTAAGGAAAAATTAAGTCGACTTTGTAAAACCTAGTGTAAAGTCGACTTTGCTGGCTAAGTCAACTTTAGAAAGTCGACTTAGCCAGTGTAGACATGGAGTAGCCCTAAGTCAACTTTCAGTCAACATAGGGGACTCCAGGGATTCCCTACTGCCCTCCCTGCCAGGGTGGCTAAGTCAATTTAAATTAACAAGTATAGACATAGCCTAAGTGTGTTACAGAGACCCAGGGTAAGGGGATTCGGCCTCGGGGGATGGGATGGTGTATCCTATAGTGCCACACACAACATGAAGCGTGTCATGACCTGCAAAAAATTGAGAACCACTGAATTATAAAATTGGTCTGAAATCAACTAGATGAAATTCAATAAAGAAAAGTGTAATATACTACACTTAGGAAAAAGAAAACCAAATGCACAACCAGAAATAGAGGAAAAAACTGGCTTGGTAGAAGTCCTCTGAAAAGAAAATTGGGGTTACAGTGGATCACAAACTGAGTATGAGTCAATGGTGTGATGCAGTTGTGAGAACGGCTAATGTCATTCTGGTGTGTCTTAACAGGAACGTTATATGTAAGAACACGGGAGGTAATTGTCCTGCTTTGCTTGGCAATGGTGAAGCCTCAGCCGGAGTACTGTGTTCATTTTTAGGCACCCCACTTATAAAACATGTGAACAAATTGGAGACAATTGAAAAGAGAGCAACAACAAATTATAAGTTTAGAAAACCTGAACTCTGAGGAAAGGTTTAAAAAACTGGCATGTTTCGTCTTGAGAAAAAAAGTCTGAGGGAGGGATCTGAAAACAGTCTTCAAATATACTAAGGGCTATAATAAAGAAGATGGTATTCAATTGTTTTCCATATCCAACAAAGGTAGGACAATAAGTAATCAACTTTAATCTGAAGCAAGGGAGATTTAGGAAAAGCTTTCTAACTAGAAGGATAGTTAACCTCCAATGATGTGGATTCCACATCACTGGAGGTTTTTAAGAACTGCTTAGACAAAAACCTGTCTGGGAGGAATAGGTTTACTTGGTCCTGCCTCAGAGCAGAGGGCTCGATGAGATGGTCATTCAAAGTCCCTTGCAGACCCACATTTCTCTAATTCCATTACAGTAGTACCTAGGGGTTTCATCCCAGTCAGGCCCCTTTATGTTTGGCACTTCACTAACAGAAAGTAAATGACAGTCCCTGCCCAACAGATCTCCCAGCCTATAAAATGAGATGTTCCAGGTAAATGAGGCAAACCAATGGGTGAGGGCAAGACAGAGTAACAAAAAGAATAGGCTATTTTAGCAATAATAGTATGTTTTAATATCTTCTTATTCCCCTGAATTCCTTGTCCACCTGTTTTCAGAGGGGTAGCCTTGTTAATCTGTGTACAGCAAAAACAATGAGAGCTTATGGCTGAAGAAATTTGTTGGTCTTTAAGGTGCCACAAGACTCTCGTTGTTTTTACTAACCTGTTTTGCTTTTTTACTGTGCTTATCTTTTTTCTAAAAGCTTTAAATGATCTGAATTAGAGATCTTCAAATAGTAAACAATCTTTTTTATATATATAAATAATAGCTTCGGGTTTTACATGCCATGGTTTGTGAGGTAATGTTATTTATCACTTGCAATTATGTGACTGACCACCAGGTATTTATGATCTATTCATGAGCCACAAGTTTAGTTGATTTTAGCATAAATGATTATCTGTCCAAAAATGCATTATGAAAGTTCTTGGTTTGTTAGTCTCCTTCTGGAAAGCATTCAGTCATCCAATCAGGGAACTGAAACAATACGACATAATTTAGGTGATTGTAAGAATCTTTAAAGATTCTCCAGTCCTCTAGGACCTCATCTGTCCTCTGTGAGTTCTCAATGATAACTGCTAATGGTTCCAAGATTGCTTCAGTTAGCTCCTTAAGTACTCTACGATGGATTTCATTAGGCCCTGCCAACTTGAATACATCTAATTTATCTAAAAGTTGCTCCATGGCCTATTGTAGGATGGTGCCCGGGGGAGAGAGATGGGGGAGGGGGGACTGCGCTATTACATCCTCACTAGAGATTTTTAAAAACAGACTAGACAAACAGCTGCCAGAGATGGTCTAGGTATACGTGGTTCTGTCTCAATGAATGGATAGACTGACCTTTCAAGGTCCTTTCCAGCCCTTTCAGTGATTCTAATGATTAACCACAAGACCATCTTTTTCTCAGAACAGCCTTCCTCAGTCTTAAAATTTTTACTTCACCTTTTTATAGTAATATTAGAACAAAAAGTGGGGGGAAAAGAACCTTGAATGTATGTAGAAGATGTACAGAAATGAGACTACAGCTCAAAGATTCATTTTAACTGTTTACTTTCAGTTTTGCTTCGTCATATAGACTTTGCCAGACATAAACTCATTGCTTACAATCTAAGGGTATCTGTGCATTTTACCTTCCATGCGAATTGTTATTAATTTTAGTCAGAACCCCATCTAATCATTTGTTCTCAGATTCTTGCCAAATCTATTTCCATAGCCTCATAGAAAACAGGTTTTTAATTTTCATGATGTTCCCTTATTCTCCCCTTTTTAAAACAGATGAAACAATTAAGAAAATGCCACAATGCATGTATTGCTAGTGGATTTAATGCTTGAATTCTTAGAAGAGAGGAAGTCACACAACGGTCTCAAAACTGCTGATCACAATGTCATTAGCATATGATAATGCAAAGCAAAGAAAATATAGAGAGGAGGAAGGAATGCATACATTCTGTGATGCTGCAAAGTTATTGAACTTTTAGAGCCAGGTGACAGTTTAGAGTGGGAGATCATAGGCTATGTCTACACAGCAAAAAGTTAGGTCGACTTTGTTAAGGTCGACCTTATTAGGTCACTTAAAGTGCTTCCCCTGAATGGGAACTTAGTAAGTCAACCTAACTGCCCTTAGGTCAACCTAGTAAAGTGGACTTATGCATCCACACTGTGCTTAGGTCAACCTAAGGAGTCGAGCTAAGGGTTAGGTCGACCTAACCTGTGGTTCTTATTAAGTCAACCTAACCTTTCATTAAGTCGACTTAAGGAATTTCTTAAGTCGACTTAATGAAAGCCTGGTGTGATCAGGGACTAAGTGAGGTTGACTTAAGCCTCCTTAAATCGACCTAATTTGCAAGTGTAGACATAGCCATAGTGCCTTCCTTGGTAGAAAGTCCAGCTTAAAAATCCAGCAGCTAAATTCTGAAATAATACAGTGAGTACAAGCCAGCAATGACCATTTGTCTGAATTGCAGTCAATTTACTTCATATGAACACTGGTGAGAACATTGTTCCAGAGAAAATTTTGGCTGTAAAGCAAAGCATACAATCCCAAAATTTTCTCAAAGAAATCTTTGATTTAGAAATCTCCCGTAGTGCCTTATGGGTGTTGTAATTTGGGTGCCTTGTGTTCCCATTTTCCACTGTGAGTTGATCTCTCTGGCTTGACTACATCTCCCATGGTGTACCCTTTTGCTGAAGCTCCACCACCCCACTGCTGGGGAGGTCCATGGTTAAGGGAAACAGAAGCCTAGAAGTGACTTGCTCAGATTGCTATTGTAGGCCAGGAGCAGATCTGGGAATGGAACTCAGGTCTCCTAAATCCCATTCCAATGCCCCATCCACTGTAAGTCGGTTAAAGGAAACTCAGGCCAGAACCTAAAAGACAGGTGGTCACATCACAAATAAGACCCTCATTGGTAGGCTCAGGAAAAAGGCAAAGCACTTAGCTGGGTACTGTTTCTAACTTTGCCACTTTCTGACTTGCAGATCTTGGACAAGTCCCTTAACTACTTTGTGCCTCAGTTTCCTCATCTGTAAAATGGGAGTAATGATGCTTATCCTCCTTTGTAAATCACATGGAGGTCTGTGGGACAAGAGAACTATACAAGTGCAAGGTATTCATTATTACTACTAGAACTGTTGAGATATTTTGAAGGATTTTGGGGGGTAGATAAAAATGCAGTTTTGTCAATACCAAAATGTTTATTTTTTTGAAGAAAAATATTCAGAATTAAACTTTTTTTGCTTTGAGTTCTGCTAATGAGAAGTGCAGTGTAGAGCTATATATTTTTCCAGCTTTATCCCTAAGCACCTTGATATGCCTGGGAATGTGTCAGGCTTAGCACAGACCCATTATGCTGAGATGTCCCTACTGACTACCAGTCCCTTTACACAGTAAGAGCAGCATAAAGGAGAGAGAATAAAGCCTAGACCTGGGGCCTGCGATTTTAAGATCATAGCAGCAGGGATGTGTCTATGTTTGTAAAACATCTTGCTCTCTTTTGGGGTTCTGAGTAAATAAGAATTAATATCAAATCAAATTAAAATAGCAGGTTTCTCCCTTGGTTGGAAAAGAGAGACCCATATGGGAAAGTACAGAGAATGGAAAATCTCTTACTCTTTCTGATATCACTGTTCTGAATGCTGAGAGAGGCTAATATGGGCACAAGGGGATTTCCCCAGTGATGGGAAAACCACAGAGAAACCTCAGAATAATAGGGCCTGAGAACTAAGTTCTGGCTTCCACCACCACCTCCACAAAGCTTAAATCTCTCAGAAGAAAATCTTTTGCCATCCATGCTAGGCAATACTGTGCAGCCGCAGTCAACTGATGGGTGATAAAAGTGAACTGCTTCAAATAAACACTGGCTTCCTATTAACGTACTGATGAAAAACTGTTTTCTGCTGGCTGGCACCAGCCCTGCATTCTCTATCATCCCTGAAGTCTCTAGCACCTCTCTCCATGAATGTGGAAGAAGGACACTACAATACTTGCCTATTTCCAGGTGCTTTGATAACGAAGCAAACTTTCTAACATCCTTTCACAGTCTTGGACAGATGATGGTATCTAAGTATAAACTTATTCTATAGTATTTGTCCTCACCAAAAAGAAGAGTGAGATGAGTATAAAGAGGGGAAGTAGTACAGCAGCTGCAGATAACCTCAAGTTACTGTGGGTCAGGACAAAATATATATGGAAGTAAACCCAGCAGGAAGAATATTTTATTGTAGAATAAGTTTGCAATATTATTGATTTTTTTAAAGGCTTGATCAGGTGAAATTTGGGTGTCACTATGAGATTAGGAGCCTGATTTTGATCTCCGTTGACCGTGGTATAACTCAAAAGTAGCACCACCAAATCCTGGGGAGTGACTCTGATGCAAAAGTCAGGGTATGTGAATACAGAGCAAAGTTCTTTCAGTTCATTAAAATGTGAAGCTCAGGACCCTGGAACTACCCTGGTGGAAAAATCCTGGTGAATATAACGGGAAAAAATAACTTTTCTATAGATTTTTTAAAAATCATCGTATAGAATTTGGTAAAGAAATATATCCATGCTATAAAATCATATAGAAAAGATAGGAATTTCTATTGGGAGGATTTCATTTTCAATTTAATTTTTTTTAGATTTTTTTTTTTTTTTTTTTTTTTTGGCAATGCTTTCTATAGATCCCGGATGCATTTCTGTAGAACTCTCTTGGTTTCATTCATGTTACATTCATGTTTGTGGACATGCAAATTAAAATAGCAGAAAATATTTTTGTGCATTCCCACCGTATAAAGAAAACCCACCAAGTTTCACCTAACTCTACCCAGCTATGACATGGCAGGATAATGCCGATGTCAACTGACCAGAGCAGAGAGAGAGACTTAACAGAGCCTGAATGGGAAGAAAATAAAGTGATCTTTTAGGTAGAAATATTACAGTAAGTGCCTTTCTCGGTCTTACTGCTGGGGAAGTCAGTGCATATCATTTGGATTTGGTACTTTATCTTTGCAAGTCACCATTAATCAATTCCAGTTACAATCTAGAGTTCATACGCAAAGTTTGGTAACCCTGCTCATCTTAAATGATTAGGGCCCAACAAATTCAGCTCTAATGAAAATGAGAATGAGTCCTATTGAGCTCAATGTGAGCTGCACTCACTTATGCTAAGGTCAAATTTGGCCTTGGTACTGTCTTTTCCATGTGGTCTTGCAATGACTTTTTGTTGTCCTTTGTTTAAAAAAAGAGAGAGAAAAAAAGGACAATGGAAAAATGTGCATCCTATCAAGTGTTGTGAAACTGTGTGGGTTGGAGAAGGCTCAGTTTTTAATAAAGGAAACATTCACTACATCCCGTTTCAAGGTCTTCTTCAAGATAGAAATTAGGAGGCAAGCTGGAAACTCTTACCTTTCTACTCCTCGTTCTTCCATTGTTATCAGACAGTAATATTTCTGTATGCAAAAAATAAACAGGATAGAGCAGTTTTCTTTTTCTCTCCTATATATCTATGGAACACTGCCTTATGTCTGCTTGGGTCAAAACAGCATAACAAAAGGCTGCAAGACAGCCACCGGATTCCTCAAGCGGTCCTGGTAACTTCTCACAAAAACAAATGATGAGCTACTCCTTTCCAGCCTCTCAGATAACAGCCTTTGGAAAGGCCCTTTAGAACTTAGACAAAGAATGGCAAACCTTCTATAGACAGGGCTAAACCAACTTGTAGAATTAGAATAGTCTTGTAGAGTCATGTCTGTAGACGCCTATTTGTTGCAATCCTATTGAATTCTCTGGGATTTTTCCATAAGGGCAATATAGGCATCTACAACTTCAGGTTCAACCCATTCTTCTCCCCATTCCTACCTCCCCGCCTCCCAAACACACACACTGTTTCCTCCTTATTGTTTTCATCTGCTAGTACATCTCTGCCTGATTTGTCATAATTTCATGTTGACATACTGTAGTAAGACAGTTGCAGCTGCTCTCAATGAAGAATGCAAACAGGGATCTGTCATCTCTCTCTCCCCCTCCTGTCTCCTCTCCATCCCTCATGGATTTCATTTGAAATGAATGGCCCAGCACCTCTGAGGGTTCTTTACAGCTTGGAGAGCTGGCAGATGATTCCTTGTCAGTCAGCTCATTGTTTTGAAATTGCAGTTTATGCTCAGGCTAAACGCTTGCCCCTGTAATGTGTGCAATGTATATTTATGTAGTCTACTGCCTGATGCAAGCGGAGTTCCTCTCATCATACAGAAAGAGGATATGAGCTCATTCCGAAGGAATTTGAGCTCTGGGGTGCCCTGCTAACTTAATCCAAGCATCCCCTGCGTGCCCCTTCTTCAGAGAGGGTGGAAGAAAAGAAAAGCACAGTGCTATTGGCCTTTAATAAGTGGGGTAATATATTTCAGAGAGGAACTCAGACAGGAGCGGAAATGAACTTGGCTAGACGGTCACTTACAATAAAAAGAGGGGGGGGGGGGAGTGGAGGGGAGGGGAATTTGCAAAACTCCTTCCATTATTTAATGTCAATATACTTGGCTGAATTAAGACAGGCTGATATAATCGTAAGAAGTGGAGTAAGACTAAAGGCCACCCCTTCCCTTTAGGCACATTTAGCAACATAGTAGTAACATAGTTTATCACTAGTCCGCTTGATAAAGTAGCAACCAAATATATTGGCTAAGTGACTGCTGACTGTCGAAACAAGTGAACGTTTAAATGCAACACGAAGGTTCCGCTCCTGCAAGGTGTTTACCGGGATGAATCGCTCTGCAAGGGTAACACCCCATTAATCCCAGTGGGGATCTATCCACGTGCATTCAAACCTGCAAAGTATACTGCAGGTTTGGGGCCCAAAACTCTGAGACGCTTCAAAATATATTGAATGATTGACTGGCTTACATGATGTACACATGTACATGAACGAAATACCGTATGTGTGAGGTGTCGGAAAGGTTTTATCAGCATGTGTTGGTTGGCTGCATTATTCATGAGTGATGGATTTTGTATAAGCAGGGAATAGCGAGGAGAAACAGAGAGCTGGCCGGCATGCATAGCATTACTGAGATTATTACTGCAATACGGAGTCTGATTCGGGTGCCCATACTTTTTAACCAGGATATTGAAAATTGGATTGATTTCAGAGCTAGAAAATCTACAGCGAGAGACTAAATAAACCTCAGCCTATTTAGTTCACTGAAGAGAAGGTTAAGAGGTGACTTGGTTGTGATCTATGTAGAGAGAAGATTTCTGATACTAAACATCCTCTTTCATCTAGCAAAGGCATAATAAGATCCAATGGCTGGAAGATGAAGCTAGATACATCCAGGCTAGAGATTCTTAACATTGAGGGTAATTAACCATTGTCCTAACTTACCTAAATATGTGGTAGATTCTTCATCATTTCCAGTCTTTAAATCAAGCCTTTCGAAATGGAAATATGGCCTCGCTCAACCACCAGAGATAGGCTTGATGCAGGAATTACTGGCTACATTGTTTTCATCTTGTGTTATAGAATAAGTCAGGCTAGATGATCATAATGATCCCTTCTACCCTTAAAAGCTATGTATCAATGAGTGGGCCTCACTTGGGATCAGACCCCGTTATGCGATGCACTGCACAAGCTCATCAGTCCCTGCCCTGAGGATCTTGCAATATAACTCAACAAGAGTGGGACAAACTATTGTTACCCCCATTATACAGATAGGAAACTGAGACACAAGGTTCTTTTAGGGCTAAGAGCGGATCTACATTGAGCCCAGAGTAAGGCACATCATGGCTGTGTGCTGCCCCAGGAGCAGCTTGCTGCTATGAAAAGGGATCTAGACAGCATCAGCTCTATACCCAATACAGCAGACATGCCATGCAAGCTCAGTGTAAGGATAAGAGTGGAGCCAAGACTCCACCCAGTCCCTGACCTGCCCCATTTCACCTGCTTCCATCCACCTGGACAAAGGGTATGTAACAGCTTTGCAGACCCTTATGCCCTTAACACACTAATACCTGGTGATGCAGGTGCCTGTACCTGTGAAGTACAGTAACTCAGAATCTGATTTTAAAAGATTTTCTCCAATTTATATGTCTGGTAGATAAAGGATCTAAACCCGGATTTCCTGAAACCCAGTCCAACACTTTAAGCACAGGACTATTCTACTGCTTTGGGAAACTAGTAAGATCACACTTATAGGCTATGTCTACACTAGAAAAAGGCAAGTTGACTTTGTTAAGTTGACTTAATAAGGTCCACTTTAAGTCAACTTAAAGCTGACCTTATTAAGTCGACTTAACAAAATGGACTAAGTTGACTTAAAGTTAAGTCAACTTAGTCCACTTTGTTAAGTCGACCTAACCGCCCTTAAGTTGACTTAATAAAGTCGACTTAAGGGTTACTTCCCATCCACACCATCCTTAAGTCGACTTAAGGAGTTGACTTAAGGCTTAAGTCGACCTAATGGGCGGTTCTTATTAGGTCGACTTAAACTTTCATTAAGTTAACTTAAGGAATTTCTTAAGTCAACTTAATGAAAGTCTGGTATAGACAGGGAGTAATTTAGGTCGACTTAAGGGTCCTTAGTCAACCGAAATTGCCAGTGTAGACATAGCCATAGTGTCCATCCCTGTTCCAACTGAGGCCGTTGAGGAGTTTGTAATTACTGTTAGTGGGAGCAGGATCAGATCCATAATATATATGGGTTGATATGTGATAGAAATATTGAGTCTTTGCAGTGTAGACTATATTGCAATTGCTTGCAGTTTTATCACAAGTCTGGCAATAGATGGCATTGCTTTTAAAACCTCAGCTTCTGGGGTCATGTTATTATGTGGGCATCTTAACTTTCATTTAAAAAAATTCTAGCCCTCATGGTTGAGAAGAAAACTGGAAAATGAGGCCAGAAGAAAAACAAAAGAAACTAAACCTTGGTTTTAAAAAAAAATTCATGACTTTTAAGCCAAGTATGAGCATTTGCACCCTAATCATGACTTTTTTTTTTTTGCCTTTTATACTTATACATGACTGTTTATGGTGTTGGCAATATTATGTATATTTCCCTTTTTTTGTCATAATTTTTGTGGGGAAAGATTATTTTTTTCAACATTTACCTGATTTTTCTTTTCACAACACTTAACAGTTTTGGGGTTTGTTCTTTTTAAGACTATGGAAATTTGTCATTTCATAAATTGCTTGTTTAAAACTAGGATATTTCAAAAATGAAGTTTTTTAAATATTGAAATATTTTTTAAAAAATATGACAGGATTGAGCTGGCTAAAAATTTGGTTTAAAACATTCTGAAAACAGAAAGTTATATACATAAAATAATAGACAAAACACTGATTTAAAAAACTGAGGAGAAAAATCATGAGGGCTTCCTTTTTCAAAAAACAAAGCAAAAATTATTTCAAAATTAGGAATATATACTTTCTTTCAACTAATTCAATTGGAAATTTTGGATTCTTCTGTTTCTGAGCCTTCATCTTGCATTACTTTGAATAAGGTAACCTTGATTGTCAGAAGGGCTTCAGATGTAGCTGTGAGAATCCAATTTTCCAAAAATCTGGCATCTCTACAGTCTCTCAAGTTGGGCACCTATAACAGACATCCAAAATCACTATTCACTCTCGAAAATGCTGGCCATAATTAACTGTGCCCTTCAAAGTGGAAAAATATTTTAGTTCTATATTTTGCTTTGTTTTATGCCACATGAAGGCCTGAAAAATTACTTTCTGTTTTAAAGCTCAGGGGCTTTTTACTTTTTTTTTTTAAACCCTAGAACCATCATGAACATCAAGCCAGGTCTTCTCAGTGTATATCTTGAGCATCACACACCTTAACAGAAAGAAAAAGAAGAAATGATTTTTAGCAAAAATTCCCTGTCTCCCAAGAGTTGATTAGGCACTGTAGTGAAATGAATGTCTTTTTTAAAAAAGCAAATCTTGAAATGGTCTGACTAAAGATCCATTGCTTTCTGAAATGCTCATATTTCTGTCTCTTGTCACTTGATAATTACCCTACTTCTCCAATCATCCACAGTGTTCCAGGGTAGAAAAAACTTGTATTTAGAAAACAAACAGTAAGAAAACACCTTGGCGGAGGGACAAAATGTATTCAGACTTTTATACATCACAGGTCACAGACCTTTTTCAAGTCACTTTTATGGTACAATCCTAAAGTTTCCCATCTTTTGATTTTGCATAAGTGTTAAGGTGCTGTTATGAGCACCCCATAAACTGGCCGCCACCTCCCTTGTGATATACAGACATAGAAACTGTTTCTCCTCAGGTCACGTACAGAAACTGTTTATCAGATACTGTCCCCAGGTCACATACCAGATACTGCCCCCCAGGTCAGGTAAAGAACTCATGGCTGCTAGGCTTGTGACTATCAACATGCTTTATTGCACGTAGAGAACTCCTGGCTGCTAGGCTTGTGACTATCAACATGCTTTATTCGGACCCTGATTCGCTCTCAGCCAGCTCCCAAAGGGGTGGGTCATCCCCCTCGCCCATGCGCTGAAGGGCAAGTCAATCATGGCTGCTCTGCCCCCCCCCCCCCAGGGGTGTAGAAGGCTCTGACCCGAAACCTAGAGAGCTGGTGAAAATTCCTTTGCACAAATAAGGACAGGAGGAACCGGGCAGACCCTCGCCTCAAAATTCCTGCTGCAGCGAAATCTGGCCAGTCACAGCCCTCGGCAGGAAGCCATAGCCTGGGCCATAAAAGCTCCCATGCCGACCGAGAGTCTCCTCGAGTTAACTGCTAGGCCTGATCACCCTGCAGTAGGAGTTCCCCCGAGAGTGCCGGCCCGAGTCGATTTCAACCTCCGCCTTGAGACGTTATGCTGTTGTTAATCACCTGCCTGATAGTCATGGTACGTATGTGAACCCGAATTACCCCCCCACGTTTACTCCTCATGATTGAATGTGAATAATTCTTCTACCTCAGTTTTAACCCTAGGTATTACAATTGGTGTAGGTTTGGGGATTATTATTACAATTGGTGTAGGTTTGGGGATTATTGTTATGTTTATTGTTTATGTATTGGACTCTGTCTTGTTATACTTTATCTCTGAATTATCAAAAGAGTCCAAGAGGAGGGTTTATTCTAAAGGTTTATTTCTGTGTAACTCATGATATGCTAAACTGTGAGTAATCACCTGGGGCTATCTTGTTATCTGTGAAGCTGACTTCTGAGTTTAGTCCAGCAAGCAGCCCCACTGTTAACCCTTTGCGTCCCAAAGAGGGGACTAATAAAGTTTATTATTTTTGGCCACCACTTTAAGTTTCCAGGAGCCTTCCTTCTCCCATCCTTTACCCACTGCGGACAATAAGGTTTATAAGTATTTCAAAATATAAACTCAGAGACATCTGAACAAAACTTTATCAGCTACAACTTTCTACAAAAGTTCCTCAACATTCCCCACCTCACTAAGGGTGCATCTACACTTACAAATTAAGTCAATTTAAGGAGGCTTAAGTCGACTTAATTTACTCCGCATCTACACTGGGCTTTCCTTAATTCGACTTAAGCTGCTCCTTAAGTTGAATTAAGGAAAAGTTAGTTCGAATTAATAACACCTCATTTTAATTCAAACTAGCGCTTAAGTTGACTTTATTAAGTTGACTTAAGCCAGTGGAGACGTGGAGTAGTGCCTATGCGGACCTCTAAGTTGACTTAAAACATTATGTTGACTTAATAAGGTCAAAAAGAGGCCACATCTACACTAGAAAAGTTAAGTCCACTTCTGTTAAGTTGACTTAATAAGGTCCACTTTAAGCCTTTTCAAGTGTAGACATAGCCTAAGAGGCTTTAACTAAACCAAGCTGTCAAAGACTAAATGCCAAAGAGAAAAACACTTAAATTCAGTATTAGTTCGCATCTAAAATAAATGTTTTCTGCATGGCTGTGACAAATTAGTGGCTTAGAGCACTATTTCTCAATGACCAGTTTGTGGTTCACAACCCCAGTCCTAGAGATCTCCCTGACACAGTTTAGGAAGGCAACAAGCTTGACCCTGGTATCAGAAAGGTTGAGAAATACTGACAAAGTACAACAGAAATGGAAGAAATTAGCTGACAATTTGTTTCACAATACCTGATGATGCCTTGTGTTTATTCTCCTCACCGGGGGAATTTTTCATTTCTTTATACTACCAGTAACTAAAACCCAGCTGCAGATGAACAACAATGGGTTGGGGACCTTCTGACCACTTTCAAGCCTCTCCTCCAGCCCCACTTCTCCATGATACCTACAGAAAGCTGCCAGTTAATCATAACTACTCAGATGAACATCAGAAATTATTGATAGGACAGAGACCGTCTTTTTCTTGTATGTTTGTACAGCATCCAGCAACAGTGTGGGGTCCTGGTCCATGACTGAGGCTCCCAGGCACTACGATAAGACCATTAATAAGTCATAATACTGATAACATTCATATTTATTGTGTCTTTATGGGGGTTTTTTAAATGGCAAATCCTGTGAACACTTTGTGACCCTGCTGATTTTATCTTTGTCTCCTTCCTCAGTATCCTGTGTTCTCTCCATATGAGGATCAGATTCTCAGCTGCTGTAAGTTGTCCTAGCTCCATCGAAGTCATTGGAGGAAAGACAATTTATATCAGCTGATGTTTGCCCTTTATTTTTAAATTATACCTTTGCAGTTTTCTTCCTTTTGCCTGGTATAGAAGGAGTGCCTCTGTTATTTTGTACAAAGCAGCTATTTTTGCTTATTTTTCACCTTAAAATATCATGAAAGCCAATTCTAGCCCTCCTAGCTTTTGTTGACCAAGCTTAGAGGTATTAATTGTGAATGTTAGCATTTTAATTGAATGGGGTGAGGTTACCAACTCTTTAAAAAAGACTTCCTTTCTCAAAGATGTTTATTAGATTTAACTTGCTTAGTTCTTGGGATATCACCATTTCATTAGTTCTCCAACCCAAGAATTAATAATGTCTTAAACAAGCAAAGAGAAAATAAAAAAGACGAAAAAAATACCTGTTGGGTCTCCTTTACACATCATAAAGAAGTAAATATTGGCCCAAGTCTATTTTTTCTCCTTTACAGGTCATTATTTAAACTCTTCAGTACAGGGACTATCGCTGCCTCACACTAGGTCCATCAGCCAGCAAAATGGGGCCCTGTTCCTGACTGGTGTTACCATAATACAAATAGTAATGATAGTTACTTCAAAAAAACCAAAATCAGCAACAACATATGTTAAAGAATGTTAAAGTTGCAAAGCCAAAAACGCAAAAAAGTCAGGAAATGTCAGAGGTGAGGTTGTTTGTGCAGCATATGTATTATGATATAGTCTTTAATTACACAATCATATACTATCTTCTACACAGCTCCTCTTCCCCATTGAATGCATAAGATGGTCATGACCTAGGCACGAATCAGGGCTATGCAGTGAAAGAGAGAGAGAGTTGTTAGTAGGACCCTGCCTTATTTGTTGCAGAAGCTGGAAGGTGTATCTGACTTCAGAAAGGGAAAAACTGGTGTCACGGCTAAAAGAGTTCAGTGCTGTCCTGGAGAACTGATTCTGCATCAGAGTTCCTATGTGATTCCAATCAAGTCACTTAAACCAAACTTTGCACAGCTAGCCATCTATTGTGTGTTCCTTATTTTCTGGGTGCTTACCGTGATATGATGAGGCCTGAGCTGCAGAAATATTGAGCACTCACAACTGCAATTGAAGTTAATGGGAGCTGTGTGATGAACAAATAAAGTGTTATATAATACTAAGTCCTGTGAAAAATCAGGCCCTAGATGTATCTTCTTAGTGGACACCCAAAGTTAGTAGGCACTTTTTTGCTTTCAATTTTCTCTGCCTCAGTTCCCCCCACGTAAAATGGGAACAATAATACTATCTATTCTCACAGAAATGTTGGAAGATAAGTTATGTAAGGTTTGTGAAGCATTTGGATACTATAGTTATGAGCACCATAGGCAAATCCATGACAATATTAATAATTCAGGGTTTGAACAATGTGCAGTAAACAACATCTGGGCCACTGCATTGACTCAAGAGGACACAAAGTAATACTGAATAATTGCCCATTCAATGAGCTTAACTGTATATAAATGAATTGATTCTCACAAGAATCATGAATTCAGTTACTTACTGCCTTCTGAGAGTGACTGTTTTTAGTCACAATGGCATGTCCTTTGGACCAACAGCATGATATGCAGTCAGTAATAGCAGGAGCTAATCAGGAAATGTTTTTTATTCTTGTAAAAAAAAAAAAAACTTTGTTTTTTCCCAATTTTCACTGAAAATTTTCCTTGAAACATTTATAGTTAATTGGAAAAAAATGAAAATTCAAAACCAATTTGCATTTTTTGAGGGCGGGAGAGTTGTTTTATGCTTTTCTTTAGATTTTGGCAACTAAAAATTTTAACATTTTCAGTTTATATTTTTTCCAATTAATTTTCCCAAACTTCCTAGGAAAACAAATTTTTGGCATTCAAATTTCATTGAAAAGCCATCATATGTCAAAAAAATTTTCAATAGAAATTTTTCAACCAGCCCAGCAATCTCAGTTCTTTGCTACAGACAAATTCAATTAAAAAAAAAATCAGTTAAAAATAACAATTCTTTGCATTTCTATCATGCTCTCCATTTAAAAGCTCATATCACCCTTATGAAGTAGAGGAAACAGCATTATTTCCATTTTACTGAACGGCAGAGAGATTAATGTGACTCACCTAAGTACACACAAGAGGTCTATTTGAGAGCTGAGAAGAAAACGCTTGCTCCTAGCCATCTGCTTGAACTATCAAATCATCCTTACTCTTGGAAAACCAAGTGGATATTTTAATGGAAGACAATGAGTTGTAAAGACAGTTGAAAATAAACTCTCACAGGTTTTTTTGCTGACAGGCCAGAAAAGAGTGGATAGAGAGAAAATTTATCACGAGCGACTCGGTTGCAGGGATGTTTAAATGTGGACATTAGCCCCATTAGTATTTGGCTTGCTTTAGTAAATAAATGTGTACATGTGCCTGAGTGGTCTGAAATAAATCTACTTCAATGAAAGCATCCCTCACACTGCTGCTGATGCAGAGAGGAGCCCAGATACTGCTATCAATTACACCTGTGTAATCCCACTGACGTCATGAACGCCAGGCTTTTAACTGTTAGAAACAAGCTATTCATTATTTAGCCCAATTTTGACACTGCTGCTAACTTGAACTAAATGAAAAATAATCGGCCTGAAATTGCATGGGTGTGACTTGTAGCCTCTGGTAGAATTCATTTTTATTATACATTTTCTGAGGCCAATTGAACAAAATGATCAAGAGATATTAGACAGGGTGAGATGAGGGAAGGAGTGCAAAAAATGAACCTTTCCCATATTTTCCTAACTTCGGGTGTGTCTACACTTGTAAATTAAGTCAACTTAAGCTTGCTTAAGTCGACTTAATTTACCCTGCATCTACACTACAGTTTCCTTAAGTCGACATAAGCAAGTTGCTTAAATCGACTTAAGGAAAATAAAGTCGACTTAATGAAAATTAAGTCGACTTTATTAAACCTCATTTTAATTCGACTTTAGGCTTAAATCAACTTTTTCAAGTTGACTTAAGCCAGTGTAGACCTGGAATAGCCCTAAGTCGATTTAGGGCTACTCCAGGACTCCACCACTGCCCTCCTTGCTGGGGGGGCACAGGGGGAGCCTGGCATGCCCCCCCCCGGGCAGGGCAGAGCCCTGCCCACCCTGCCCCTATGCCCTGCCAGGGTCCCTGTCCCCCTTTGCCCCATTGTACCCATGTACAATGGGGCAAAGGCTGAGCCCCCTGGCACTGGGCAAGGGGTTCCCCCCTACCCCCGTGGACCTGCCCTAGGTCCCCCTAGCTCCTAGAAGTCAACATAGGCATCCAGTGTAGATGCTCTAGGTCGACTTTGTAAGTTCCCCCCAAAGTCAACTTTAAATTTAGGTGTAGACATGCTAAGTCGACTTAGCTAAAGTCGACCTAAATTTACAAGTATAGATATAGCCTTTGAGTTCTACTCTCTGTTATGCAGCAATAATCAAGAGTAAAAAGCCAGGGCTCTTCTGCCTTCGAGACTCTGAGGCTCTGTCTACACTAGAAACGTTGTCGACTTTGTTAAGTCAACTTAATAAGGTCGACTTTAAGTCGACGTAACAAAGTGGTTACCCTGAACGGGAACTTAGTATGTCGACCTAACTGCCCTTAAGTCGACTTAATAAAGATGATTTAAGGGTTAATCCATGTCCACACGGTGCTTAAGTCGACCTAAGGAATCGACTTAAGGGTTAGGTCGACCTAACTGGCGGTTCTTACTAAGTCGACCTAAGCT
The DNA here is from genome assembly GCA_007922175.1 of Pelusios castaneus. Classification (NCBI taxonomy): domain Eukaryota; kingdom Metazoa; phylum Chordata; order Testudines; family Pelomedusidae; genus Pelusios; species Pelusios castaneus. The sequence goes on along the minus strand of ML685928.1, from coordinate 1,828,412 downwards.
TTCATTCAGTTGACTTAAGGAATTTCTTAAGTCAACTTAATGAAAGTCCAGTGTGGACGGGGAGTAATTTAGGTCGACTTAAGGTTACTTAAGTTGACCTAAATTACTAGTGTAGACATACCCTGAGAGCTTCATGCATCTACAGGGATGCCTCCTTCCTGCCAAACAACCCCACCAGCCCTGCAGGAACTGTGCCATAGAGGGGGAACCAACACAAGTGGATACAGCCTCAAGCAGCATTAACTTCTGTTGCTTCCACCCAGAGGTTTTGGGAATAGCAAGAGAATCAAGGTACCACCCCATCGAACTTTGCCCCAGGTTTATATTAGAGCAACATGGAGGCTTCCCTAGCTTCAGCTTGGTTTCATCTGTGTCAGTATGGGTGTAGGAACATCTAGGCCATACCCTTTCATCCTGAATATGTTCCCACAGTAGTGACTGCCACAGGTAGGGGATCATAAAGGCAGCTGTATATTGGGAGATATTCTGTAGAGTGGCCTGATGTATGCTCTGCAGCTATATTATACTTGCAGCACACCAGTGGATTCTTCCTGTTTCCCATTTTATCCATAGATATCTATTTACCTTCCTACATGGAATGGTGGACATCTTAAATCTTTTATATATTCAGATCTCACCTCAAATGAGTATCATTACCTGCTTTTTATGGATGGTTAAAATGAGAGTTAGAGTGCCTTACAGGCACATCAGCTAACTTCTATGCCTCAGTTTCCCCATCTGTACAATGGGGATAAGCACACTTGCTGGTGAGGATTAATTTGAAAAAGGTCATGTAACCCACTCATCAGTGTGCTATCTGCCTCTTCTACGTCCAATCCACAAAAAAGATGCAGCTGCTACAGCAGGCAGGTCTATAGTCTGGTGATTAGTTTGAATTGTAGAGACACAATAACATCTTCAAAAGTGCCTATGGCCCAGATCCTCAAAGGCATGTAGGCCACTATTATCCATTAATTTCACTCGGAGTTAGGTGCCTAAAATCCTTTGAAGATCTGAAGTTATAATGTTTGAGATCAGATTTTCAAAGATATTCTGGCACATAAAGATACAAACAAGATCCCAGTGGAATTTTCAAAAGTGCCTAAGTTGGTTAAGTGCCCAACTCCCATTGAAACCAAGCCAGAGTGGGAGGATGGAGGAGAAGCCAGAAGGGGAAGGGCCACTGTCTGTGCCTAGTGGGTGGAGCCAGACAAGGACAGCAGGACAAGTAGTAGTATAGAGGCCTCAGCCTCCAGCTCAGTTGTTGGAGAACCAGGGAAGGAAGGAAGGCTCTGCTACCAAGCCACTCACAGCCCTGACTCTGGAGGAGACTGAGGCCGGAGAGGAGCAGCTGAGTTTACTGGTGGCTGAATACCCAAGAGGAGGGAGAGGACCCTGGACAACAGCATTCCTTCCTGTACTGGGGCAGGAAGTAGCCCAGGGAACCAGATTGTGGCCCGGTTCTTGCAATGGGCACTTGGGCCAGCGAGTTTTGGTTGGGACCCTGCTGACTCAGTGGTGGCACCCTCCGACACTGTTAGGGTCCAAGGCAGGGACCCAGTGGAGTCAGGTGTGCCTGGGTCCTCCTACCCTCGGGGGTGGCAGCGCCCTCACTGTAGGCCTGTCTTCACCTGTTGTCTATTCAAGCCAAGATATCAGTCCATAGCCTGCTCGTTTGATGTAGTGTGGCATCCCTTTGAGTCAGAATGGGAACGGCAGCCACCCACCACACTATAGTGCTGCTAAATTATAGGCTGCTTCTCAAAATTCCACACAACATCCCATTGGTTTTCAATAGGATTTAGGCTTCTAATGATTTAGATACATTTGAGCTAAAGAGTCAGGTATGGCAGCTGGGAACTGTAACAGATTCTCAGTTACTGGAGCAGGCACTGAGGGGGAAGTATAATATACAGTGGCCAGTATGTTGGGGTTTTAAGTACCTAAATAGCTTTTGAAATGGGACTTAGGAGACTAAGTGACTTGGAGTATCTTTACAGTGCATTTTAAAACCTGTGATAGTGAGTCTTGGAGTCCGAGTCTATACACTTGAGCTTAAAGGGCTCATGCTATGACACTAAAAATATCTGTGTAGACATTCAGGCTCAGGCTGGTGCTTGGGCTCTGAAGCCTGGGGAGGGGAATCGATTTCAGAGTCTGAGCTGCAATATGGACTCTGCCATTTAGCACAAGCCTCGCAAACTTGATTAAGATTAATTTAAACTGAAACAGATGCAGAGAAGAGCTACTAGGATGATCCGTGGAATGGAAAACCTACCTTATAAGAGGAGACTCAAAAGCTATGTCTACACTTGCAAGTTAGTTCGAATTATGGAAGCTTAATTCGAACTAACTTAAGCCTTGCCCACATTAGGCTTTCATTAGTTCAAATTAAGGGCTTCCTTAATTCCAACTAATAAATGTAATTGCTTAGTTCAAACTAACCCTTAATTCAAAATAGTTAGTTCAAATTAAGTCAGTGTTGCCATATTAGTTCGAACTAACTGCTTAGTTCGAACTAATCAGCATATTGACCTTCATGCAACTGACTAATTCGAACTATGCAAGTGCCCTGCATGGACATGGCTAGTTCGAACTAGCATTCTAGTGGGGCCATGCTAGTTCGAATTAAGTTAATTCGAAATAACTAAATTTAGTTCGAATTAGTTAGTTTGAATTAACTAATTTGAACTAGCTTTTGTAAGTGTAGACATAGCCAAAGAGCTTGGCTTGTTTAGCATAACCAAAAGAAGACTGAGGGGAGATATGATTGCTCTCTATAAATACATCAGAGGGATAAATACGAAGGAGGGAGAGGAATTATTTAAGTGTCAATGTGGACTCAAGAACAAATGGATATAAATTGGTCATCAGACAGTTTAAACTTGAAATTAAACACAGGTTTCTAACCATCAGAGGAAAAAAGTTCTCAAATAGTCTTCCAAAGGCTGCAGTGGAGGCAAAAAACCTAATGGGCTTCAGTACTGAGCTTGATAAATTTATGGAAGGGATGGTATGATGGGACAGCAGTTTCGCAATTGACTAATCTTTTACTATTGGTGATGGATATGCCAATGGCTCATTATGGTATGTTTGTTGAGTGGGTTCTGAGTTATTACAGACAATTCTTTCTTTCTCACTGGTGAGTCCGGCCCACATACTCAGGGTTTAACTAATCGCCATATTTGGGGTTAGGAAAGAATTTTCCCCCAGGGCAGATGGGAAGAGGCCCTGAGGTTTTTTTTTTTTTTTTCCTTCCTCTGTAGCATGGGTCATGGCTCACTTGCTGGTGGATTCTCTTTATCTTACAGTCTTTAAACCATGATCTGAGGACTTTAATAACTCAGTCATTGGTTAGAGGTTTATTACAGGAGTGGGTGTGTGAGGTTCTGTGGCCTGCATTGTGCAGGGCATCAGACTAGATGATCATTTTCTAATTTTAGACTAGAGTCTATGGGTGTATCTACACTGGCAAGTTAGGTCAACTTAAGGAGCCTTAAGTCGACCTAAACAAAGCCGCATCCACTCTGAGCTTTCCTTGAGTCAACTTAAGCATTTCCTTACGTCGACTTAAGGAAAGGTTAGGTTGACTTAATAACCTTATTACCTTATTGCCTTAATACCTTATTAGGTTGACTTATGCCAGTGTGGACGGGGATTAGAACCTAAATCGGCCTTATTAAGTTGACTTAATGCATTAAGTCGACTTAATAAGGTCTACAAGGGGCTATGTCTACACTAGAAAAGTTTTCAGTTTTGTTAAGTCAACTTAATAAGGTCGACTTTAAATCAACTTAAAGTTGACCTTATTAAGTAAGTCGACTCAACTTCTCTAGGGTAGACATAGCCTATGAGTCTATAAGCTCATAGCTCTAGACCCAGGCCAAGAGACAGGCTACTGTGAGTTTTTAAAAGCAATTTAAATGTTACCTTAGGCACTTTTGAAAATTTTAGCTTAGTTTTTTAGTACAGAACAATATTTTTAAAAAATTTGTAGTAAATCTCTTAACTAGTTTGAGTAATAAATTATTTAAATTAGGGCCACTTGAATTTAATTTTTTTTTGAGTTTTGGTTAATCAGACCTTTTTGGAGCTCTACCTTTAACAAGATCCTGAAGTTTGAGTGCTGAAATGGTATAGATCATTCCTGAATCTTAATACATTGGCTATTGCAAATGTTTTTTAATGTGCAAATTTCTGACTTATAAACCTTATAAGTCAGGACAGTTTCTATGTAGGCAGCAATGTTTGTGGTACTGTATTCTCAATTAATTATAAAATGCATTTTACATTGAATATTGCAGAGTATAATTGATGATACATCAGCTATATTGGACAGAGAACGAGGAAGATGTCAGAGCAAACTTCTTCATCAAAAGGACTCATTCACAAAAAAAAAGAGACTGCCTTACAGTCACCACTTACACAATTCAATACTTCATTGACTGACCTACAGAAAAGAACCCACTCCTATCGCCTGTCTCCTGTGCCTCCTGACCTATGAAAAGGCTTCTGGAAGGAATTGCTCCCCGAGGCTATGTCTACACTTGTTAATTTAGGTTGACTTTAGCTAAGTCGACTTAACAAAGTTGACTTTAAGTTGACTTTGTTAAGTCAACTTAGCATGTCCACACCTAAATTTTAAGTCAACTTAGGGGGGAACTTACAAAGTCAACCTAGAGTGTCCACACTGGATGCCTAGGTCAACTTCTAGGGGCTAGGGGGACCTGGGACAGGTCCACAGTGGCAGTGGGGGCACCCCTTGCCAATTGCCAGGGGGCTCAGCCTTTGCCCCATTGTACCTGGGTACAATGGGGGAAAGGGGGACAGAGACCCTAGCAGGGCATAGGGACAGGGTGGGCAGGGCCCTGCCCTGCCCTGTAGGGGGAGCATGCCAGGCTCCCCCTGTGCCACCCCCCCTGGCAGGGAGGGCAGTGGGGGAGTCCTGGAGAGCCCTAAGTCAACTTAGAGTCAACTTAGGGCTGCTCTGCGTCCACACTGGCTTAAGTTGACTTTAGAAAGTCAACTTAAGCCTAAAGTCGACTTTAAACTAGGTTTAAAAAAGTCGACTTAATTTTCCTTAAGTCGACTTAAGGAAAGTGTGGTGTAGACGCACAGTAAATTAAGTCGACTTAAGCAAGCTTAAGTCGACTTAATTTACAAGTGTAGACGCACCCCTATGGACTTTCTCAGTTGTGCAGGAAAATATTTTCCCACCTTCTTGACCAACACTGTCCTAGTCCAATTCCTTCCCATATTGTTGCACCCCTTCCACTGCCACATCCAATTTTTGCACATGTAAATTATAATCACATAGGACTAGATGCTGACACCCCTGCTCCCATTGAATAAATCCATGAAGGCTCCCATGGATTTCAATGGAATTATTAATGCAGTGACATACCATTCAGTGCAAGATATCAGAATCTGGCTGTACAGTTCTGTTAAATCTGAACATTACTTTTAAAAAAGAATAATATTATTAAACAATTAAAAATGTGCTTGCGAATGTGCTAGGTAAAAAATGTCTATCAGGCTCTTAGTTAAGTGGCTGTGGCACTATAGAGTTTTTCAAGCTTCTCCTCCTGGCAACCAGAGCTTTTCAGCTTGTTTGACTCCATAGTGCCACATTGCGGAATTTTATATTGCCACAGCTCAATTTTTCCTGCATCTGCAGAGAGTAGGTGTTTTAAGAGGACGGGAGCTTCAGCAAAACACAAGGAGATAACCGGAGGTTGAGTTTTTCTATGTCTGAGAAATGGGCTATGGTTTTGAGAGGAATGCAAAACACGAATGCCCAACTCAATGGTATCACAGTTATTCTCAATCTATATTTCACTGACTACAGAGGTCTCCTACATACTATGCAAATCTAGCCTCCAGCCAGCAGAGTCAGCCTTGAGAGAGTCAACCCAGTGCAGAGGGATCATCCAGCAGAACAGAGTTGATGTAACCGTTCCTCCCCATCTTCTAGGAGCTGGTATCGCGGAGTGGCAGGAGAAGGACATGAACAGGACTTTCATGTACATCAATGATCCCTATCTGTTGGATTTGCTTCTTGGAGCCAATGGCAGCCAGAGTTACTTAGAACAGACTTCAGTTTCCTCCCAGTTATTCAGGGGGACTTGAGTGGTGCAAAGCTGTTCCTAAATTAAAAGGCTTCCAAACAACTTAAAACCACTTTTGTGTCCCTCTCTTGAGCTGCAATGTGCTTTTCTCAGCCTTAGGTGAGGACTGGGGACTAGTTATCTTAAGAAAGAAATCAAGTAAATCATATGAACCTGGGTTTTTGCATGAAGATTAAAACACTTTTGCTTTCAACGGGCAATACCATCCCAACTGTAGTGTTTCCACTCTTTCAGATTATAATAAAAGCACGTGCCGCAGTCTCAACTGATGGTGTCAAAAACTCCTGGCTATCGCGCAATGCCAAAATGGAAAAACTGTTTCAGATAATTCACATGATTCTAGTGCACAGTTACATATGTGGTGGTGATAACCATGTGGATGTGGTAGCAGCTTGTGACCTTTATCTACTGTGCCAGCACTCTGCCCTCTAATATTTAAATATTCCAAGCCTCTGGGTAGCTTCATGCCACCACCAATTTTAAAAACAAACCCTTCCAGGGAAATATTATTTCTCTCCCCTCAACAGATGGGATACCTCACAGTCTCAAAATTACCTTAGCCAAAAGCCAATATTCAATATTCAGTCCCAGCCCAGAGACTGATTTAAAGCTTGTTATCTTATGGTTCTGTGAGAAATTGGAGTTTCCTACCACTGGAAAGAGGAGATTTCCAGTTTTCTGCTGGGGAATGCAGCATTTGCTTCTATGCTTTGAACTTCTTGTAGCACCAGACTTTTAAAAATTAAATTATTCTGAATACAAATCTATTTCAGAAGTAATTTTTTACAGCTTTCTAAAAATGTGTTAGTTATAATGTTCTTCTCTCCGCAGGGCCAGTATAGTTGGACTCATGATAACAAAAGGAACCTGACTTTCCAAGCAGAGGGATCAGAAGTACTGTAAAAATACTCAATGGACTGTCTAAAATAGATTTCCTGTGAAATATATGGTATAAACAGGAGCCACGTGGGTGTCGTATAAAGGTTTTATCAGCAATTGGTCAGCATGGCCTGTATAATTCACACATAGCTTCACCATTCATGAATAGACACACCATCCCACACTCATACTGGTGAGATCCTGGTGCCACACTACACTATCATATAATCTTTCTTTGTTGTATATGTGTACGTGCACACGAGAGAGAAGCAAACATAATCTTGCTATCACCAAAACAGTGGAGAAAGTATATAACATAATGAACAAGGAGTTCTGTGGCGCTTTTGAAGACTAACAAATGTATTTATCGCATGAGCTTTCATGGGAGAAAATCCCACTTTGTCAGATGCTTTGAAGATGGGGAACTTACAGAATGGGAGAAAAATTAATTGCAGGAAAATGACAGGATGAGGTCAGGCTGTAAGATCAAATCAGAATAGGTGTTGGGATTCAAATACTGGGGAACAGCACATAGAGGAAGGTGAGGGCAAATCACTTTTAATGAGAATAAAATCCATAGTCCCTGTTTAACCCTGAGGCAACATTGCATATAAGTTCCAATTCAGCAGTTTCTCTTTGAAGCTGTGATTTGTTATTCATTTGTTTGAGCACCACTATTAACAAGCCGTCAATGGAGTGAGCAGGGAGATTGAAGTATTCCCCTATTGGTTTTTGAATGTGATTTTTGATGTCAGATTTGTGTCCATTTATTCTTTTGCACAGAGACTGTCCTGTTTGTCCAATATATAAGGCAGGGAGGCATTTCCGGCACATGATGTCATAAATCATATTGGTGGATGAGCAGGTGAATGATCCCTTGATGGAGTAGCTGGCTTGATTAGGTCCTGTGATGGTGTCTTTTGTGTAGATATGAGGGCAAAGTTGGCAACGTGGTCTGTTGCAGGGATATGTGCCTGCTTTAATGTTTCTGTTGTTTGGTCTGTAGTTGCTGGTGAGTATCTGTTTAAGGTTGGGGGCTGTCTGTAAGTGAGGAGAGATCTGTCTCCGAAGGCTTGAGAGAGTGAGGGATGATTGTGTAGAATAGATTGTAGATCCTTGATGATGTGCTAGAGAGGTCAGACTTGGGGGTTGTAGGTGATGACCAGTGGCATACTGTTGTTTTCTTCCTTTTATCCTAACATTACAATCATGCTCAACATAAAGGTAGATCTGTAACTTGACAGTTGTTTGTACAATTTACGGCCTTGATAGTAAAGGTAGAGTTTCTATTAAAATAACTGGCTCTCCGTCTACCACCATTTCACATATTAATGATATTGTGGGGACTTGCTTTCTGCTGCCCACATTTAAATGTTTCCCTTTTAAATCTCATCCATGTGGGTGAGATTTCAGTCTGAAAATAATATATAGTTATCTATCACTGCAAGTCATTTCAGACTCCAGGTTGTTTATAAGAACCTCACCTACTAGGCACTGGGCTTCCTTAAATAGCTCTTGCTTCTCATTTTGGAAAGTGGTATCTTCTTTATTGTATAAGCATAAAACATTAACTAAACCATGAGTAATGTCCATTTATCACAAGGAAAATTCCTAAAACACATGAGGTCATGCTACTTTCTGGGTTTTACATTAAAGGTATTTAAAATGGCTATTTAAACTAGAAATAACAGATCAGGCTAATGGATTGCAATTTATTTTATTGACACAATTCTTGTTTTCCAAGGATGTCCCTCATACATAGTTTCTAGCTTCATCATTGTAGTGTATATAAAAGAGGAGCACTCTGACAGTAAAAAGGTAATAAATTGTTTGTCATCATGCACTAAAGAGTACATTTCCACAGACAAAATGTGGTAGATGATTCCACTCACAAAAATCACAGTTGGTAGGCCAGAATCATGTTTACATTTTTGGAATGACAACAATTCATAACATAAGCTTTTAACTTAAAATAAGTAATATAAATATTTATCAAAACTGGCATTTTAAGGCCTAAATTATTAAACTATTTCGGCATTACATTGGGAGCGACAGCTGTAGTTAAAATTGAACTGTGTTGTGTGTTAAATACCCTCCTTTTCAGTTGTTCATAACTTTCAATGCATTTTCAAATTCTCCATGCTTAGTCTCCACTCAAGTTTTTATGGAAAGTTTCAGTAAAACTCATTTAGTCAGTTTTGGGTGTTGCATGTGTACATACAGTAAATTAGGCTCTAGCTCTTATCAGAAACTCTGCTTGGGAATAATTCAGCTGTGGAACATATCTTGCTCTAACTTAGCTTTTTTGTGCTTCTGATTTAGATTTAATGGACAAGCTGTGTTTGAAGGAATTGGTACAATAGTTTTGATGTGATGCACATTGAATGTTCTTTGCAGGCCTTCACAGGAAGGTTTTCTGCTGAGATTCTTTGGTTGATCTAAATCTTAGAATTTCAGGGACACAAAAGCTATTGACTTGACCAATGATTCAGTGTCACTTTACTTCTGCAGAAAAACCAAACAGCAAAAATCTCTTGAGCGTGTGTATTCCCAACACTTTGAGGAGTAAACCAAGAAAAGAAATACTAAACTGTTATGAAAGAAAAATCTTTCAGTGCTCCTAACTTCAAAACTAATGAACCAATTTCTTACAAGTTTAGCTTATTACTTAGCTCTCAGTGAGCATCTATAAAATCAGCCAAATATGAACAAAATCCATCTGGCCACTGGTGAAATGTATGTTCAAAATTTCAGATCAGAACGCATAGGAGCAATGTACTTTTAAACAGAGACAGACCTTCAAATGTTGACTGACTTTTGTTGAAACTTTCTGTAGCAGGGGCCAGCTTTTCATGGGAGTCAAGGGCCAGTCTAACCATGATGGGCTTCACTATCGAGAAGTAGCCAAACCAGATCCACCTATGAGCAGTTAATTATTTAAATATTGCCCAGTCATCAATTTGCTTAATGAACACTTGGGCCTTATAAGAGCAGGCTGAGAGAAGTCGGTCTAGTACAGGGGTGGGCAAACTTTTTGCCTCAGGGCCACATCTGGGTATAGAAATTGTATGGTGGACCATACAGAAGGGCGAGGGGAAGGAGTGGGGCTGTGCGGGGGGAGTGGCCACCATGTGGTGCTGTTTGGGGCTGGGAACAACTCCAGTCAGGGCACTACTGGGCCCACATGGTGGGAGAGGGGTGGAAGGAAAGAGCAGGGCCAGAAGGGAGGAGCAACCATTGTACTCTGGCCAGGGCGCTCCTGGGCTTACATGGTGGGAGAGTGGCAGAGGGAAGATGCGAGTCAGGAAGGGGGATCGGCTGCCATGCTGCACACCTTTTTCCGCAACTTTTCCACAGACTACTGATTGAGCTGGAGGGCTGATGAAAAGCTCAGACAGGCTGTATGCAGCTTGCCCACCCCTGTCTAGTAGGCTGAAGCACAGGGAGTAGGCAAGCTCCTGTATAAAGCCGTGAGTCGGGGTCCACAGGATGAGGGGTACTGAAGCAACCTGAGGTCAGCGCTTTAGCCCAGAATTGAAAAAGAGAATCTCAGAAGCATATCCCAGAAAGAGGCTGGTAAACAGTGCCAGAGTGCAGCTGAAGAGAAGTCCCCAAAGGCATAAGAACCTTTTCATTTGTTGGGATTTTTTAGTTCAGATTTCACGTGTTTTGTGACTTGGGCAGGAAGCTAAGACTCTTCTCCGGAAGCGAGCAGTGTGTGGAGATCAATAAGACCTCCAGCAGGGGAGGGAAATTGACAACCTCCGGGAAGGGAAACTGAGACTTGGGTTCACCTGCAGCACCACACCTGACCTCACGGGGTGCACCTCCATGCCTTTACAACATGGTACGAGAAATGGGGTGTTTGGCCATCTGCCATCAAGGAGGCATATCTGAACAGTGAGATACAGACACCTTATCCGGTGGTGAGACGTTTACCCTCCTAAATCTGCGTATGAAGGATCAGCAACAGATGCAGAAAAGCCAGCTTCCCCAGCAACAGGAATGAGACAGTTGCCACAGATGTTGGAAAGGAAGAAGGTGTGGGGCTCATCCAATCATGTGCACTGACTATAGGCAAGCAGGGCATGTAAAATGGATTTGTGCCTAGATGATAAAGGACTGTGAGGCCTATTTGCCCAAAGTACTGAAATGCTGGCGAGGTCCTGATTACATGATGATGTGCCTCAAAGAGGGCCAGGGCTTATAGGGGTGGTGAGATGGACCAGGTGGGGGGAGCAGGCTGGGGCTCAGAGAAGATGGTCGGGCTGGGATGAGGGTGGGCAGATCTGATGAGGGTGGCTCCGGATGGGAGGAGAGGATCAGGTCTCGCAGGGTATTAGGAGGCGATACCCAGGCCAGGATTGGGGAAGGGGAACTGCCCTGGATAAGGCCGCACTGCCAGCTGGGCCGGCCCCGCCCAAGTCGCAGCTGGGGACTGTGCGTGGGGCTGCCGGGCAGGCCAACCCAGAGCAGAGAGGCCTAGCCCCGTGGCCCAGCCCACACACCCACCCCAACCTTGGGCCAGCTGGCTGCTCCACCTTGGGGGCGGGGAGGGTCGGCCCAGAGGCCGGGCAAAGTGTTCTCACCTCGCCCTGCCCCACTGCCTCTGGCTCACTTCCAAAGGCAGTGGGGAGCAGGGTGAAGCACAGTCGTGGGGGGGCTGTGGCATGGGCCCCATACTGCTCCGTTGGGAGCAGGGCAGCGCAGGGCCCACATAACCGCAGGGCCTGGGGGTGATCACCCCGTTCGCCTCCCTCTCCCACCCGCAAGGACAGCCCTGATTACCCTGAAGAGCCACCAGTCTCTGCCAGCAGCCTCCCTCCCCCAACTGCAGTCAGATGGAAGGAGTTCAGCAAGGAGGCTGCCTCCTTATTGATCTCCTATCTCCCTGACTGCAGCAGGAAACTGCAGGTGTCCTGTAGTCCTGTGCGGTCCATCTAGGCCCTAGGCAATGGCTCCTGTCTCCAACTACAGAGACAGAAGATCAGTGCTCCCCTCCTTACTCTGGCTCCGGCAGGGACTCCAGCACCTTTGGACCTAGGTGGAGTGTTTTTCCATGCTCCCTGTTACTGACAGGGGAGGGAAGCGCTGATCTCCCATTCCCCTGGCTGCAGCAAGGAGCCTGCACTGGTCTTTTAGCCCCATGGAAATGTGCTCTGTGTGGATCCTTAGGCACTGACTCCCTTCTGTAGCCAGCAAGAGGGGAGCCATGGGCAAGTCTGAAAGCCCCCACAGGCCACTTTTGGCCCCTGGGCCACAAGTTGGGAACCAGTGTTATTGGGACTGCCTTGATATCATTCTCCGCCCCAGTGAGTAAGAACTTTGGGAGCTTTGACAACCTTGTTACAGGAACCAAATCAAACCCAGGAAATGGAAGTGGCTCCATGCAAGAAGGGTCTGACCAACTTTCCCAAAGGACAGCAGTTACATGGCTGAGGGCACCCTGTTGGGAATTGATTTCCAGGTTCTAGAAGGCCAAGGAATTGCTGGCAACAAGATTGGTGTTGTCAAAAAAATCTCATAAATTGCAGGCTCAGGTGAAAGGATTTCTACCTGGAGCAGGAGACAAAGGCCAGTGAGCTGTAGGCTCATCCCAACAACGAAGTAGCACTGTGCCTCTTGGCAGAGAAAATTGGATTGCAGGGAAAGAGTCCAGAAACTTACAGGAGTGTGGGACCAGAATAATTGTGGAAACATGGGCTAAGCTGGTGAGCACAGAAATGGATTACCAGAATGCTTGTGTTTAAACAAGGGGCCTGACTAACATGACAGGCCTTCAAAGAAAAACAGCTGACTGCTTGATAAAGGATTTGGTGTTCCATGGCACAAACACTAAGGTCTTGAAATGACAGAATGTAGCCATACATACACAATGGTGTATTTTATTCTGGGAAGCAGTGACTTTGAAAAGGGTTTGGGGATCATATTAGATATTCGGCTGAACACAAGGTCCCAGTGCAACACTGTCACCAAAAGAGCTAATGTGATCCTTGGATGCAGGGCCGTCCCTAGGGGGGTGAACGGGGCGATCGCCCCGGGCCCCGCGGTTACGCAGGCCTCATGCTGTCCTGCTCCCACACTCTTCCCTGCTCCCCTCTGCCTTCGGAGCACACAGCCCCAGGGGTGGGGCAGGTGGCCGGGGCCCGCCTGTGGGCAGGCCTGCCCCATGTGGCCAGGATGAGCCCTTGCCGGCGGGCTGCCCTTGGCCAGAACCGGCTCCCAGCAGCAGCCTTGGGTCCCCGGCTGGGGCACCGGCCGCAGCAGCCTGGGATCCTGGCTGCGGCCAGCTCCCCCCACCGGCAGCCCCTCTTTCCAGGGCTGGAGCCGGCGGTCTCAGCCTCCCCGCCCAGGCTGGCTCCCTGAGAGGGTGGAGCAGCCCGACTCCCCTCCAGCATGGGGGTGGGCGGAGCCCCACCTAGGCCAGTTGGCCCTGGGCCCTGCTCCCCCCGCGGGACAGCGCTGCTTGGATGCATAAACAGGGGAATCTCAGGTAGGAATAGAGAGGTTATTTTCCCTTTGTATTTGCCACTGGTGCAACTGTTGCTGGAATCCTGAGTCCAGTTCTGGTGTTCACAAGTCCAGAAGGATGTTAATAAACTGAAAAGGGTTCCCAGGACAGCCATTAGAATGATTCAGCGACTGGAGAACATGCCATACACTTTAACAAAGAGAAGATTAAGAGGTGACTTAATTACAGCCTATGAATTTTGCATGAGGAACAAATATTGAATAATGGTCTCTTCACTCTAGCAAACAAAGGAATAACAAGATCCAGTGGCTAGAAGTTGAAGATAAAGACAGCCTGGAGATTTTTAACTGTGAGTGTAATTAGCCATTGGAACAACTTACCAAGAGTCATGGTGGATTCTTCATCAGACAATTTTTAAATCAAGACTGGATGTTTGTTTTTCTAAAAGATCTGCTCTAGGAATTATTTTGGAGAAGTCCCTTAGTCCATGTTATAGAGAAGGTCAGAAGATGATCACAGTGTTCCCTTCTGGACTTGGAATCTGTAAATCTCATGCACAGCAGAAGTGTGATTACAGCAGCAGCCCTTCTGGTTACACAGCAGATCTCTGCAGTAATGGACTGGAGCAAGCTGAAGAAGAAGGCTGCTACTGCTGATAGGCTGAAATCCTGGAACTACAGATACAATGGTTGAGTACTGCACGAACTGGAAGAGATGTGCTCTTCATGGGAAGGGATCACGACAAGGAGATTGAAGAACAGCCATGTTTGCTGCTGCAGGAGGACCTAAGTAAGCTCCAGGCCTGGGTTAAAGTCCAGCTGGGATTGGCCAAGGTACAGCACAGCCGAGACCCCAACAAAAAACTGAAGGGCTTAGAGACTGACATGAAGCCACCAGGAATGAACTGGAAGTATGCCAAGAAGAGGTGGGCTGGAAAAGAATCAGCAATAAAGTATATCAGCTGGCTGAGGACAAGGGTGCTGCACCACTGACTGCAAAAACAGCAGGTCACTGAGAAACAGAACATGGAAAAGAAAGCACCAGAAAACCCCTCCGACTGGAGTGTTGAAATATACTGTGCAACGCCCCAGTCGGGGCATAATGGAGATGAAGGGACTTCCCCGCCCCCACCACCAGAAAGCAAGATGAGTTTCCCCGCTGTACCAAACATCACCCACATACTAAGTAGATACCAAAGGAACAAAAAATAGGTGTTGCTGAGTGAATGATTAAGAGCTCAAGGTAACAGTGTAATTGCTAATCTTTGGGGACCCTGTACATGTACATGCTTGTACATGTAATGGCATCCTTAATTCAAAGGAGGGGTGTGCATGTGCATATGTACACCCCAGGACCTCTTCTCTGAAAAATCAGGAGGGAGCCTTAATGAATTATAAGTAGAATGAAGTCCCGGCTTTGATGACTATTTTAGAAGTGGCCATAGAGTCAGAGGGTCTGGCAGTCCTGAACATTGTAAATGATGATATTCCGAGGGCTACAGAAGACTCCAGATGATGAACTTGCAGTACAAAGGAACTCAATGTCTGGTTTCCTCAGATTTTTGTGATGAGGACAAGGGTATTGCTGAGGACCTAAAGAGCTTTCTTGCAGCAGCTGGTCAGGAAGCAGCCCCACGGCTGGAAACCATGCCCAGGTATTATCTTTGGTTCAGCCTACATTTTGGATATAGGTTGACTTTTGGGGCAGAGGAGGAAGGGAGGAAAAAATGTCATGAGGGCTTGCTCTTTCATGGGAGTCAGGGGAGCCTCTTTGTTTATTGGGACTTTTTAGTTTGGTTGCTTGTTCGGTGATTCGGCAAGAGAGTTGAGGCACATCTCCAAAACTGACCTATGTATGGAGAACTGAGGAGAACCACTTCAAGGAGGGAAACTCACGTAGTGGTTCATAAGCAGCACCACAGAGGGCCAGGGTGACCTCCATGCCATTATGTTTTCTAGTGCTTTAAAAAAAAAAAAAGTGCTGGTACTTGGCCAGGGGCCACCAACGGTGGTGGCAGGAGCTGGGCCTCATCGCTGTGAAAAAAAGGTGCCAATAGTCAGTATCCCTGAGTACCATTATGAAAAAAGCCCTGATGTTTTCTAACAACAAGTCATCTTTGGACAAAGAAGAAACATAGCAGATTTCATCCAAAAATGAATTTGCTTGGTAAGGTTGTGACTTGGGGGGAGAGGTATGGGTCCCAAACTGATGTAAGCAAGCTAGTTCCTCCTCAATGCCTGATTCCCAAATTATTTGTTCTGAGCATTTAACTCCCTTCCTTTCTGGTCTTCACTATCTAGTCTCTCTTTTCTTGAACCTGCAAGAAACTGAGAATGCCAACCCCCCATTCAGGAAAGTACAAAAGTATGTGCTCAACTTTAAGCAGGTGAGTGGCCCATTGACTGCACTGCAACTACATAGACTCACAGGCTACGTCTACACTGGCAAGTTAGTTCGAATTAAGGAGGGTTAATTCGAATTAACTAAAGCCATGGCTACACTAGGCTTTATTTAGTTCGAATTAAGGGCTTTCTTAATTCGAACTAATAAGTTCAAGTAGGCTATTCGAACTAAGGGGTTAATTTGAACTAACTAGTTCGAATTAACCAATATGGCCATGTTAATTCGAACTAATTTCTTAGTTCGAATTAACCGGCCATTGAAATGAATGGGGATCGCTAATTCGAACTAAGCAAGTGCTTGCTTAGTTCGAACTAACATTCCAGTGAGGCCATGCTAGTTCGAATTAAATTAATTCGAACTAACTAAAATTAGTTCAAATTAGTTAGTTCAAACTAACTAATTTTAGCAAGTGTAGACATAGCCATAGAATCTTAGGGCTGGAAGGGGGCCTCATGAGGTCATCTAGTCCAACCCTCTGCTAAAAGCAGGACCACTCCCACTAAATTATCCCAGCCAGGGTTTTGACTAACCGAACCTTAAAGATCTCGAAAGACGGAGATTCCACCACCTCCCTAGGTAACCCATTCCAATGCTTCACCACCCTCCTGGTGAGAAAGTTTTTCCTAATATCCAACCTCGACCTCCTCTGTTTAAAGTTAAGCATGCATCTAAGTGCTTTGCAAAAAGAGAGCCAGAGTGTACAGAACCTGGCAGAATGGAGCCCTTACTCCGCAATCTACCCATCGTCCCTCCTGCCTCCTCCTCCACACAGAGATCCTCAAATAATTATTCCTCACTTCCCACTCTCAGAAATATTCCACTTCATCTTCTCAGTCTGCCACCACTATCACTCCACATCCCTCAACATGATGTACTTTTTAATTCACATGCACAATTTGTTGGCAGCCAATTAGGCTTGCAACATGAAGGACATAAAGAGCACAAATATAAAAAAGCAAGGAAATGAAACTTCAAGCCACCAACCAACATACCTTCTACTCCTCCATGCAGCACCTCTATTGCACCACACACTTTTAACTCTGTCCTCCTTTGGCCCACATACTCTCTTCAGACTATTTTTTTTTCTCAGCATTAATAGGCTGTGGGTATTTGGTGTAGCAGTTGCCTTGGTAAAGGGTGCTTACAGAAGGGTAGTTAAAGAGCCTGATGGAAGACTGGCATCCTTAGAAGTCAAGGTTAAGATAGCAGTGCATAGTCAGATGCACAACAGTTGCCATAATGGTAAAATATGTGCCTGTGGCTGAAGGAGTAGAAGATGCGTACAATTAAGCTGCTTAACTTTTCACTTCCTTGATATCAGTTAGGTATGTTTCATGTGTAGCAATGTTTTTTGTGTATTAATTTGTTGGGGGTTTTTTTGTTGTTTTTTTTTTTTTTAATGGTTAATCATGGGAAGGATGGAGGTAGAAATGCAGCTGCTACAGAGGGGCCTTAATCCAGGAACAGCTGTGCATGAACTTCTCTGTGTCAGCAACTGCACATGAACCCTTCTCTGTTCTAGGATAAAAACTAGCAAAAAAAAAAAAGTGTCATTCTTCACAGAGAAGGTTTGAAATGATTTTAGGTGCTCCCAGCCACACCAAACAAATCTGTGTACACTCAATCCCAATAATCATATTTAGGTCACTTTCCATTATAAAACAAAGAGCTAAAAATGATACCCAATCAAATTTTATTTTTAAGTTACTTGTTGCTCCAGATTTACTAATGATCCGCCTCTCCAGCAATTTTTGGTATAGATATCAGTCAGTGTCCCTCCCCCAGAGTCTGTTTTCAAAGACTTCCTGTTCAAAAATTATAAAGAGAAAAAAAACTACAAAAAATTCAAAGGATATTAAAAAGAACACTGTGTGGAATCTCTTACCAATTGGCTGGGGCTGGAACTAATGGTGAAGTGTTTTTTGCAGGGGTGGAGGTTTTGTTCCTAAGAGAAACATCAAGGAAAACAAAAGAATTCATATTAAGTAATATTTTTCTTCAGACTTTCTTGGGTTCTTTGGTCCAAAACCAAATATTTCAGAATCTGGCTAAAATTTTTCGGCTGCTGAAAATTTATAAATTCACGGGGATTTTTCAATGAAAACCTGAAACATTTTTGCAAAAAAGACATTTTCCCCTAGGAACGTCCATTTTTATGAAAACAAATTTTTCACTGAAAAATGGTTGTGCTTGAAAAATTATGACCAGATTGCACTGGGGCCTTTCAACAACTACAATATAGAATTATAATAATCCTGGGGTCAGACCTCAGTTCTTCAGCATCCCACCTAAATGCTTAAAAAAGAAAGGATAGATGGAAGGAAGAACATCTGCCTGAAGGGAGCCTGGAATGATGGAATGCCATAATAGTCATTTGGTCTGTAAAGTGACAGCCAGTTACAATAATGAGATAGAAGAAACTGAGGCCCAGATCCTCAAAGTGATTTTTGGTACCTAACTTCCATTGAAATTTGTAGAAGTTTAGAGTCTAAGTACATTTGGAGAGTTTGGGTCTGAGAACACAGACCAGTTTGTGGAAACTCCATCTTCTTACTTCCCATATTTATTATTGCTAGGTTGAATTAACTTATTCCTCGTGTGTGTTGGTACCTTTCAGACTCCCTGTAACCTCAAACTACTGGGCATCTGGGACATAAGACTTGATACAACATCTGGTTTAGGAGCTAGAAGTCATCCTCATAGGAAATAAAACAAGCAGTTTCATAACTGGTTATATAGTCATCCAATATTTGGCTCAAAAGAATCTCCCTTGCTGGTTTTTGTAAACCCCCTGCTGTTCCTTGTGGAAGAGGACATATAATGGAAACAGATGGAATGGAAACCCTTTGGAAAAATAAACTTCTGCTGGTGGAAGTGCTTTACTGTTAGGAAGTTGAGAGAGTTCTCCATAGATGAGGAGCATGTGTGGAGAGGAAAACAGTATTTATGACTCAGGCATAACTGAAGTATTAAGCCAGAAGCCCATTTATAAACCTATAGAGACTGGACTCCACCCTGAGGATGGAAGTAGTCCCTGGGGACAACATAGAGTACAAGGTTCCTATATGTCCTTATGAGTGATTTCAAGCATTCTCTCACCTTTCCCCTTCCCCACCACCACTCCCACCTCAATGAAAGGCCTGGAGGTTAGGAGTAGCCTCAGCAGAGTGGATCCAAAATCATTATGGCTAAACCCTGGCTCTGCTACAAATACCATGGCAACTACAAGAGAAATTCAGTTAAGATGCCTAGGTAGCATAAGGGTGATTTGCCATGAAACCATAGGCCTTGGGATGGTCACTGGCTATAGTAAAGCTGGACGTATCTGGGATCTCAAAATTAAATGAGTGGAAATGAAACTTTACCCAGTGGGGTCAGATGTTGATATCTCTTCTTCTGGCCATCCCTGTAGAGCTCCTTCTGCCTTTCATCCAGAAAAGTTCAGACATTCCCCAAGACATACAGTGACTGAGTGCCATTTTCAAAGCGTTTCAGAATTTTGGGACCCCAGCATGAATCTGTTTTATTTATAGCCTCATTATCAGAGGTGCGAGCACTGCAACCTCTCATCAGACATTCGTGCAAACTTCAGTCCCTCAGAAAAATCCAGAGAAGCACCCAAAATGATGGAACACTTCTGAAAATGTTGGCCACGTTGCTGATAGTGTAACTTGCAGCCACTCAGTGCAGTGCTCTGTCCCTGTCAAGTGGTGGCTGGGCTACATAATGGCCAAGGAGCTAGCTACAATTTGGCTAACAACACTTCCTGTTTTTCTTTAGCTCAGGCAGCAAATGTTTGTGCTTTTAGATCCAGAGGGCCTGGATTTGATTCCCACTCCTGACAACCCAGTCACACCTCAGTTAGGACCTGCCATTCCAGCAATACAAACTCTGGCAAGGGATGAATCCCGCATCGGGGGATAGCATGAGATGTGTTCCCAGTACTGAAGGCAGGAGCAAGGAAGAGTGCTGAGTTGGTAGACTACCTCGAAACTGTTTGAGTTTTCAAGGGAAGGTAGAGGAGAAAATGTGTGATGCAGAGAGCAGATACTGGGTCAGGGCGGGCAAGGACATGGAACAAGCAGTGGGAAAAGAAGACACTTCAAGAATAATAAAGTGCATCATTTTAAATATAGTCTTTAACAAGGTACTGAGGGAATGGAGACTCCAACTTCTGAATAGTAAAATGAGCTTATCTGACAAGCTCCAAGTGTATGTACAAAAAGGACAAATAAAACCAAAAACCATGAGTAATATCAAACTAAATGTAAACAGCTCTCTAATCGCTATCTAAACATCCTCCCAAGCCAACAGTAGATGATGGGGTCTTACTCCATACTCTGCAGGCCAACAGATTTCAACTATCAGCCATGATGGGTATGGACTTACTGTATATCCTGTATTTCTAGATCTAGCAGACCCATAATGATCAGTAAGGGATAATAGCTGAAACACAACCACAGAAGAGATTGTTTATCTTTTCCCTACATGGAACCATTACCATGCAGGTAAAGTGACCAATCTTATCAGAACACAATTAAGACCTTCCTGCAAAGTACGCATACAATGTCCTCTCATGTCCTTTGACTACAGTCATCGCTTTTTTCATTACTGGGAACATAATATGATGCCTTAGTAAGATCTTCCATAGTGCATGGTTCCTCCAGGGGTTGGCAGACCAACAGATGTTCCATGATTTATGTTTCACTACAGTCATGTGTTTGGCTCATTGGAATATCACCACTTCCTCATATTGACTTTTTGACCAGCCAACTCTTGTTCGGAGATGATGTAAACATCTCCGGGTTGACCAACCCTTCTCTGTGCAGGTGTTTGGCAACATCTATTGTGGCAAATTGTCCACTCTGTTGTGGTGGTCCTGTGTTTTGCTCACCTGTGGGTCAGGGCAAGCCCTGTTGCCACTGTTTCTGGACAGTTGGTGCCTCTGTAGGCACAGTGAGGCAGGAGTGGGAAGGGGCCCGGGCCCAGGCCCACCCTCTACTACAAGCCACAGCCCAGGAACCCTATGAGAAGCAACTATGCACTGCTGACACTGCTAACAAGTGATTCTTTCCCCTGGACTATTTTCCCCTCTTTGTTCTCTTTTACCTTTCTTGTGGCTCTGTCCTGATTCTTCTGTTTGTTGCCAACACTCCTCATACACTGTTGTTACCTCTCCTTACTCTCCAGCCCCCGATAGCTGGATCAAGGGTTTTTTATCAGGACTCTAGCTGGGCCTTAATTGTTCTGAGGTGCTTCTAATTATCCTGAAGTGACCCCTGCTCAGTCTGCACAAGGGAACAAGGCCCAGATCATTCTGGGGCTTATATATCTCCCTTCTAAGACCCTTCTGCTTCCCTCTGGCCCTGCTGTCTCACACTTTGTCGAGCATTGTATTCAGTGTGTGTGCGCCACACTTCCAGTCTTATAGGCTATGTCTACACTGGCAAGTTAGTTCGAATTAAGGAAGCTTAATTCGAACTAACTAAAGCCATGGCTACACTAGGCTTTAATTAGTTCGAATTAAGGGCTTCCTTAATTCAAACTAATAACTTCTAATAGGGTATTAGAAGTAAGGGTTAATTCGAACTAGTTAGTTCAAATTAACCAATGTGGCCATGTTAGTTCGAACTAATTGCTTAGTTCAAACTAACCGGCCCATTGAAATCAATGGAAATGCTTAGTTCGAACTAATTTTTTCTAGTTCAAATTAAGTTAATTTGAACTAACTCAAATTAGTTCGAATTAGTTAGTTCGAACTAACTAATTCGAACTAATTTTAGTAAGTGTAGATATAGCCAGGGTCATTTGTGATTTTTTTTTTTTTAAGCAGGTGCATCCTAGCTAAGAAAAGTTCCCATGATTTCAGGTGGCCGATGGTTTCAGTGTGACCATGTAGTGAGAAATATTCCTCTCTTCTTCTTGGTGAAGGCCAACTGGGTCCAAAAGACTGTTTGCTACTCTGAACAGTTCCAATCACTGGGATTTCATGAATACTCTGGTGAAAAAAAGTTGCCTATATTTCAAAGACAGCTACAGAACTGGACTCTTTAATGTGACTGGTCAACCTCAACGTCAGTGGCAACGCTGCTGCTGAGCACGCGGGGCACGTGCCCCAAGTCCCAGCGCCAGTGCCCGAGTCTAGCTCTCCCCGTGATGGATTTAGTGAGGGGGGGGACCTAACTGGATCCATTAACTACTTATTGCCAGGCATTCTAGTATCTGGGATTTGTTAATGGTACAGAATTTTTATATGACAATTGCAATATTATTTTTGGTTGTTTGCTTTATTACAATGAAACCACTCAAAACTTTAAATGTTTGTAAATGAAGTTCTTGTTTGGGGATATTACACCTCGAGATGTCACAACATTTAGATATAGAAATATAGAAATAGAAATAGATCTGAAAGAGTACTGTGCCAAAGGGTGGGAGCATTTTCTTTGACCCCAGTTTGGGGTGAGTTGGGAAGTTTGGCTCTAAATCAGATCCAAATGAGAACTTACCCCAAATCATCTTTATATAGCACAAGAGGTGAATAGCAATGTTCAAATAACCAAGTCCAGATTAATGAGCCAATGGGTAGCTTCACAAGTGGCTTGATGTGAGTCTGGATGCCAACTGGCAAATGACTTAAGTGGATCCTGGTTTACAGCTTGGTCCATACTTTGCAACTGGTGTCCACAGTCATATTATGTGTTGTCTCTCATTTTCTGCAAGGATAAGAGAAGACAGCATCTGCCATGCAATGTTCTAAAATGGCTCAGTGCCAACCATTGTTTTCAGGGTAGCTTGCAGCCTGGAAGTTCTTTTGTGAGGTTGGCAATCAGTGTTTTTGGAAGTATTATCCTGGAATTCTTTCCAGTGTACCCCAGGATTGAATGATGATACTTGAGGAACTATATCCTGATCCCATAAAGGTTTGTGAAATTTCTTTGGAATGGTCTGGAAGCTCTTGTGAATTAGTAAATTCAGATTGGCTCTGGTTTGATTGTACTCTCAAGTTGTATGTGTGTGTCTCTCTCTCTGGATTTTGAGTGTGGGTATAGGTACCAGAGTGGGCAAAAATTGATCAACTGTTGATTTTAATTTTCCATTTATGATTCTCATTGCCACATTAAGCTGCACATTCAGAGACTTGGTATGTGAGCTGCCCACCCAGACTGGTGCACAATATTCAGCAATCAAATATACCAGTGCTAAATTCACTGTTCAAAGTGGTTGTGCATTGGCACCCCATATTGTGCTTGTGAGTTTTCAAACAAGACTAGTCCTTGTTTTTACCGTTTCACATATATTTTCCAGATGGATTTTAAAAATCAAGCTTCTGTCAAAAGTGACACTTAAGTACTTAAGACAGGGCTAATTTTGGACCTGTTGACTGCAAAAGGTGACTGTAAGTGACTCTTTGGCAGCTTTATTGTTTCTGTGAAAAAGTTATTAGCAAAGTTTTGGAGGCACTGGGATAGAATTTCCAGTACTGAAAATATTCTGCCTTTATCTTAAGATCAGTGGAAAGGGTGTCATGGATGGCCATGAGGTCTTTGCCTCACACTACAAGAGCAATGTTGTTAGCATAAATTAATTTACACAAAATTGTGTAGGTAAATCACTAATGTAGATGCTGAAGAGTAAATGACCCCATATGGATCCTTGAGATAAACCATCATAAAGGTTGAGTAATTTACAGATCTACCAATTCAAAAGGATGTAGTATCTTCAGTTGCTCAACACTGTAGCTAGAAGTCACATGGTGCTATGACATTTGGTGATCCTTTATGTCTGGACCAATAGCTTCTTTCTCCATGCAGTAGTTGATAAATGTATCAGGCTAGTCCAGATTTTAGACACATCTTCAATGTCACTAGAAATAGTGAGAACTTGGTCACATTAAATTCATCCCAGTCTGAAACTGGTCTGTTCCATTAGCAGGATGGCCTCAAAGATAGGGGTCAGATGGTCCAGTAAAATCCTCTTATATCTGAGCCATTGGCTATTATCTTTGAAAAATCATGGAAGACTGGAGAGGCCCAAGAGGAGTGGAAAAGAACAAAGATAGTGTCCATCTACAAAAAGGGAAATATAGACAACCCAGGGAATTATAGACCAGTCAATTAAATCTCTGTACCAAGAAAAATAATTGAGCAAATAATTAAGGAATCAATTAGCAAACATCTAGAAGTAAATAAGGTGTTACGTGATAGTCAGCATGGATTTGTCAAGAACAAATCATGTCAAACCAACCTGATAGCTTTCTATGACGGGGTAACAAGCCTTGTGGATGGAGGGGAAGCGGTAGATGTGGTATATGTAGACTTTAGTAAGGCTTTTGATACGGTTTCACATCGCCTTCTTATTAACAAACCAGGGAAGTAAAACTGGATGGAGCTACTATAAGATGTGTGCAAAACTTGATGGATAACCACTCCCAGAGAGTAGTTATCAACGGTTCACACTTATGCTGGAAGGGTCTAACAAGCAGGATACCGCAGGAATCGGTTCTGGGTCTGGTTCTGTTCAATATTTTCATCAATGATTTAGATAATGGCATAGAGAGTACACTTATAAAGTTTGCGGGTGATACCAAGCTGGGAGGGGTTGCAAGTGTTTTGGAGGAAAGGATCACAATTCAAAATGATTTGGACAAACTGGAGAAATGGTCTGAGATAAATAGGATGAAATTCAATAAAGACAAGTGCAAAGTACTCGACTTAGGAAACAACAATCAATTACCTACATATAAAATGGGCATTGACTGTCTAGGAAGGAGTATTGCAGAAAGGGATCTGGGTGTCATAGTGGACCACAAGCTAAATATGAGTCAACAGTGTAACACTGTTGCAAAAAAAGCAAACACCATTCTGAGATGTATTAACAGAAGTATTGTAAGTAAGACACGAGAAGTAATTCTTCCGCTCTACTTCACCCTGATTAGTCCTCAACTGGAGTATTGTGGCCACTTTTGGGTGCTTCATTTCAGGAAAGACATGGGGGAATTGGAGAAGGTCCAGAGAAGAGCAACACAAATGATTAAAGGTCTGGAACACTTGATTTATGAATGAAGATTGAAAGAACTGGCTTTGTTTAGCCTGGAAAAGAAGAGATTGAGAAGGGACATAATAACAGTTTTCAAGTACCTAAAAAGTTGTCATGAGGAGGAGGGAGAAAAAAATTGTTCTCCTCAACTACCGATGATAGGACAAGAAGCAATGGGCTTAAATTACAGCAAGGGAGGTTTAGGTTGGGCATTAGGAAAAAAATCCTAAGTGTCAGGGTGATTAAATACTGGAATGAGTTGCTTAGGTAGGCTGTGGAATCTCCATCATTGGGAGTTTTTAAGAGCAAGTTGGACAAGCACCTGTCAAGGATGGTTTAAGAGGGTATTTGGTCCTTCCATGAGTGCAGGGGACTGGACTCGATGACCTCTCATGGTCCCCTCCAGTTTCTATGATTCTATGATTAACTTGTGAATTGTGGAGTGGAGTGATATTGGGCAATAGCTGACGATATCATTTGGTGGTTTCTCATGTTGGAGGAGAACAGACTATCACCTCATGCCAGCTTTTCAGGATCTTCCCCATTTAATGTATGACAGTAAATACATCTGCCAACAATATTTGTCCCTTTCGCCTGAAATTCTTGAGGAACTCAGGATAAAAGCGGCCCTTTGACAGCAGCCTTTCCATGTTAGTGTCCATAGGGAAGAGAGCAATGAAGTGAAGGGGTTTTGCTGGATGTTTAGAAAGTTTTTTTCTGAACTATTTGCCTAGTTAACTTGTCAGTTTTAGTCTTCAAGTTATGATGAAGTTGTGAGGTGACAGCACTGGACATCACTTTTAATTAATGGTGCTTTAGTGGATCAAAGACTTCAAGCGTATAGACAAGTGTTCAGACTCTGTGGCTGGAATGAGTGAATATGTTTCACAGTGGCATTTATCATAAGGAACAAAATAATTAATAATAAATATTATATTATATTATATTATATTATATTATATTATATATACAAAGCAGTTATAGTTTTCTGGGAGCATCTTCAACTTCTTTATACAACCCAGTTCACTTGGAACTTCTAGCACAGTTTCAGTGTTAATTCAAACTACGGAACTCCAAAGTCTAGGTGCAGAATACTGGAATGGTACTAGCTGCAAGGAAAGTTTCCAAGAACTGTTTATGACGCTTGCAGAGGAGCACTATTTTTGTGTTCGATTGGAAAGAAGAGGTCTGATTGTGTTCAGTGTTCCATCTGGCCAAATGAAAAGTTGCTGGTTGGTTGGTTGGTTGTGGTTGAATCTGTGATTTACTCTCCAGCTGCATCTTTTCTTCTACAACTGCATTGTGATAATTAAAGTCACTAAAGTACTCAGCTGAGTGGGGAAAAGGTGGTAATATGGGCTTTGACCATTCAAGATTTGGAGGTGTGTAGATGTTTATTATAGTAATTTGTCCCATTCTTATTACTGCAATAGAGACTACCATGATCTTGGATTCCTCTGAGGCATATATCTTTAAGACTGTGCCTGATATACATGGCAAAGTTGTGTTTTGTGTCATTCACAATAAGCTCATAGCCATGAATTTTGTATTGTGCATCTTGCTCATAGTCTGCAACAGAGTTTCTTGTAGAGCAACAATATCAGTTTTGCTCTCCTTGAGAACTCTAGAAAGAGAGTCATACTCACTATGTGACAGACCTTCCACATTAGGTTGGTACACAGCAGGCAGAGCTGGTTCGACATTCTTTGTGACCAGGGCAGGATTAAGCAGCCTCGGGGTTCTGGCCTGCCCAACACCGCAGGGCCCCTCCCCCTCAATGCTGGGGCCCTGGCCACCCACCATGGTGGCCTGAGGGTGGGCTTTTGCTTGGAGGGAGGGATGAGGCCAAAGGGCCTTTCTGCCCCAGCCCTGGTCCAGCCAGTCTGCCCTTTGGTGGTGAGTGAGGATGGCTAGTACACAGTGCAGCCACAGACCCTGGAAGGCTGCATTGCATGCCAACCAGCCCCGTCCCCGGAGAGAAGGAACATGTATTGGTCCTCCCCACCCCTGGGGGTGAACCAGGTGGCCCAGGAGCATGGCATGAACATCGTGATGCCCGGCCTCTGGCCCCACCTCCCCCTCCCCAGCGCTGACAGGACAGGGGCCCTCCTAGCACCTCCCCTCCCCGCAAGCAAGCCCTGGTGCTGTGGTGAGTGGGTGGTGGGGACCAGATGAATGCAGGGGTCATAGGTGCTGGAGCCCAGGGTCCCTCTTTAGGCCAGGGTCCAGGGCTTCAGCCCCTGCATTGATCCAGCCCTGTTCGTGACACTCCGAGATGAGAACTCAACAAATTTCACATTGTTAGTCATACCAAGAAATTGACAAATCAGTGTCTGGTAGCCTTTTCACAGCATTTGTTGTGTTAGTCAATAACATGTAACAGAAGCATCACGTGAAGGTTGTCATCTCTCCCCCATTTAGAAAGGGAGGGATTTGGATCAAGTATTCAGGTTCAGACCTATACATACTTACAATATCATCTCTCCCAGTGTCGTTGATGAAGCATGTATATTAGCAAATGACTCTCCAGTGATTTGAAATTGTGAGATTTGCAGACAAAGTGGTAGAAAAAGGCAAAGGCACTTAAAAAAAATGAAAGAAAAGATATAGTATATGTTGTGTTCGTCCAGTCCTATGAAGAATGTTCACCTCACTGCACATCTACCACTAAAGCCAGTGGTAATGGAAGGCATTCTGTCTTTTGTAGTATGAAGCTCTTAGGGAAACAAACCACATGATTTTATTAACCTCTGAGATTTTACTTCTTAATTTTGTATCACCTAAAATGCCAGTATTGCTACATTTATTTTAAATATACTTTCTGGATATAATGATTTCATAAATCAAAATGTTCACTATTCTTGTCTTTAAGCAATTAACAGCTAGGTACTTATGTGGCCTTCATTATCGCCTCACAATCATTAAGGAATTTTATCCTCACAAAACTCCATGATCCCCATTTTATATATGGGGAACTGAGGTCGAGCATAGATTAAGTAAATTGCCCCATGTCATGCAGAAAAGTTGTGGTTGAGTCAAGAAATGAATGGCCATTTTCTGAATATACATCTTTTTGATGTGCCTTATTCACTGGTTTAGTGCCTTATTCATTGGTCCACCCTTCCAGCCATCATTAGGGATAATTAGCATGACTGACATTGAAAGATACCAACCTGAAACAAAACAGGTTGTTTTGTTTTATAGAGTAGGTGAACATTACATGTGAGAGCCAGCTGTGTACAATTCTGTGACTATTAAGCTCAATGGAATTCTACGAAATTTCCTAGGCTATGTCTACACTTAGAAAGTTAAGTCGACTTTAGTAAGTTGCCTTTTTTAAGTCGACTTTAAGTCAACCTTATCAAGTCGACATAAAGAGTCTACACTAGACTCCTATGTCGACTTAAGGCAGAATTTATCAAGTTGACGTAGAGAGTCTACACTAGACTCTTAAATCGACTGGGGGGAGAGGATTGGAGGGGTGCATTGTGGGAGGTGTGGCAGCATGGCAGCAGAGAAGGTCTCCCTTCCCCCGGCCACGCCTTCAAAACAGGAAGTGAGTTCAGCCCCTTCCCATTGTGTCTGGCAACTCGGAGCCTGAACAGGTCATGGATCAGCCTCTTCTCCTTCTCTTCTCTACCTAAACTGACCTCATAGTAGAGGTTTATGCTCAAGATGTTCAGCTGTCAGATGTTTGTACGGCCAGTCTCTGGCTGAGACCAAGCAGGGCCCCGATCCTGCTTGAAGTTGTTTCAAGATGGAGAGTCCTAGGCAAAAAGCCCCAAATCATTTGACTTTGGGGGGGTTGGAAGGGTGCATCGTGGCAGTGTGGGAGCAGAGAAGGTCCCGCCTCCCCCTCCCTCAAAACAGGAAGTGGGCTCAGCCCTTTCCTATTGTGCCTGGAAACTCGGAGCCTAAGCAGGTCATGGATCTGCCTCTTCTCCTGCGCTTTGTCAGCCAGCTGAGCGACACCTGCCAGCTAGTGGTAAGGCTTCTTTGGCTGTGGAGCAGGCCTGTCTGGCGACCCCCTAGCATGGAGGAAGACGACAGCCTCCCCCTGCCCTGCTGCCCCAGCACGGTCACTGCACTGCACTCCGTGCTTCGTCGCATCTGGGCACAGGAGGCCCACAGTGACTGGTGGGAGAGGAGCGTCCTCACCACCTGGGATGACAACCTGTGGCTGCAGAGCTTTAGGATGAGCAAGCAGACCTTCCTCGACGTTGTCCACGAGCTCACCCTGGTTCTGCAGCATATGGGCACCCGACTCCGATCCGCCCTGCCCGTAGACAAGCGAGTGGCCATCGCTGTGTGGAAGCTGGCAACCCTGGACTCCATGCAGGTCTGCAGGGAAATCAACCAGGTCCTGCTAGCCTGCCTCATCATCCGGGCAACCTGCATGAACTCCTCAACGGCCTCGCCTGACTTGGCTTCCCCAACTATGGGGTCATTGTGGACGCCACCCACATCCCTATCCAAGCCCCAAAACACTGCGCCAGAGACTATGTCAACTGCCAGGGGTACTACTCCGTGGTCCTGCAGGCCCTTGTGGACCACCATGGAATCTTCCAGGACATCTATGTGGGCTGGCCAGGGAAGGAGCACGACGCATGGATCCTGCGCAACTCCACCCTGTACAGCCACATGCAGGCAGGCACCTTCTTCCCCGACCACACCATCACCATCAGGGACATGCAGGTGCCAGTCCTGATCCTCAGGGATGCTGCCTACCCCTTGCTCCCCTGGCTGATGACGCCATACACGGGCCGCATGGATGCCAGCAGGGACCTCTTCAATGGGAGGCTCAACCGGTGCCGCAGCATCATCGAGCTTGCCTTCGGCTGTCTCTAGGCCCGCTGGAGGGCCTTCCTGACCCGCCTGCAGCTCGGCGAGAGCAACCTCCCAGTGGTCATCAGCGCATGCTGTTGCCTGCACAACCTCTACAAGCTGCAGAGGGAAAGGTTCCCCCGCATCTGGGAGGCCGAGACCTAGTGGCTCGTTGTACACTACAAGCAGCCCAATGACACCCTGCCCCGGACTCAGCGGGGCCAGTGGCAAGCACAGATCATCCGGGATGCGCTGAGGGCCCACTTTGACAGTGAAGAGCACTGAGGAGTGGGCCTTCTATCAGGCCCTGTCACCTCCACCACCCACCCATGCCTGCCCCCCTCCCACACACCCATCTCCCCACTGTCCCCACACCAATAAAAAGCACGACACACTGTATAATAGTGTTCAGGGTGTTTATTCAGAAGGGGAAATGGGGGTTAGGAGGTTTGGAGGGAGTGAGGGGGGTCGGGGAAGTGAAGAGGGTCAGGGGGAGGGGCTGGTGCTAGTGGCCTCCAGAAGGCGGATCCTGGGCTTGCAGATGTCCGTCCCGGGTCCTGGACTGCCAGTGAGGAGGGCTGCCTCTGGGGCGCAGAAAGGGGCCCCGAGAGAACAGGCACTCCTCTAGGTGCTCCAGGGACTGGGTCTGACACTCCATGAGGTTGATCATGCACTTGAGCAGCCTCTGCTCGCCCCTCCTGGGGGCATCTTCCTGCTCCTGCTGGGCTCTGGCCTCCCCCTGCTCCAGCACCACAGTCTTGTTCCCTGAGCCCTCCTCCTGGTCTTCGTCAAGGGAGGGGAGCTCGGCATAGTCGATGGTGTGGGATGGCAGGCTGCCGCTCTGCTGGCCCAGATAGGCATCCAGCTGCTGGTAATACCGGCAGCTGGTGGGGGCTGCCCCTGTCCGGAGCGTCTACTCCTGGGCCTTTTGGTAGCCCTGGAGGAGGTCCTGGATCTTGACCCAGACCTGCTGGGTGTCCCAGGTGTGGCCCTTGGCAGCCAGGGCCTGGGAGATGGAGGCATACACTTCCCGGTTGCAATGGCTGCCTTGCAATTGAGAGCTGACTGCTTTGTTGCCCCATATGGCCAGCAGGACGAGGATTTCCTGGTGGCTTCAGGATGGGGCCCACCTGCGGCGCTGGCTCTGCCCTGCTACCAAGCTGCAGGGTGGTCAGGGATGAGTCCTGCCCAGTGGTTGGCCAAAGCAGGCTCTTCCTGTGCCAGGAACTCTGGGAGGGAGATCATGGAGGAAGGTCTGGAGGCCATGGAGGTCGTCTTAGAGATACTCTGCGTCTACACTGGCTTAGGTTGGCTTAATGAGGTCGACTTAAGCGTTAGGTCAACCTAAAAGGAGGTGTTATTATGTCGACTTAACTTTTCGTTAAGTCGACTTAAAGAACTGTGTAAGTCAACTTGAGGAAATCCCAGTGTGGACGTAGAGTAGTTTGGATTGACTTAGGCCTCCTTAGGTAGACTTAATTTGTAAGTGTAGCCACACCCCAGAAGGCAACTTTCCCTTTTACTCAATTACACATAGTGCCTTTAAAATATTCAGCATCTGCTACCCAGGTTCCTATAGGCACTGCATTATCTCCCTGTACCTACAGTAGGAGTTAAAATGAAGAGTGGTTAATGTTAAGGTTTTTAATGACACTTACTGCACATAAAGAGCCATGGAAATTCACTGATTATCCAACTTGAAAACTATAAAGCCCATTGCTGAGACAGTTAGTGTATGTTATTCTTCAATGTCTGGCAAATATAGTGGTCACATTCATCCTTTCAGCTTCAGTGGAGTTACATTACAGTTGAACCTGGCTCACTGAGTATTTTCCTGGGTGTAAAATAACAGAGAAATTTAAAAAGTCCCAATACTGTAGCATTTTACTGTCTTCCACAGATCAGAATGTGATGGAAAATTAAATCAGTGTTCTAAGTATGTAAAGGAAAATGGAGATCACATATAGAAAAATAAATACAGACTAGAAAATTGGGAGCCTATCTTATCCTTTCTCCATTTTAGGTTTTTAATTACCTGCACTAACCAAATATTTTCAGATACCCTTAGATATAGAAATGTAATTTTCCTTTCATATAGTTTCAGCTAAAAACTCAGAGCAAACAGTAATCAGCCAAAACATTTCAGGATTTTCTACAGATGAAGGGGTTGTTTTACTCATGCCAATAAATTATGTACTGCCGTTGTGCTCAAACTAAGTTAGAAGCCGTAGAGAAAGCTCTTGCAAGTATGCAGCCTGGCAAAGGCCCAGATGGAGAGCATTCTGAGTTCTGCAAGAAGTCCTCCACAATGCTGTCTCCCCTACTGCCTGAACTGTTTAACTATTTCCAATCCACAACCCTCTGCTAGTTGTATGAAGGAGAGCGTTGTTACTCTCATTCCTAAGGATGAGCTAGACTGTGGGTCCTACCACTCCATTTCCCTCAAGAACACTGATGCCAATATTTTTTTTTCCCCCAAAAGTGGTACAGAAAAGATTGGAGCCATTATATGTAATCTGGTTCACCCAGACCAGACTTGGGTTATTAAAGGCTATAATTTCATGGGCAACATACAGAGGCTTTTTTAAAAGTCCTACATTACTCCACCTCAGGAAACCTGGCAAAGCCCTCTCACCTCAGCAGCAGAGAAAGTCTTTGACCACATAAGAGCAGAGTCCTTTGGCACATGAGTCCTAAAAAGATCTTTAGATTTGGGTGTCTTTTTATGCTTTTGTCCAGGGCTGTGTACATCTACTGGTACAGTGCTGTTGTTATTCTTTGTAATATTAAAGTAGGGCTAGAGATCTGAACCATGATTAACATCCTATTGAGCTAGGGATTGCACATAAGCAAAGCAAGAGCCAATCCATGGCTCAAAGAGTTTACAATCCAAGTAGACAAAACACACAAAGGGTAGAAGAGAGGAAGGATTAATATTCCCATTTTACAGATGGGAATGGAATCACAGAGACTCTGATCCTCATTTGTGCTAAGGCCCCTTTCCAGCACCCTGTTCTCAAAGGGAGTGTCAAAAAGATGTGTGTTCACTCTGAGGCTCTTTCACATTGCCACAGTAGAGAAAAATGGCCTTAGTGCTAATGAGAATCATACCCTGAGAGATTAAGGGACTTACTGAAAGTCATACAGGAAGTCTGCGGCAGAGCCAGAGAACTAAACTCAGACCTGGGAGGAATATTTTGTCAGAAATAATTACAGTATGCAGGTAAACATAACAGAACTAACTTATTTTTCCTTTTATTATTATTACTTATTATTTACATTACAGTATCACCTAGAAGCTTGAGCAAAAATCAGGGCCCCATTGTGCTGGACACTATATAAACATGTAGTGTGAGATTTTATTCTCTCCTTTATAGAATCCTTCATGTACAAGATTAAATGGCTTGTCCATGAAGCTGGAATGTCACAGAATCTTTCTCTCCATTCATTGTATTTATAAAAGACAACCAGTTATATTAGGTATATGGTATATTAGGTATGTTAGGTACAGTCCTTT
Organism: Pelusios castaneus; assembly: GCA_007922175.1. Taxonomy (NCBI): domain Eukaryota; kingdom Metazoa; phylum Chordata; order Testudines; family Pelomedusidae; genus Pelusios; species Pelusios castaneus. The sequence goes on along the minus strand of ML685928.1, from coordinate 1,795,153 downwards.
TTTGTTAAAAAAAATGTTGGTACTTGGCTCTGTGAAAGAAAAGTGGGGGGCTAGGGATGCAGGGGCCTGGGGAGGTGTGGAGGAGGTTGGGGGGCTGAAGGGGGGTGGAGTGAAAATGGGGGAAGCTGGGGGCTGGGGAGTTAGGAGGGTTGGAGTGGGGGTTTGGGGACAGGGAGCTTAGGGAATGCGGATGGGGGCTGAGGAGGACATGGGGAAAGAGGGGTCTGATGTGGGCACTAGTGGACAAGGTTGGGGTGATGTGGATTTGAGGCTGTGCTTCATTTGTGAGGAAAGAGCTGGTGGGGCTCAAGCAGTTTGTTTTCCACTCATATGTTGGTTTGTAGTGTAGACAAGCCAAAAAGTAATTCAGTGAAGTACATCCCAGTGGGAATCCTCCTCAGTTTCCTTTCCTTCCCCTTTCCTTTAATCAACTATGAGGCCCCAGGCAACCCAACTCTTGCCCCACTGAATTGTAATATGTAATATAAAAATCAACTTGAAAAAAATATTTACTTGTTTCCCCTCTCAAGCTATGTTCAGTCCTGGAGCAGAGGAAAGAATATAACACATTGATGATCCAAAATGTAGCCTTGCAGAGCTTTCCACCTGTCTGTGGGATCCAGTGCTCACTTCTACCCTTGGAGGGGACCAGAACAATAGATCTGACATTTATATGCATAGACAAGCTGTCTCATGCAACTTTTAGAGGGTCTTGTGTCTTCTTCTGACCCAAGGAACACTTAACTCATGGTAACTAATACACCTGATGTTATAGTGAGAGTTTGAAAAATATTTGCAATAAATGTTTAAGTCTCTGAAGCATTCCTACAATAACTTCTTTCATGTAATGTAAGTATCATATACAGAGTATATGACGGATTGTAGTTGGCATAAGTTGAGGATGACCTGCATAATCCTTTTGTCACTCATGAACTGCTTCCTCAGACTCATGATGATAGAATACTTTTACTACTGTATCATGTATTCTCTATAGGAAGAATAACACCTGACTGCCTAATATTTTAGAAGCCCACTATTCTTACTTGTTCATAAGAATTAACATTCTCAGGTGAGCTGCTCACTCTCTGCCTCAAACTCAATTTTTAAGTTTCAATAAAATTGGCTCAGCTCTTTCCAAGAGCGAGCTTTGTGAAAAATAGCTAATTTTACTAATGTTAAATGTCTTTTCCTTGAAGAACTCTAGTGCCTCCATGGTAAAACTGATAGAGTGATAGTTCTGGGGACAGAAAGGTCCCCATGAAAACACACCCAGATTTGGTCAAGTTATAAGCCTTTGAAAATCACTATTTGTGTATTTAGAGCTTTATGGATGTTTGCTAATAGAATTTCTGAACATTCCATCATGAGGTTGACCTTGACTCTGTATATGTAGGCTGAAAATGTGACAAAGACAGGCGACAAAGACTGAGGTGTAGATGTTGGTAGAGGCTAGATAGACGCGACAGCAAGTGTCATTGTCTCACATTTGTTTAGTAAATTAATAAAACTTCAGTATTTCAGTTTAACATTTTTATTAAAGTTCGAATGAAAACACATCTATGCATTTCTTTTGAATTGAGGTACTTAGGCATGCTGATGCTTCCAGTGCTAAAAAACTGTTGTCCACACAGCACCATGTCTCACAAATTGCTGCTCAGCAAATACCATAACTAGCTCAGCTGCATCATCAGCTTAGAGGGAACATTGGTGGCATCCATGATGTGTTTGCTAAAAACGTTCTGACACGCTGCACATGTGGTGTTACAGTGGTCAAAGAGAAATTGTCTACAGGGTAAAAGGTCTAAATAGTCTTTACTAGTGAATGGTTTAGCACTCCTTAAGATCCTAATGAAAATTGCATTTATCTCTGTTCAAAGATGGTTTGCCGGGTGTAGGGTTATATTAGGGGCTAGTATTGTTCAGTGGTTAAAGCATGAAAGTCTTGAGTTCTGGGTCTCAGTCCTAGCTCTGCTACAAACCTGCTGTGGGACTTTGGGCGAAGTCGCTTCACAGCTCAGTGTCTGTTTCCTAATCTGTAAAATGAGGTTAGTGTGTCCCTTTAAGACAAAGGCTCTCAAATGGGAGTTGCAACCCCTTAGGGGGCCACAAGGTTATTATGTGGGGGTTGTGAGCCACCCAGAGCTGCCAATAGCTGTGCAGAAGCAACGGAGGCAATGGGGCACTAAGTTTGCTCTGAAAAGCGGTATTGATACAAATTCTTTGCACCCACCAGTATTAAACAATAACTATTTTAAAAATAACTTCTCTGTGTCTAAAAATAATTCCATAAAAATGTGGTTTAGTCTTAAGTTCAAAGTGGTGAGAAAAGATAAATTCATTTTAGGCAGAAGGTTTGGTTATAAATTTAGCATTTAAAATAGTGTTGCCTAGAAAAAAATGTATTTTTAATTTGGCAGGGGTCCACACTTGGAGGCCGGCTGTGTGAAAGGGATCGCCAATGCGAAAAGTTTGAGAACCACTGCTTTAGGAGGTGCTACAAAGCTTGGTTCATTATCCTTGTAAAGTAATTTCAGCTTTTCAAATAGAAGGTGCTATGGAAAAGTGAGGCCTGGTGTTATCAATCACAAGTCATGGTGATTTTAATGCCATCTTTCCTTTTCTATCTTTGTTTAAGTAACTATTTCCAAGTACTTCAACCAGTACCCAAGCTATTGGCAATGCTACAGAAGTCATATACTCTTGAAGTCTTCATTATAGCCTTGTGTGTGTTAGCATTTTTTAGGAAAATTCCCACCAGGGATAAGACCAGTGGAAACCATATGGTAGATAAGTTCCAAATGGGTAGCCGTGTTAGTCTAGTTCAGCAAAACAAGCAAGGAGTTCTGTGGCACTTTTAAAGACTAACAAATGTATTTATTGCATGAGCTTTCATCATCATACTTGAGTTAATGAGGCAGGGGAGGGCGTGATCTGATGGTCTTGTGTTATGCAGTGTTTGCTAGTTTGTGACAATAATTGCTATAGACATAAATGTCATATAAAATTATAAATATTTTTATGGAGCGATAACTGATGCCTGTGGTACTGAGAAATGGTTGCAAATACCTATCTGGGCTGGGGCCCACACATGCATGAAGGGGGCCCAGACAATACAGGAAGGGGGCCTGGAGATTAGGAGAGATCCGGGGCCCATCAAATTATACTTTAACCACTGTATCAAATGCTTTACTAAAGTCTAGATATACCACATCTACTGCTTCCCCTCTATCCACAAGGCTTCTTACTCCATCATAGAAAGTTATCAAGTGGGTTTGACATGATTTGTTCTTGACAAGTCCATACTGACTAGTCCTAAGGACCTTATTCTCTTCTAGACATTTGTAAATCCACTCCTTAATTATCTGTTCCATTATTTTTCCCAGAACAGAGGTTAAACTGACTGGTCTATAATTCCCTGGATTGCTCTTATTTCCCTTTTGTAGATGGGCACTATATTTGCCCTTTTCCAGTCCTCTGGAACCTCACTCGTCTTCCATGATTTTTCAAAGATAATAGCTAATGGCTCAGATATCTCCTGAGTCAACTCCTGGAGTACTCTAGGGTGCATATCATCAGGCCCTGGTGACTTGAAGACGTCTAACTTGATCAAGTAATTTTTAACTTGTTCTTTCCCCATTTTAGCTTCTGACCCTATCTCATTTCTATTGCCCGCCTCTACATCAGACATCCAATTTCCACCAGCCTTCTCAGTGAAGATCGAAACAAAGAAATTATTTAGTTCCTCTGCCATTTCCACATTTTCATTTATTGTTTTACCCTCTTTGCTGAGTAAGGGCCTTACATTGTCCTTGGTTTTCCTCTTGTTTCGGATGTATTTGAAGAATGTCTTTTTGTAACCCTTTATGCCTTCAGCTAGTTTGATCTCTGTTTGTGCCTTGGTCTTTCGGATTTCTCCTCTACATAATTGTGTTATTTGTTTATAGTCCTTTATAATTTGACCGAGTTTCCACTTTTTGTAGGACTGTCTCTTTATTTTTAAATTATTGATGGTCTACTGGTTAAGCCAAGGTGGTCTCTTGCCATACTTCTTATCCTTCCTACGCAGTGGAATGGTTAGCTCTTGTGCTCTTAATAACGTCTCTTTGAAAAACTGCCAACTGTCTTTAGTAGATTTTCCTCTTAGACATTCTTCCCATGGTATTCTTCCCATCAACTCCCTGAGTGTGCTAAAGTCTGCCTTCCTAAAATCCGTTGTTTTTGTTTTGGTATTCTCTCTCCCAACATTTCTAAGAATCATGAATTCTATCATTTCATGATTACTTCCACCTAAGTGACCTTCCACTTTCAAATTCTCGACCACTTCCTCTCTGTTTGTCAAAACCAAATTGAGAATAGCCTTTCCCCTAGTAGCATTCTCCACTTTTTGAAATAAAAAATTGTCTTCAATGCATTCCAAGAACTTATTGGATAATGCCTTGCCATGTTACTTTCCCAACAGTGTCTGGGTAATTGAAGTCCCCCATCACCACCAAGTCCTGTGCCTTGGATGATTTTGTTAATTGCTGAAAAAAAGCCTCATCGACCTCTTCTTCCTGGCTGGGTGTTCTATAGTAGACCCCTACCATGAGATCACCCATGTTTTTTACTCCTTTTATTTTTACCCAGAGACTTTCAACCTGTCTGTCTTCTATTTCCATCCCAACCTGAGTCCAAGTCTATATATTTTTGATAAACAAGGCAACTCTACCTCCCTTCCTGTCCTTTCTAAGCAAGCTGTACTCTGCTATATTAATATTCCAGTCATGAACGTTATCCCATCAAGTCTCTGTGATACATGAGTATGATGGGTCATTCTCTGCCCTGACTTTCTCATCTAACCCCTTCAGGCTGCAATCCGATCTCTATTATGCTAGCTGAATCTGGAACAATCCCAGTTACTTTACTGGAGTTATGCCAAATTTACACCAGTGTAATGGAATTCAAAATACAGTTCAAAATTTTCAAAAAGCTTGCACAGATTTCAAGATGTCCCATCAATATCTTTCTCTTCACAAAAAATGATAGTTGGGCTTCCAGAAACTACAGACCAATGTTAACTAAGATAACTCTGTTGCAGTACCCTGCAATTTATAATACCTATTTTATATATAAACTAAATTTTACATAAATTACTGATAGTGTGTTTATCACTCCTTATAACTCTGTTTATTCCATGCAAAAATCTGCATTTCTGCAGTATAAAAGGTGACACAGTCAAGCAATCAAAATGTTGAAGTGAAGGTTGGATGCCCAATCACAATCTGTCATACCGTTATTAAAAAATATTCTTGAATTATTTGATCACAAGCTATTTCTTAATTACTATAATATGATCTGGATGAGCTCCTGGCTCCTTTGATGTCAATGGGAGTTTTGCCATTGTCTTCAACTGGGTTGGGCCTTCACTCAATTGTCTTGTTTCAATCACAAGACCCAATCCTGAAAGGTACTGAAGAATCTCAAGTGCCAGTGGCATCTTAGCGCACGGTGCAGGAAGCACTCAGCACGTAGGAACATTGGGCTCTTAGCTACACATGATGCGGAAAAGACTGAAGTACTCAATGCTTTTTTTTACTTCAGTCTTTACAGGGAGGGCCAGTTCCCAGGCTACTACACTGGGTAATGCAGAATGGAGAGAAGAGTGGCCCTCGGTGATAGACGGTCAGGTTAGGGACTACTTAAAGAAGTTGGATGTGCACAAATCTATGGGGCCGGATGAACTGCATCCAAGGGTGCTGAGGGAGTTGGCCGATGTGATTGCAGAGCCGCTGGCCATTATCTTTGAAAACTCGTGGCGAACGGGGAGGTCCCGGAGGACTGGAAAAAGACAACTATAGTACCTATCTTCAAGAAAGGGAAGAAGGAGGATCTGGGGAACTACAGACTGGTCAGCCTCACCTCAATCCCTGGAAAAATCATGGAGCAGGTCCTCAAAGAATCCATCCTGAAATGCTTGGAGGAAAATAGAGTGATCAGGAACAGTCATCATGGATTAAGCAAGGGCAAATTGTGCCTGACCAACCTGATTGCCTTCTGTCATGAGATGCTTGGATTTGTGGATGCGGGAAGAGCTGTCAACATGATATACCTCGACTTTAGCAAAGATTTTGATACTGTTTCCCACAGCATTCTCATTGGCAAGTTAAGGAAGTATGAGTAGGATGAGTGTGCCGTAAGGTGGATAGAAAACTGGTTAGATCAACAGGCTCAGCGAGTAGGAATCAATGGCTCAATGTCTAGTTGGCAACCAGTAACAAGTGGAGTGGCCATGGGGTTGGTCCTGGGGCCGGTTCTGTTCAACATCTTCATTAATGATCTCAATGATGGGATAGATTGAGTGCTTAGGAAGTTCGTGGATGACACCAAGCTGGGGGGAATGGTAGACACACTCGAGGGCAGGGACAGCATTCAGGGAGACTTAGACAAATTGGAACACTGGGTCAAAAGAAAATTCATGAGGTTCAACAAGGAAAGTGCAAAGTCCTGCACTTAGGAGAGAAAAATCCCATGCACTGCTACAGGCTGGGGACCGATCGGCTAAGTTGCAGCACTGCAGAAAAGGACCTGGGAGTTATGGTGGACGGGAAGCTGGATATGAGCCAACAGTGTGCTCTTGTTGCCAAAAAGACCAATGGCATATTGGGCTGCATCAGTAGGAGTGTTGCCAGCAGATCGAGGGATGTGATTATTCTCATTATTCATGGGGTGGGTTCTGAGTTATTACAGAGAATTGTTTCTTGGGTAACTGGCTGTTGAGACTTGCCCACGTGCTCAGGGTTTAACTGATCGCCATATTTGGGGTCGGTAACAGAGGACAGAACAAGGAGCAATGGTTTCAATTTACAGCTGGGGAAGTCAAGGTTGGATATTAGGAAAAACTTTCTCACTAGGAGGGTGGTGAAGCATTGGAATGGGTTGCCTAGGGAGGTGGTGGAATCTCTGTCTTTGGAGATATTTAAGGTTCGGTTAGACAAAACCCTGGCTGGGGTGATTTAGTGGGAGTGGTCCTGCTTTTTAGCAGGGGGGTTAGACTAGATGACCTCATGAGGTCCCTTCCAGCCCTAAGATTCTATGATTCTATGTTTAGTATCTTGTAGAATTGTGTATGTGCTTCTCTGTATATATGCAGTCAAATGATGTCTTTTGCTTCTATTTAAGTCAATGAGAGATTTGCCATTAACCTCAATGGCCACAAGATCCAGCCTAACATTTATATGAAAAGCAAATAGTTAAATGTATTTAATACATATTTCAAAAATGGTGAAAAGCACAGTGCGTTGGTTTAAATGCTTTTAAATTGCACAGCACAGTGAATTTTTCTGTTAACTCCATCATTACCAGCAATGCTTCATTAAGGAACCTTACTGGTGACAGAAAGGATGATGAAACTGCTTGCCACACCCTGGCTGGGGATTCTGCATTCCCAATGGTCACAGAGCAAACACAGGTATTCTTTGTGCGACCTCCTTTGAGCCCCAGAGTAGGCAGGGAAGGGCAAAAAGGAGGCGTAATAGGACAGCATTACACCAGCGATCCACCTGGCTGATCCAAATTCTGCTGGAGCCTATGTAAAGCCAGCTCTTTTATGTCACTAGTCATAGCAGAGCATCTGGGCTGCTATTACTGTTTCATATGATTAAATAATTTGCTCCTGGAAACACACTTATGTTTTTGTCATTTTGTGGAAAAATCTGTTTTCACTTTAGTGTTATTGTGAAGACAAAAATACAATTGTCTCTTTCAAATCACTTGTGTCGGAACATAAATTCTGAGAAAGCAAATTAAAGAAACAGTTCTGGTATATCATAAAAGAAACACAGCCATAACGCCGTCAAACAATATTTGAAATGTACTAAAGCAGCTGGGCTTAGGTTGTTAGAGAAATGCTCTGCATCTAATCTGGTATGACAGATTAAATATGTCCGTTGAAAAAATACACAGCAAATATATAGAGTCTATTTAGAACAAATTCCATAAGGGTATATTTCTGAGAAAATTTGTGAATTCCTACAGTGGTAAATTACTTTTCTAATATATCCAAAGAGAAGAGGGAATTATGTCTCTCTATATAGGACTAGGGTGGTGAGAAAAGAATCAACACAATATTTTTAGATAGAAATGATCATTTAAAAAGTATTTTACTACTGATATATTGGACCATAATTATTTTGAAATTAGTGGAACCACAAAGAAAGAACAACCCAGATTACAAAATACATATCAGAGGTTGCACAATAAACTGTATCATATCTACTGTATTATTTGAGAAAGAGTATGTAAAGAACAGCTAAAACACAGCAAGGCAGATCCTCAGATGGAGTACTATAAATCAATACAATTCCATTGATTTCCATGGCTCTGTGCTGATTTACATCCATTAAGGATCAGGCATAGTATCATAATATATGAAAAGGAGCAGAATAAAAGCTTAACTTTTTCTTTTTTGTTTCCTAACTTCCGAGTGCTTGACTGCATAATCCTAGTACTGTATTAAAATAGGAACCTATTCAATCAATGGGAGCTTTGCAGGAGAAAGAACTGGGTAAAAACTAAGTCAGGACTTCAGAATTTCTCTTTTTAAAATAAGGAAACAAAATACTCCCCCCGAAACGCTACCTACATCTCTTTTCAAGTGTAGAGGTAAAAGAAATTGAGGTTTGATGTTAAAACACAGCAGCCAGGTAGAGTTATTATTATATCCATGCTCTGGGAAAGGAGTTCAGTTAGATTTAGTGCTGAGGGAAAACAGGAATTTCTGTCTAAAGGGAAATTGCAATATTTCAATATTTGTTTTCTACCTAAATCGTGACAAATGTAAAACTATTGAAATTCTTCAACAGAAATAAAATATTTTGAAAAGTTACAGTTCAGATATGGCAACACAATTCACTTTGACATTTACTATCAAAACAAAATATTTCCACATCCCTGAATCAAAGTGTTTTGGTTTGGTTTATTGAATTGACCTGACACATTTCATTCTTAGTCAGTAAATCATAACATGCTGCTGCAGTGCTTAATGGGAATTACTCCCATTTTCTCTTTTTAGCGTGGCTCTCTTGGTGGATTACATCTCCCATGATGTCCCCACAGGCATGTGACTCCCATGATGCATCATGCCACTTGATCAAAGAGGAGACTGCTTTCCATCATGAAGATACTGTCCAGCCGGGCATTCAACCTCATAGGAGAGAATGACCCTCGAGGTACAGCTCTCATGAGGCAATGCACCACAGCAGTTTAATGTCAAACTGTTCCAAAGCAAAATGTTCAGCAAACCAAAATATTTTTATTTGCATCAAACTGACCCAAACCAAAAATATTTCATTTCAATTTTCCACCAGAAAAATAAAAACATTTCAAGAAATTAAAAATTTTCCCCTTGAAAAATTTCATTTTTGTGGCCATTGCATTTTCCATTGAAAAATCATTCCTATGGAAAATTCCCAGCCAGTCATAGTTTGATCCTGCCTCAATCCTTGATCTCAGGAATCCTATATGTACGTAACTATAGTCACACTGTGTAAAACCTGTTGTGTTTAAACCGTCGTTATCACCTCAGGTTAGAGTTTCATTATAATGTTGAAACTCCCAAAGGCTATGTCTACACTTGTAATTTTAAGTCAACTTTAACTAAGTCGACTTAGTGCGTCTACACTTAAAATTAAAGTCGACTTAAAGGGGAACTTACAAAGTCGACCTAGAGCGTCCACACTGGACGCCTAGATCGACTTCTAGGGGCTTAGGGGGACCTAGGGCGGGTCCACGGGGGCATGGAGGGCACCCCTTGCCCAATGCCAGGGGGCTTAGCCTTTGTCCCATTGTACATAGGTACGATGGGGCAAAGGGGGTCAGGGACCCTGGCAGGGCATAGGGGCAGGGTGGGCAGGGCTCTGCCCTGCCAGGTGCAGGGGGGCATGCCAGGATCCCCCTATGTCGTCGCCCTTGCAGGGAGGGCATTGGTGTAGTCCTGGGGTAGCCCTAAATCGACTTAGGGCTACCCCACATCTACACTGGCTTAAGTTGACTCTAGGAAGTCGACTTAAGCCCTAAGTCGAATTTAAAGGTTTAATAAAGTCGACTTAATTTTAATTAAGTCGACTTTATCTTCCTTAAATTGACTTAAGCAAGCTGCTTAAGTCGACTTAAGAAAACTGTAGTGTAGACGCAGGGTAAATTAAGTCGACTTAAGCAAACTTAAGTCAACTTAATTTACAAGTGTCGACGCAGCCTCAGTGAGTTCAGGAGGCAGTTGGATGGTTAATTCAGTACAAATACCCATTTAGTATTAACAGTTTCCAAAACAAAATTCATAAGTAGAGATAAATCATTACAAAGTCTTAGCAGTAACAGCAACCTTGCTGGATCAATCTAGAGCATCAGTGTCCATGGGGAGGATTCCCACAATTTAAAATGTCAAATGTAAACTGATCTTATTGTCTCTTCCATTCTTATTTATCCTGTGTGTGGTGTGTGAGGCATCCAAAATCACTAGTCAGTTTTGAAAATCTTGGTTATAAAACCCACTTACAATTGTCCATATTTGTTAAAGTTCACTCTCTCTTTCCATATCATCGCCTCCTTTTCCTAACTATTTGCATAGTTGTACATTTCATAATTTCAAAGTGTTCTTTTGATCCAAATATATTGCTATATTTGGTACTGGTTCAAAAGAATGTCTTCCCTCTCTTTCCACTAGTTTTTCTCTTAAGACACCCCTTTTAGAGGAAAGTTCATTAGTATCTTGATAGACTTCCCACTCCAAAATGCCATCTTATATTCCAGGTTGAACTGTCAGTTTTTCAGTACATAGTTTTAGACATAAAAAAATTAAATAATCTAAAATTAATCTATCCAAACCGATAAATTGAGTCATCTCAGATGATGATTGGAGGAAGGGGGCTTAAATTTTCAGATGTGACCACTGATTTTGGGTGCCTCCATTTTTGGCTGACCAGCTTGAGACATCTTTGATGGGTCTGTTTTTCAGATTGTGCCCTTGAAAAATCAGGTTCCTTTAAGGTGCCTCAAGCTGGGTGCCCAAAAATGGAGACACTGAATTGCTAATCACTTCGCTGTGGCTCATCTCATCTGGCATGGTGTCTCAGGGTGACTGGCATCTTGAAGGAGAAACAAAGCCAGCCACACCAGGGCCTTAATTAATGAGTTGCTTCCCTGCCTGAGAGAATGGGGCTAAGGAGGGTCAGGTGGTGGATTAATGGCTACCTAGGCCTTATTAAAGAGCAGAGAGTGAAATCAGCTTGGAGTCACAGGCAGTGCAAAGGCTCCTGTGGAAAGTCCTGAGCTAGGGTCTGTAGGAGGCTGACTATTCCAGGGGGGCAGTGAAAAGTGATTCCTTCTAACAGTTACCATCCTGCAAGTCTAAAATCTACCCTAAGTAAAATAAAGAAGCAAATGTTAAGAGGAAGAAAACCATAATGTCATTCAATATCTCCAGGGTAGCAATCATGAGCAATAGGCAGCAAGGGGTTTAAAAGAATATTTTTTTGCCAGAGATGCTTGATTGCTTTTTGGACAGAATTGCAAAAGTAGTGGGTGAAGGGAACATAGCAGACACAATGTGTTTGGATTTTAGTAAAGTATTTGATACTGTGTCCCATGAAATTGCAAGGGGGGAAATTAATCCAAATTGGCTTGAAACTGAAGACTGGCTAGAGAACCAGAAACAAAGGGCCATGATAAATGGCAATACATCAAGCTGGGAGGAGGTGTCTGCTGAGGTGCTAAAATAATCAACGTTAGGACCAGTGAAGTGTGGTTAAACATCTTTATTAATGATCTGCAAGAGTCTGGGAGAAGAATCTGTGCATTGGTGAAATTCACAGATGATGATAAATTGGGAGAGGCTGGTACAAAAACAAGCAAAGAATTTTAATAAAGTATGAAGCATTAGGAGTTGATGCTAGAATCAGCAGCCTGGAAAAGAAGGGAGCAGAGGTAGGGAGAATCAGGTAGGAACTTAGACCATAGCACTGGTGTTTTGGAGAGGAAAAACTGGAATTACCTGGTTAAATACTGAACCTTATGCAGGGGGTCAAGTCCTGGAGAGTGTTGAGAATTAAACCTCCAATCCAGCAAAGCTGTTAAGCATGTGCTTAACTAAAAGCATATGAGTAGTCTTATTGAAGTCATTGGGAATAAAGTTAATAAATAAATGAATTTATTAGTCTTTAAAAGTGCCACTAGACTCCTTGTTTGTTTTGCTGAACTAGACTAACACGGCTACTCCTTTGGAGAAAGTTACGTATGTTGCCTGAGTGCTCTGGTGGATTGGAGGAAGGATGCTCAGACTGGATCAAGTCCTCCTTAATTTACTTGATATTGCTTCCTATTTTTCATCTTTCCCCTGCTTGTTGTTCCTTTAGATTTGAAGCTTTTGGGGCAGGTCCTTTTCTCTGTAGACAGAGTTGGCCAGAGGATAATTCCATTTCATTAAGGACTTAGAAATTGGGCTTCATTTTAAATCAGAACAAAATTGAAACTTCTAAAATTCCCCAAAGGAATATTTCAAGGAAATTAAAAAAAAAAAAACCAGTGTGGATCAATCAAAATATTTCATTTTAATATGGACCTTGTTTATGTTCTAATATGAAATCTCTAAAAAGCCAAAATGAAAAGTCATTTCAAAACAAAAAATTGAAGCTTTTCATTCCAAATATGTCAAAATGGCTATGTCTACACTGACAAGTTAGTTCGAATTAAGGAAGCTTAATTCGAACTAACTAAAGCCATGGCTACACTAGGCTTTAATTAGTTCGAATTAAGGGCTTCCTTAATTCGAACTAATAAATTCAAATATGCTATTCGAACTAAGGGTTAATTCGAACTAGTTAGTTCGAACTAACTGGCCCATTGAACTCAATGCAATTCGCTAATTCGAACTAAGCAAGTGCCATAACTTTAGTAAGTGTAGACATAGCCAATGGGATGTTTCAACACTGGAACAATTTTTCTGTTTCGTTCTCCCTTCCCCCAACTAAATTTTGACTGAACCATTTGGAAAAAGTTCTGATTTTGATGAAACTGTATTTTCAGTGGAAAATGGTTCTGTCAAAGTTTACAAACTAGTGTACAGAGTTGGTCAGAAAAAGTGCTTAGCACCCTGTTGATGCTACATAAGCCATCCTTCCTATAATAAATAGTAAAATGACTCCTGATTTGCTGAATATGCAATTTGCTTTGGGCAAGAAGCCTTTGCTTCTGATTCTTATCACTAGTCCACTTGAATCAGGTTGTGAGCTATTATTTTCCAGCCTACTGGTGCTGGCAAATGGCAGTTTTGTAATTCACTACTTTCTCCTCCTCATTTGACCCTCCACCTATGCCTGTCCCTAAAAACTACTACACTGTGGCATTGTGTTAAAAAATACTCTTCCTGGCTCCACCTGTCAAATAGTTCTTCTAAAGTCCTCCCTCACTGTCACAATATCTACCGGATTCCCAGCTCTTGCAATTTTTGGAAGAGTCTGCAATATTTGGTTTGGGCTTTTTCTTATAATATAAGTTGCTGGAGCTTTGTGGGGTTTGTTTTATATTTTTTTTTAACAAAAACTGAGATTTTTCATATAAACAGAGTTTCTAACCTTCATGGTTGTGGAGACTGAGCCCTAAAGGCTCCAAATCCAAAAGGCAACTGAAAAGAACACAACATTTAGCTTTAACATCAAAATTAAAAATATTGTCATTATATGGGGAGCCTGGCCCATGAATTTTGAAGGTGTAGGGATGGCAATACCACATCTACCATGTCAAGATGTAGTCTGGCAACCTTTCAGAAATGGTTTGATCTGACATTATTTCCGGAGCATATCTCTGTACAATTTAGCCAGCTACCACATCTCTCCTTCAAAATGTAGGCAGCCTAGGGAAATACTGTTCTCTTCACACTTCCTGTCTGAATCAATCCACATTCTGGGTTTATGGAATTTAACCATGGGATATTTGAGGACCACAGTAAGTCAGGACATTGGTTTTATGTCTCATCTGAAAGAGTCCCTTCAGCAGCACACTGTCTGCTTACACTCTATCAGGGCACTTTCTTTGCAGCAGCCAGAGGGGAAAGTGCTGTCTTCTGACTCATCAATGCCACTTCCTCACTGGTCTTGAGTTTTGCTTGCATGTTTCAAACCCACGTAGGAACCAACCAGGACCAGCACTGCTAAGCCTCGCAGACTAGTTGAAGTCACAGTCCAAGATCGTATAGGTTCGTTCAGGTCATCTGAAGCCAATTAAAGTCTTTAAAATGTGCTTAGCTGAAATAAACAGAGTAAGACTTTCAGAACTCCCTGGAAGATTTAGGCACACTATGTCTCAATCTCTCACAGAGCTCAAAAATTTCCATGGCTGCTACCTAACTTCTAAGCAGAGAGGCAATAAAATAAACAGATTTTACAGAATAAAATAGATGCAACTTTTCTGTCAAGTGTTGTAAAGTGCAACAAGGGCTGGGCTCAAATGGTTAGAGGTGCCTTCTAAAATTAACACCACAAACTCAAGCTACAGCCCAGAATTTTTGGGACTACTGAATACCTTCCATGGGTGCTTTTAATAGGTGGTACTTCCTCCCTCACAGACAGAGTCTATATACAAAGATGGAAAACTTTATTAGGTGAAAGGGAATGCAGCAGCACTTGTGAAAACACAGCAACAGTATGTCTAAATGAATGAGAAGTAAAATCACCCACCACCAAGGTAACTTTGGCAATAGCCCTTAACTCGGTTCCCTGCCAGCTGGTGTGAAGATCAATATTCCTTTAACATGTCACTTCTCCTTCCCCCTTTCACAGTTTGGTGTCAATGGGTAGCAGAGATCGAAGATGGACTCGGACAGCCCTGCCTACAATCCTGTGGAAAGTCCAGGGAAGTACTGTCCTGAGTTTCTACCACCTAACCCAGCTACAGCTATCTCAGCTATATTTAGTGGCTGGATAGGAGAGGCCACCCAGGTCTCCTGCTCTTCTGTACAGCTTCAGGGAAGAGCCTTCTTGGCATTAAAGCCCTTTGGGAAGCTGCAATGCATTCTCACTCTGCCTCATCTCTTGGCACAAAGCACAGGATTTTTCAAGGGAGAACATCCAGTAGCAAATGGATCCTTAAACAGACTATTACTAAAGACAACATTCCTTGCCACAAAATAGGAACCATTCCCTGCTCTCTCAGGTCAGTTCCAACCAATTCTAAGTCAGCATGCAGGTATGGTGGCTCTAAAAGTGTTGCTGGAAGCTTTCTGCCCAGAGTTCCTGTGCAAATGAAACTCTTTGTAGATGTACTCTCCCTGTTCATTAATAGTTGGGGTCAAAGAGTTCCTTGCCTTCTAGAATTTCAGGCCATAGAATTTACATAGGCTAATAAAAAAAACCAACATTGGTGCTGCCTTTCCATTAGGTAATCTACTCATTAAGACTATCAACACCCATTCACCTCCTATACCTATTTCTCTGCCATGCATGTACTCTCCTGAAAAAACTAAGATACCAGATAGGTCTTAGAACATGTCCTAAAGGTCAAGAGATGCAGGGTGTATCTACACTGCATTGTAAATTCAGTCTGTGGGACCTGGGCTTGTGGATTTGGCATTTCCAAGCCCATACTTAAGTGTCCGTGCTGCATTGCAAATGTGGGTTGCTGTATCCAGGTCCCACAGCTGTGCTAACACATCCACACTGCACTGTGTAGACTTTCTGATGCGTGACTGCGGCTTGAGCTGCATCCACATTGCAGCATAATGAGCCAAGTCGGAGAAGGACTGGGGTTTTGACCTGGCCCCCTATCCCAGCAGCATCTTAAGACCTAGGTTCTGAGTGCTTGCTGACTGACTCATGTGTGGGCAGAAGCGGGGCTTGGGCTCAAGAGGAGTGTGCAGTGTAAGACATACCCTCAGATTTCAGGGGAATAGAGAAGGAAGCAAACTATGTTGGTCTGTGCCAGGGGCATGAAACATATGGTGAACTGGATCAGGCTCTCATGAAGTATTTTTATGGCCTGCATGACATATTCAGCTTCCCTAGCATCTCAGCTGTAAGAGTAAGTTTCTTAAAAGAGTAAGCCTTCCACATGTGATCTGTAGGTAACTGATGGAATGGTGTTTGCCTAAGTCTGCAGACAGCCTGGAACAATGACTCAGATGTAAACGCCAGGTCACCACTAATCTGATCAACTTCAAAGTAACTCCTCCGTGTCAATGTGAATGTAATCACTGACCATTTTAATAGCTGGAGTGGAAGTAAATCTTACCACACTGCCTTGTGTACTGGGAGTTGCTACTGGGAAAGAAATGCAGATAAAAGAACAGAGGGATTCACAAAGGCAGTGAAAACAGAGAAAGAGAAGAAACAAAAGTCAGGAGTAGTGGTGGCCTAAAGAGGAGCAGATTTTCCAGCAGAGTGATGAATGCGGCAATAAAGCAATAAATAAATAATAGCTAAATATATAGTTACTATAAAAAGGTGGTATTCTTTCCTTGATCATTATTCAGTCAACCTACTGACATCATAGGGCCATTCCACTCTGAATGTTGAGAGTATATAATCCTGAATTTATACTTAAAATCCATCCCTCTCCATTCCTAGACTTTAAAACTAGAAGGTACCAGTGTGATCATCTAGCCTGACCTCCTGCACATGACAGACGCAGACCCTCACCCACCCAACTCCTGCTATAGTCCGCTAACCTTTGGCTGTGTTACTTTAGTCCTCAAATCAAAATTTAAAGACTTCAAGGTGAGAGAATCTATCCTTTAAACTTGTTTAAGCCTGCAGGTGATCTGTACCCCATGCTGTTCTGAATGAGTTTGACATCCTGGACTATGCTGTGTCAACTTCAAAAAAGGGGCTAGGTCAGCCAGAACAAAGGCAGATAAAAGAGTATAAGTGGGCAAATAACACAAAGCTATGGGCATGGGTCAAATGTTAACTATGTTTGCCAGAAACATGGATAGGGGAAACTATGCTCACAGTCAGATCTATGCGTCAGTGTAGGATACTGTGTAAGGTATACTGCTTTTGAAGTACCTAGAGAGACGCCCACACTTTGGAGGTGCTCAATCTAGTTAAAAAAAATCTGACTGGAGCACTGTGTGTTGGAACTGTTTAGATTCCCTTGGCTGGCCTCTCACCCATAACCTACTATGAGGAAACAGACCCATATATGGCTATGTCTACACTGGCAAATTAGTTCGAATTAAGGAAGCTTAATTCGAATTAACTTAAGCCATGGCTACACTAGGCTTTCATTAGTTCGAATTAAGGGCTTCCTTAATTCAAACTAATAAATCCGAATATGCTATTCAAACTAAGGGTTAATTGGAACTGGTTAGTTCGAATTAACGAATGTGGCCACGTTAGTTCAAACTAATTGCTTAGTTCAAACTAACCGGCCCATTGAACTCAATGCAATTTGCTAATTCGAACTAAGCAAGTGCCATGAATGGCACTTGCTTAGTTCAAACTAAATTTTGCTAGTTTGAATTAAGTTAATTCGAACTAACTAAAATGAGTTCGAATTAGTTAGTTCGAATTAACTAATTAGAACTAACTTTAGTAAGTGTAGACATAGCCATATGGTTTAAATCCAGGCTATGTGCAAGATCCTTCCCTTAAATATTATTCCTCGGACACTATCTGCCATGCAGGTGTGCTGCCAGAGGATAGTGGGAGATCATGCTTTTGCAGTGGGAGCTTCCAGGCAATGGCGCCCACTCATTCTGAACACCCACCTCAGCCCATCTCTCTCCAGACTTCGGGGGGGGGAAAAATCTGCAGGCACTCTCAAGCGAGGTGAGCAATGGGATCTCAGGGGCCAGTCTCCAGAAGGGGAAGGGGCAGTTTGCTGAGAGTGGTTCCTTGTTCTGAGGGGCCAGCCTGTCTGGTCTGTGGGGGTGGATGCTCATCACCTGCTGACCTCAGCAGACCCTAGAGATCCTGGCTGACCATGCAGGTCCTATGCTTCCATTACTGTAGCCTTTTGTATAGAAAACCTTCCTCACTACACCCTTTTTAGCTACATTATTTAGATCTGTACCTGCTTTTCTGATGTCAATTGAGGTGTTTGAAATTGTATTGCATTAGAGAGTGCTCAGCTTACCACAGGAGGTGCGTAGTAACCTATGGGATTGTTCAGACCCTATTAGAATACCTTTCACTGTCCACTGCCGTGTCCTAGTCAATGTTAAACTTCATCTGCCAATCTGGTGCCCAGCCATTTTTATTTTGAATATTTGCGGATCATAGTGTCTCCTAATAAAATTCTATAAATCATAATTTCTGTAATTGAGTTAATTAACCTATAATTACTCTATTAAGTTTCCCCATTCCCCAGTGTCCTTCTTTTTGTTTCATCCTTACCTCCAGAACATTTTAATGACTATCATTTCCCTTTGATTCAATGTTCCTTTGCCTCAGATCTTTGGCTTGCAAAAATTCCTGTCAGAATTCTTAACGCCTCATCATGCCAACTGACATGATCCAATATCTCTGGGCTAGTACCACGCTGCAGCCTGTCAAAATATGATGGAAGATGGCCCTGAATCCCTTCCTGACTTAAATTGCAGCTGTCACATTCTCTCAGCGCCCATTGTTGCGGATTAGCTCCTGTTGGCAGGGCACCCTGTGTAGCGCCTAAGCTGTGCTTTTCTCTGCATGCCTCCACTTTTCATAGAGTTGGCCAAAGATATTTTATTCCTCAAATCCTCAGCCATTTGTCCAGCTTTGCATCTCTGATTCTCCTCCTGTCTTTACCTAAGTTCCTGCTAGGCTGTTCCCTGCTCTTTGGCTGTATCGAATGTCCATTCTGGCTTGTTTTCACCAAATAGCAATCGTCCCAAGGTTTTTTTGGTTTTGGGAGATTTTTTAACTATGATAACTTTAGCCTTCTCCTTTACTTTTTTGACCATGACTATTATTTGTATTGTAGCAGGGCCTAGAAAGCAGAGCCCCTGTGCAAACACATAACAAAGATGGGCCCTGCCCCAATGATCTTACAATCTAATCATAAAATGAGACAACATGTGGACAGACTGGGGAACAAGGGAACGATGAGATTATACCAGTCCACATAATAGGCAGCAGTCTGCACAGACAGCACACCAGATGCCTAATCATAGTCACATTTTTTTAATAGGAATCATAGCAAGGAAAAGTTTTGGGGAGGACTCTGGAGGGCAATGTAGTAATTTTGTACATTTTTACCAGGCGCTCATATGCCTGCGAGAAAGCTAAAGGCGCTTGTTGAGAAATTTTACAATTGGGCAATCAAGACTGACTTTGCACCAGCTCTATTTATCTATTATCTCTTTTGGTTAACTGGCTGAGATCAAATTCTGCTCTTATTTCCAGTGATGTAAATCTGGAATGACTCCACCAAAGTCAACTATTTTATTTTAAATTTCTGCCAGTGTTTATGATAGCTAATTTAGCCATAGTATTGCCTGTGAAGAAGCCCCTGTTAAGTCCACTGAAAAATAAATGTCTCTTAAACCTGATTCTTCCTTAAAAATATATATTGAATATAAATGTTTATAAACAGAGGCAAGCACCTTACCAGTTTCATACATGACAAAGGCTGGAATCAATGTTTTAGTTTATTAAAACCATGTTAAATATATATTTCACACTTCTATCGATCATAGCTATTTATATGGCCACCATTAGATATTTTTATTTAAATGTTACAGTCTTTAAAGTAGTTATACTTGCAACTCTCTGTGAAATAGGAAAGTGCTGTTACTGGGGCCATGCAGCCGGGACACTGAGGCACAGAAATTAAGTGAGTTGCCCAGGGTCATAAGGGCCATCTATGACAGAGCAAGGCATTAAACCCATTCTCCCACACCTATGACCGAATCACGAGACCAGTGGTTCTCAACCAGAGGTACACATACCTTTGCGGATAAACAGAGGTCTTCCGGGAGGTACATCAATTCCTCTAGATCTGTGGTTTTTAAACTTTTTTTCTCGGGACCCAGTTGGAAGAAATCATTTATGCTCACAATCCAACAATTACATTTTTGAGTGATGCATTCCAGTCTTGTGGCGGGAACAGCAGGGGGCGCCGCAACCCAGTACCTGAGGGTCTGCGACCCAGTACTGGGTCCCGATCCATAGTTTGAAAATCACTGCTCTAGATATTTGCCTAGTTTTTACAACAGGCTATATAAAAAGCCCTAGTGAAGTCAGCACAAGCTAAAATTTCGTACAGACAAAAATGAGAAAGTAAGCACGTTTCAGTAACAGTTTTCTGGGACACTTATCTATTTTTATGTCTGATTTTATAAGAAAGTTGTTTTCTAAGTAAAGTGAAACTTGGGGTATGCAAGACAAATCAGACTCCAGAAAGGGGTACAGTAGTCTGGAACGGTTGGGAACTGCTGCGCTAGACAATGCTTCCTTTCTATGCAACCTATCATATGTTGTTCCCAGCACACTTTGCAAACATTCATTAACCTCACAACACTCCTGAGAGGTAGATACAGCTGATCATCTCTGTTGTGCAGGGATATAAACTGAGGCACAGGGATGCTAAACAATTTACACAAAACCTACCGATGTATCCGTGTCAAATCTAGGAACGGAACCCAGGAGTGCTAGTTCCTTACATATGTTCTAACCATTAAAATCACTGACTCTGTTATCAATATCTGGTCAAGTTAAATGCCAGAAAGAGAAGCCCAGCAACAGGCTATCAGATAGTATTCCTCTTCCAGAGACATGAAAGAATGTCCCCTGCCAAGACAATATGGAAAAACTTGGAGGCTTACAGATAAAATACATTGAGTTATGAAGTTTCTTTGCTTTGAAAGAGTAAAAGTACAAAGATTTTGATTGTCTGCAATGTTGGTAACATTTCATCATCCGAAAGACCTTGTTCATTTATCAGCATTTCTTAAAGTCTTTCTTTTGTTCACAAACTTGAGTGTGAGCAAAGAAAAAAATTCAGCTTTATCTAATATCAGCTCGCAGCTGTTCAGTGACAGAAGGGCTCAAAAGCTGTGGATATGAACATGGGAAAATCCACCCAAAGCAGAATGAAGACACAGCCTGCAACAGCTGCATGACAAGAATATGCTGTTTCTGGAGTGTGAAGGAAAAAAATAGTTACAGTTACATTAAGCATCAAAGTTGTCAATAAACATTATAACCATGGTTAAACTTGGGAAAGAAGCAACATTTCTCCAGGTATCTGTTGCTGTTCACGACAGATGCCATAATCCCCAACAGGGGCAGAAAAGTATGAGCCAGGTGCAAGGTTCTTTGAACTAACTTCTAAGGGCCAGAGCCGGCAAATCTCACTCTCTTTGACTTACACAAAAATGGAAAAAGGCCAGGGGAAAGAGGCCTGCTGAGCCCCATCTAGCATATGTATCCTTGATGACTACATGATTTTACTGTTCACACATCAGTGTTAATGGAACGATGAGCTTGTTGATAAGGCATTATAGTAAGATTTGAAGGAGATCCGGGTTCTATTCCAAAGGTCTATTTTGATGTTCCTGTGTGACATTAGGTACTTTATTTCAAAGCTCAGTGCCTCAGTTTCCCACCTCTAAAATGCAGATAATGCTTCTCCAACTTCCAAAGTGTGGTGAGGCTAAATTCACTAACGTTTGTAAGATGTGCAGATTCTGTGATAAGTCACACAAACACACAAATCTACGAACTAAAAGGAAAACCTATGAAAGAACTTTTTCATATACTGTATTATATTTTCTACTGCTTTTCCCAGTCCACTTTTAAATGATTCAGAGGGCGTGGCTTCTATCACCTCCTGTGAGATGCAAAAACCAGATGGATTTTTCCCCCTTGAATCTCAGTGTTAAATTATTAGTAGCATTATGAAAGGACCCATAGACTCCAGTTGGGCCCCGGGCTCCATTGTGCTAGGGGCACTATAGACACAAAGAAAAACACAAACCATACCCTGAAGAGTCTACAGTTTAAAAAGCCTTAATGAAGGAAGTTGCAAAAGTCAAGGCAAGAGAAGATGATGGCTTGGATGAGCATTCAGCAGAGGTAGAGATGAGACAAGGTATACCACACAGATAATCTAATGCCGGTGGTGACAGGGAGGTTTGCAGACTTAGGAGATGTGGGTGGAGGACAGTTCAGGGTCAAGGATAAAGCCAAGGTTGTTGATAGTGGAAACAAATGGGAAGTTTGATTAAAAAAGAGGGGAGATGGGTTCAGTGTTAATTGCTGCATTATTAAAAATGGTAATTCTACTTAGTTCTGTTCACTGATAAAACCCAGTCCTACAGATCTTCTGTTCCATATCTTCATATTGCATAGGTGCTGTTCGTATGCATGACTCCCATGCACCACCATTCCCTGTAGCAGTGGTTTTCAAACTTTTTTTCTCAGGACCCAGTTGCCAAAAAAAATATTTAAGCCCGTGACCCAACAATCACATCTTCGACCAATGCATTCTAGTCGTTTAGCAGCAGCATCAGGGGGGCACCACGACCCAATACTGGGTCCCAACCCATGGATTGACAACCATTGCCCTACAGTAGTCTTGGACCAGCCCTTTCTCTCATCACATTACCTCCCAATGGGCTGCAATTATGAGTTACTCCAGCCCGTTCCAAAGGGGCCCTGATGGGGAAAGACATCTCCTCCACTTATCAGGAAAAAATGGTCACTGGCCAAGTCTCAACACCTTTAAAAAATAAAAATAAAAAAGCACTGCATATAGCCCTTTTCAAATGTCATCTCTAACAGAAGGGCATTCAGTCAGTCAGGTCAGAACCATTCCTTTTAATAGGGCCATTAGATTTGGCAGATCTTTACCACAGCTATGGGAAAGGGCAACCTTAGAGAAATCCAAAACACAATAATCCTAGCTACTTCCATCATTGCTGAGGAGATCTTTCCTGTTTGGATAATGGAGCAGCCTACATCAATCCCCAGAGGCCATCTATAGTGGATTTGGCTGTAATGAACAGTGTGGGTGATCTCTTCTCCACTCAGCAAGAGAGCAGTGATGGACCTAAATTTCCTGAACATTGGGCAAAATCTTAGTCTTTACTCAATCCTTTTTTAAGCAAAATGCTCATTGATGTCAATGGAATTTTACCTGTGGAAGAAGTGAGTAGAAAAGTATTTGGCCAACCATCTAGGTGAAAAGGATAACCCCTAAACACACACACTGGGCCAGTCTTATTATCCTAAAAATACCTGCACCAAAATGTCTTTCCTAAATAGTAAAGGTCAACATCTGAAACCAGTGGGGGTTGCCTGGATGCAACAGAGGACAGAGTTTAGAACTAAGAGAAGAATTCACTGCGTTGCTCAGAGGCTAAATACAGGGCCAAATTCTGAGCTTCTTTACTCAGTGTTTACTCAGGCAAACTTCCATCAAAATCAGTGAGGTAGCAGAGACATCAGGATTTTGCCCTAAGGGCTTACAACGTGCATAGGGTCTTGTGAATGGAGTAAATTCTCGCCTTAGATATATAAATTGATTTACTTAGTCTATGAATGGCACACTGAAATGGCCAATGAGTCCAACTGCCGGCTAAGTCAAATATCTGGTTGTAAACATCACCATCACAAGCCACAAGATTTTAAAATGTTTTTATTTTATAATTAACTTTAAAACATTATACTTAATTTGTATTACAGTAATGCATAGAAGTCCCAACAACAAAAGCATTACATTGCACATGAAAAACGAATGAAGCAAATAATATAGCATTAAATGCAACATTATTATGACATGCAATGTTACTACAGCCAAATTTTTTTAAATTGGTTCATTTTCCATGATTCTGCCCAAATAGAACAGCAAAATATCTCGAATATTTAACATAATGAATGGTCTAATTGTTCACTTTGACACCGTTTACTTGTTTAAAATGTATTATGTCCATTTAGTAATTTTTTTTTGTCACGTAATTAAACTTTGTTCATTCCATTTGATGTCTTCATGTGTTAATAAGATCAGACCTAAATTACATAATCAGAGAGGATTCCAGGGTTCCAGGAAAGCAAGGAGTTCTATACTGTCACCCCAATGGTCATGTAAACCAGATGGATTTTTCTCAAATTTATAACAGCAATAATTCAAATGTCAGGGAAAAGACGAACAAAAAAATCTCTCTCCTTCAGAAAATTCACTCATTTTCATGATTCATTTACATGCTGTATATTCTTCTATACAAAATAGGAATTGGATTTTTTTCCCCAATATGTAGTAACTTAGAACAGTGGTTCTCCACCTTTCCAGTCTGCTGTGTGCCTTTCAAGAGTCCGATTTGTCTTGCTTATCCCCGAGTTTCACCTCATTTAAAAACTACTTGCTTACAAAATCAGACATAAAAATACAAAAGTGCCACAGCACCCTGTGACTGAAAAAGGACTTTCACATTTTACCATATGATTATAAAATAAATCAATTGGAATATAAATATTGTACTTACATTTCACAGTATAGTAAAATAGAGCAATATAAACAAGTCATTGTCTGTCTGTATGAAATTTTAGTTTGTACTAACTTCACTGGAGCTTTTCTTGTAGCCTGTTGTAAAATTAGGCAAATATCTAGATGAGCTGATGTACCCCCTGGAAGAACTCTGTGTGCCCCCAGGGGTACATGTACCCCTGGCTGAGAACCACTCCTTAGGACTCAATGATTCACAAGGCAGCACAAAAATGCCTTGCATTTTTGTAGTACTTTTGAGCCTGGAGGATCTCAACGCTCTTTATAAAACATCTTGCCACTTGTCTTTATGCAAGAAGCCTCATTCATTTCAGCAGGGAATCCCACGCAGGGCTTAGTGGCAGGATAACTTTACAGAATAGTAGAATCACTCTGCTTGCCTTTAAAATACAGTTGCTTCTGGGGATAATCATGACAACTGTTTAATAGCTGACCGCAACACTACACAACAATTTAGTGTAGTAAGTGAAGAATAACAGGTCCAATTGAAATTCCAGAAAGAATTAGGGAGGCAGAATGTAATTATATCAATTGATATTTGGCCAGGACACTACTAACATTGCTGTATTTGTGGAAAGTACTACTGAATAGCTAGCAATGTGGTCTTTTGGATGAGGCACAGAGATGGGGGCCGGGAACCTCTGAGTTTTGATCTAGGTCACTTCACATACTTCTGCTAAATTCAGCTTTGATATAACCAGGTACAGTTCTGTTAGGAGTCACACCTGCTTATGCCAGTGATGACTTTGGTCCTCTGAATATAACTCTCTCCCTTTGTAAAATAGGAATATTATTTGTTGGTGAGATTTTTCAAAAGCACCCTGTGTCAATCCAGTTCTACTCTCATTGAAGTAAAAAGGAATCTTCTTTTACTTCAATGAGTGCAATGAGTTAGGCCAACACTGAGCACTTGGGGAAGTCCCCACTATTTCTCTTCTTCCCAATGGTGGTGATTAAATAGCTAATATTCATACAACACCCAATATTGTTAGTCTGGATTATTGCAGCTAGTTGGATTGGCTAGTTGGGGTCTTTGTGATGATATCACAGCTGTTTACTAACCACCTTCCAACCATGTATTACTGGGACCTCATAACAGAAAGGAAAACAAAATGCAATCCACCCATTATTTTGAATGAATACAAAAAAATAAAACTGGGGTCTTTATAATCTTCCAGTTCCAAAGGGGTAGCCATGTTAGTCTAGGTCAGCCAAACAAACAAGGAGTCCTGTGGCACTTTTAAAGAGTAACACATTTATTTATCACATGAGCTTTCATGGGAGAAAAGCCTACTTCATCAGATGCTTTGAAGATGTGGAATTTACAGAATGGGAGGAAATTAAATGCAGAAAAATGTATGTATAATCTTCCAGATACTCTTTCTCTCTCAATTAATATACTAGATGTATTGGGAGTGATTGCTTTTTAAAATGTTTCTTGTGTCATCCTTTCCCAACCCCACTACTTGAAGAATTAGTGTGCTCTGAACTTTGATTTATTTTATAGCTTTACCTTCAATCTTTCTTTCAATTTGCATTTATAAAAATAAATGCTAGTTCCATATTGGCTTGAACAGGATCAATACCTCAGGCATTCAATATTGGCTGATTGATACGCTCTAAGAAAGAGACAAGACACCCAAATTGAAGGGATGTATGCCTCAGTGCAAAGATTGATGATCACCATTGGGTTTGTTTTGGGGGGCTTATGTTTTATTCTTTATTAGTGATCTAGAAAAAGGAAGAAAACACTTTTTTTTTGCACATGTCTAACAGCGAGAGATGTTCCGAATGCCAGAGAGGGCAGAGTAATCACACAACAGGACTTTGAAAGGTTAATCATTTTCAACCTGAAAAACGCAACCTAATTTGTCTGGGGAGCAATGAATGGAAGCTCAGATATTCATTCAGAGCAAGATCTAGTGGGATTGCCGTTGCTTATTATTTGTTAAACACAAACTATATCAGGTGCTGGACAAGGAACAGAAATACTAGATGACATCTGCCTCAAAGACCTTACAGTCAATACAAGATGGTATGGGTAAGGGGTGTTTCTTTTGTTTGTTCAGTGTTTAACATAGTGGTGCCCAGATCTCACCTATGATTTTTAGGCAGAAACTAAGAGTGAAGTCAATGAAACGTCACTGCTGTAAAAACTGACAAAAGAGAAGAATCAAGACTTTAGATTTTGATGAAGCTAAACTGTTTTTAGACTCTCAAATGCCCTGCACCCAGGATTGTGAAAATAAAGGACAATTTAGGGGTGATGCAGATTTAATGAAAATTTCCCATCTACCAAAGTTCAGAAAACGGATTAAAAATAATCTTACTTCCTCTTGTCTTGGCTCTTTATCACACTGCTCGATAGCAACTAAAACAAAATAAACGAGGAGTCCTGTGGCACCTTAAAGACTAACCAATTTATTTGAGCATAAGCTTTCGTGGTATATAACCTACTTTGTCAGATGTAAGTAGGTTATAGCCCAGGAAAGCTCATGCTCAAATAAATTTGTTAGTCTTTAGTGCAACAGGACTCCTCATTTGTTTTGCTGAAACAAACTAACACAGCTACCCTCCTGGAACTTAAAACAAAATAGATAGGTGCAAGCATAACCTTTTAGAAAAGTCATACAAAAAGTAACAGAAAATAACTATTTTATAGATTTTTGAAGTCATCTACAGAATTTAAAAGACAACACTCTCTGCCAGTTTGGAAGGGAGATAAACTATCATGCTGCAGGGTGCAAGCCAACCTCTGCAGAATGGAAGTTAGGAAGGAATTTAGTCTATAGGCAAGTTATTGAATAATTTCAATGACGGTGGGGGCGGGGGTGTTGCACTTTTCCTGGAAGCAGCGGGTATTGGCTTTCGTCAGACACAGAATATTGGACTAAATGGACCATTGCAATTTTTATGTTTCTATATGATAGAATCCTTTTTAAAAAATCAATATAATAAAGCTCACTCAGTTAAACTATGGAGCAGATCCTTAGCTGATGTTAACTGTCATAGTTCCATTGAAATCAATCGAGTTCTGATCATTTATTACAACCGAGGATCTGCCCTTGTGGATGAAATCCTGACAATACTGAAGTACTTAACAAAACTCCCATGACTTCAATACAGTACATTTGTGAGGTAGCAAACCTGAACCTGGATCTCCTACAATTAAGGCTAGTTTGCTAACCATTGGGCTTTCCTCCTTCAATCATAAAAATAAAGTGTCAAAGTCTCACTATCCTAAAATGTAGCAGGCACCAAAGTATCTCAGTAAATTATTATTTATGAATGAATAATAATGAAAGACATATTATCAGTGACCCTCCAAAATTTCCCCTTCATATGTGTACCTGCTCTGCTTTCAACCACCTGCTGTTAAAATGAACTTTTCAATACACAAAGAAAGAAGAATGAAATTGTTCCCACAGGATTTCACACACCAATGGCCCACATCTGTAAGGTGCTGAGGGCTCTCAGTTTCTGCTGATTTCACTGGGAGTTGAAAGCACACCATATTTCATCCTGCCCTCCACCTCCCCAAAATAATGGGAGCTCTGCCATTGACTTTAGTGGGTAAAAGATCAAGTGCCTAATGCCTTACAATATGGGATCAAGACATAAGACCAATGAACTCAGGTAGAGCTAAACACAACCAAAATTTCCTATGTATCATACAATGGTGGCAATCAAGATACATTTCTCCTTCTGCAAAATGCTCATTGCTTTTAATGGCATTTTTCCTGATTTAGGACTGAGCCCTAAATCTGCATCTACCTATGTTATTGGCTATTACAGGTTCATGGATCTGTACATTTTTAAAACCAGAAGAGGCTATTATGATAATCTAGTTTGACCTCCTGCATAATGCTATGCACAGATCTTCTTCAGTAATTTCTGAATCAAACCCATAACTTTTGTTTGAGCTATATCATATAATTTAGAAGGTTATCCTGTCTTGATTAAAGACTTCAGTTAATGAGGAGTCCATCCAGTCCCTATTCCAATGGTTAATTATTCTCAGTGTGAAAAACATGTACATCATTTCTAGTCTGAATTGGTCTAGCTTCATTTTCTAACCACTGAATCTCACAAAGCTTCTCTGCTAGATTGTAGAGCCACCTAGTAGTTAAATCTCTTACCCATTTTAGATATTTGTAAACCATGATTAAGTCACTTAAGCTTTTCTTGTATAAACTAAATATAATGATTTTCTTTGCCAACCACTATAAGCCATGTTTTCCAGATCTGGGAATATTCTGGTAGCTCTTCAGTGAACCCCTGTCCAATCTAACTTTATGGTTATGATAAGGATTGTAGATTGTAAAAACATAGTAAAAGAAAGTCCCTGCCTTGAAGAGCTTCCATTAATTAAAGCGAAGACACTAACAGATGAACTTTACTTAAAATGGAACGGATGAGTTCATTTAAAAATTCATTACAACACTCACCTCAGATCTAATCTATTTATCAGTCTAACAATTATGCCTATATGAAAGAACCATCCAAGAGCAGACACTATTGGAGACAAATGCTGTTTGTTGCATTGGTGATTTTATGTAAGTATAAAATTTCAAATGACATAGCTTCTTTTGCTTAAAGAATTAAGAGTTTAAAATTACCCATAAAATTAGAATTAACTTTTTGTAGCTAAATAGGTGGGGCACCCCCAGGCCCTATGAGTTCTACATCCTAATTAACACACATACATAACCAACAATAGGAACGGGGGAAAGGTACATTTTTACTGTGCTGCCTACTTTGAATTGGACTGTGGACACTCAAAGCACAACTTCCAAAGATTAAAAATCACATTAACAAAACATGAGTTTATAAATGACTCTTGAGATTATTGAAACTGAAATATTATTTTTAAAGGGTGTTTTGCATTTTATGATTCATACTATTTGATTATTTTCTGCATTTCTCTCAGTTCCATGAAAAAGCATACAGCTGGTGGAGGTTGGTGGGGGTTTTTTTAGGAGGGTCGAAGGGCTGATGGATGACTTTCAGTCAGTTTCACTTTCAGATTCTAATGCCCCAGATTCCAGTATTCATGTTACAAACATTGCAAAGAAATATTTATTTAATTTAAATAACCCTCTCTCCACTGGGATTTAAAAAAAAAAATCATACACGCATTTCTTGTTAGTCTTTGGTTCAGAGACAAAATTTGATCTTATAGTGTGCCTGGAAATATCTTCAGGATGCTTAGTTCCCTTATTTTTTTCCAAAGACAGAAATTAAAATAATAAATTAAATTACTCATGGATAGACTGGGTACTGTACAAGACACTAAATGAAGACTCTCCTATCACCTAGAGCTTTCTCGATGATGATGATAATGATGATGATAATAATAAAGTGCCATTCATTATCCCTATTTTATAAATTGTTCATCATTATTAATACAAAGAAATAGGAAAAAAAAGTTCCGAAAGCTAATGGCAATGGCTGGAGAGTGGATTACTGCCTTTTAAACCATTGCAATAGAGTTAACAGCAGCACACCACCCCCTCTAGTGCAGAGCAACCGCTCTTAGAAGAGCACGAGTGACATTGAGCAACAGAACGGAGGCGCTGGTTTCTCGGGAAAAATTATTCCAACGTGTGTTAGCAGGATGACGTGAAATTTCCGCGAAAATCCAGCATGCATGTGCGCGTTGCAGCTGCACTTAGGGGCATCACGGCAGGGAGGGATTCCCACATGAGGCTGTACACACAACTTTTTCCAGACACTGGTGTCATGTTTTGCAAGGTGTTGGCATAAACATAATGCGTTTCTGTTTTTGAAAAAAATACGAACAGTGTTTGGTTGAATCTTTTATGCTCTTAAACTGCCAAAAAAGGGAGAGCGTATGTGAAAAGGGGTTTTTTTTTTGGGGGGGTCAACATATGGCACTCGATTAATCTCTAAATTGAGACTGTTAAAACATCTGCTGTCTCCAAATGTTAAGCAGTATTTTTTTTCTTAAATAGCCTTATTAGGCGAGCGACCCTGAGCATAAAGCCAAAATTGAGAGACAACTTGTTTTTGGCTGCTCTCTTCTGAAACTGACCAGTAAACTCACAAAGCAGTCGGAAAATGACATGATGTTTAATGCTGCACATAACTGCACCTACAAACCTCATCGCCACATACAGTCAAAGCAAAAGCCCCTTCTATACCCTACAGAGGAAAACAAGAGACGCACATGCTTCTCAACGTTAACGTTTCAAAGAATCGAAGCCAGGAGCTTAAAAGGGTTACTAAAAATAATGATGGTTTTTAAGCGACTGTACTGGAATGAATTTACAGAACTCTTCTCGCACAACACCTCAGGAGATAAAAGGCACGTTTTTGATGTACAAGTTGCATGGGTTTTATTTTTTAAAATGGAACAAAAATGTGTTCACCCTTTTGAAATGCTCCATCACGTCTTACTTTAAAAGTTTTATTTAAAAAGTTGAATTAGTACACCTGGAACATAAACTGTATCAGAGGTATATACAGGCAGGGGAATTATCCCTTAGTTTATTCCCCTTGGCAATTGGGGTTGATTCCTGCCTATTTCTCTCTCTGCTACAAGAATTCTGCTTTCTGACTACATCATATTAATTAATTAAGAACCACATCATATTATTTGCTCTCCAATCCAACTGGAAATCCATCAGTTTATAAACTTTAGAAACCTTTCTCAATAATCCAGGGCAAAGAGGATTGGTGTTCTTGAAAATAACAATAATTAATAAGAATCACAATGACTGGCTTTGGGGGGCGACAAAGCCAGGCAAGAGACCTTATGAAATCCCTAAAATACGTTTTTAGTGGGGGGAGGGAGGAGTTCATTGACACAACGCACTCCCTGTGTATGGGAGCAGCCCGGCAATAGGAAGGGGAAATGAATGGGGGAAGTTGAAAGCTAAGAGCCTTTCATTGACTAGCACGCCGCTCTTTAACAGGTTTGAGTTCATAGCATAGACCTTAATGTCTATGCATGGATGAGGGATTCTCCCCCCTCCCCCCAATGTCATAATAAAACGCAAAATGCAAATATTCCAACTGCTTTCTATTGCGGACCGATAAGCTCACAGACAACGACGTTATAAGAAGCCAAAATGATTGAAACCAAAATTTGTACGCTGCCTGGATCTGAAATCACCTAGGTCCACATGTGACCAGAAGTTCTTTGCTTTTGGGGAGGGGAGGAAGTAGCTGACTTTTGATGAAAGACAATATGAATAGTGTATACCTTACTCATAAGCAAGTATCAGAGGTGCTTTAGAAAAGGTTCACAGGCTCCTTTTGGTAGTTAAACAAACGGTTCCCATCACTGACTAGGCTACCTAGTCAGTTGGGGAAAATCCCACCCAAACTTTGTGTGTTTTGTTTTTACATGTGACTTTATTCATCATGCCGTTAAATCAAGGCACAGTTTCAGCCTCAGAACATACAGTTTCGGTTTGACCAGCAATTTGAGGGGGGTGGGGGGCTGGGGGTTGTTGTTGGGAGGGGCTCATTTCCAATCAGCAACTACTGATATTTTTTTTACAGTAGATAGCATACTTTTCCCTCCCCCCTGTCCTCCCGCCGTTGATAAGTTCAGAAGGTTTTGTGTGTATGTGTGTGCCTGTGTGTATGTTGTTCTTCCCTTCTTTCCCCCTCTTTGGTTTCTTTTGATGTAGTGAGGAATGCTTCTTCCTTAAAATATAATCTGCCCAGTAACAATCAGCGCGCAGCAGCAAAAACCCCAGAGCTATTGGCTATGCAAATAGAGGGAGGGGAAGCGGCTCCCCAAACTCCTAACTAACACTTCTAAAGCGATATTTTCTTTCCTTCCACTCCACCTGGCACCTTCATATTACGGGGGAGGGGCAGAAGAGGTGATTAGCAGGCATGCTAGCCACATGCACCCATT
This sequence comes from Pelusios castaneus, assembly GCA_007922175.1. Classification (NCBI taxonomy): domain Eukaryota; kingdom Metazoa; phylum Chordata; order Testudines; family Pelomedusidae; genus Pelusios; species Pelusios castaneus. The sequence goes on along the minus strand of ML685928.1, from coordinate 1,762,806 downwards.
GTGCTTGGACACCTAACTTTTCATGAAAACCCCACTGTAGGAGCATAAGTTCCTTTTCTCTGGCCGCAACCAGGCTGCAAACAGAGACTTAACAAACTTGACACACAAATGTTGCAGTGCACAGGCTGGGAGGCACTGAGAAGTGGCATTGAATTGAGATGCGCTGTCACGGGATAAAAAGTAGCCAGAAGGAAGGTTAAAACACCCATGTACAATGGGTTAAAATAATCAATGCAAAAGAAGCAAGAGCAAGAAAGGATCTTCTAGCAAATCAAGCATGGATGGAAATCAAGTGCACTTTGTGTAAAAAAAAGAAAAGTTCAATGAAAAGGACAGCAGTAAGAATAAATGTGAAGCCTAACAAAATGCAATGATGAAGGGTGGATGTCACAGAGCCAGTGCGGGACAAATCCGCCCCTCTCCCCCCCTCCCCTCCCCCGGCTTATATTTCCTAGAAAGCTATATCAGTGTGACCATGCACTGCTAAAACAGTTCTGGCTGTTAGTCAGAAATACATATTCGAGGAAGTTGCATTGTGGCCAGTACTAGATCTCTCCAAACACCAGCTTGAAAATACTGCAAAATATACAAGCATCGGCAACCACCCAATCTTGGAATCTTCTTTTGTGCGATTTCTCTGTTTTGCCTTTAGTCGGCAAGCAAAGTTTTCCTTCTGGTTGCAGGTGGGGGGGGGGGGGGACTGGGGGGGGGGGGGGTATCCAAAACCTTCTGGTAATCTAGAAGAAGCAGGAAGATCTCCACTGGGCAAGGAAATTTCTTAATTAACACACACAAATCTAGATCGACATAGCCACTCTTGCAATAAGCAATTAAAAAAAAAAAACAAATCCAACAACTTCTATTGATCCAGACTGGCCGGGGCAGCAGAAATGTGAAGCGATTTTGTTTGGCCGCTGTAAGGAAGAAAAAGAGAAGCTGTCATTTTGTGTGTGTGTGTGCCCTATACAAGGGCCTCCTAGTTCCTTGTGAGCGTATAGAGGGAAAAAAACGCGTTTGATGTTACATCTGACCAGCTGCTGTTCTCCATAATAACAAGAGAGAGAACTGCCTGCCCCAGTGAGTTGCGTCACTTTTGCTTCAACTTTAGGCTAGAAATCAAGAGAGAGAGAGAGGAGAGACAACTTTCAAGGGAGGCAGGAGGGGTTTGGAGAGCCCTGCCGACTGCCTCCCACCCACTTACCCCTCCTCCTTTGCCCCCTCCTTACCCTCCTCCCCCCCAAAAAACTTTTCCATCCGAGAAAGAGGGAGATCTCTTTGGAAACATGGAGCTGCTGTGCTGCGAGGTGGATCCCATGCGGAGAGCTCTGGCTGACCCCAACTTGCTGTATGACGACCGCGTTTTGCACAATTTGTTAACCATAGAAGAGAGGTATCTGCCCCAATGTTCCTATTTCAAATGCGTCCAGAAGGACATCCAGCCCTTTATGAGGAGGATGGTGGCGACTTGGATGTTGGAGGTTTGTATTAAACTGAGAAGCAAAAGTCCCCCCCCCCCATCTGTCTGTACCCCTCTTTGCCCCAGTTTGGGGGGTTGCTTTGCATGGGGTTGCTGGCTGCAGAGCCCATCCTTTTACGAACTCGTAAGTTTGTATTATCCCTTCTTTTCCTGCAGTATTTCCCCTAGGTCATGGATTTTGCTAATTTATTCAGTGCTTTTCTTGTCTGGCGGGGGGGAGGGAGTAGGGGATGTTAAATGATTGTGTGGTTCCCTCGTTTGAGGGGGAGCCTGTGAGGAAAACGGCTCTTCCGCGGCTGCTGCTTTGCAAAGAGGGGTGCAAAATGGGGGAGAAGTTAAGTTGCAAAAGTCATTTGCACAACAAGAACGAGAAAACCCTCCTCCTTGCCCAGGCTGCTGGAGCTACTGAATTGAGGCTTTCCTGGAGAGGGGAGCTGCCCCAGATGCAGCTCCCCTCCCTTGCAGCAACAAAGGGGTGACCGATCCCCCCTAATTTTTGCCCAACAAGCATTTCTGTGCCCACGTATGCAGTGCTCGGGACGTGCCATTTTTTCGCCATGTTGCTTTGCATGCAACTCGGCTCAGAAGCGCCGAGCCCCCCCTCAAAACAAGAAGGGCTTGAAATGCACCCCCTTTCCGCCTGGCTGTCCCCCCCAGATGGCCGGGAGGCTCCCGGGGAGCCCGATGAGCCGGTGACTCCCTCCCTCTGCACAATACCTACCCTGGGAGGGTGGCCCTGGGCCCAGAGTCCTCCAGACTTCGTAGCCCTGTGCTGGCCCCCATCATTTCCCCTTCAGATCTCGCTTTGGGGGGACCCCCCCCAGCCCATCCTTCCTAGGCCGGGAAGCCCAGACCCCCTTCTTGGTTTTCATGTGAAATGTTCCCCTTTTCCACCTGGGGTGGATTTTTGATCATTTTTTGAAAGCATTTTCTCCTGCTGAGGAACCAGGCTCTCCCCACCCCACCTCCCCCCTGGCGGAATCGCGGGCTCGGGCTGGGGGAACACTCCCCTGGGGAATTTTTACAATTGTCGGGAATGATAGGGGGGCGCCTGGGGGTGACAGCGCTCCAAAAACAGGGTGCCCCGGGGTAGCGTAGGTATTTTTATTTATTTTTTGAAAATATGACGAAATCAAAAAAAAAAAAAAAACAAGAAAAAATTGGGTCGCAAAGGCTGAGGCGGCTGCTGCAGCTCCATGGGCTTTCGGCTCCCACACTGTGACTTAATTCATTTCTTACTGAATGAACCAAAGGAATGTGAAAGCCGATTGACAGCCTTCCCAGCCTCTCCCGAAATCGCCCCCTCCCCCCATCTAGCTCCCCTCAAGAAAAAAAATTAATTTAGAACCACTGGTACGTTTCATGTGATCACTCATTTTCTTCTCTCTCTCTTTCCTGCCCACCCCACCCTTGACTGCAGGTCTGTGAAGAGCAGAAGTGTGAAGAAGAGGTTTTTCCCCTAGCCATGAATTACTTGGACAGATTTTTAGCTGTGGTCCCCACCAGAAAGTGCCACTTGCAGCTGCTGGGGGCAGTTTGCATGTTTTTGGCCTCCAAGCTGAAAGAGACAATCCCCCTCACCGCAGAGAAACTTTGCATATATACGGACAATTCCATCAAACCCCAAGAGCTGCTGGTAAGCAGCCCCACTCTACCTCCTGTGTATCCCACTCCCTCTCCATCAGCTCTTCCCCCCTTCTTCCAGAGCCCAGCAAATGATAAATTTCTCTGCTTGTTTCTGATTTTTTAAACAATGTTTGAAAAATTGACTGTATTAAGGATTTTCACTTATTGATAGAAAGTGATCAAGATACGTTTTCTTTATGAAAACAGCATGGTTTTTGGAGGGGGATATATATCTCCCTGTTTGTTTGGAATGTATGGCATACAATTGTCTAATGTTTAATATTCATCTCATTTTCCCATTTATTTAATTAACACAATGATTAGCATGTGCCCTCAGAGAGAAGCTGAAGGGCTTGGTTCCTGTTTGCAGTTTTTAGAGATTTATGCATATTTAGTAGAAGATTTCTTTTTTATTGCATGGACATACATATATGTCCATGTGTTTAAATGGGCAAGAAACTTTCTGAGCTTGGTTCTTTGTAAATGTGCTTTCTTTCTGGTGCTCTGGTGCTGCACTGCCATCCAGTGTCAGACATGCACAACTGCAAATGACTTCATCTTTGAACCATTGCCAGAATCTGTTCTGTTTGCAGTTTCTTTTCTGCTTTCAGTTTTAAAGGAGCTGTCTGCAATATGAGGGACATTTTAAAAAACCCATGTTATGTCACTTGATTTTGTTTGGGTTACATACTAAATGAAATTAAAATGCACGGAGAATTTTTTATCACCCTTTGGAAAATTCACATTGGCATTTTTTTCACTATTGACACAGTTGAAACCTGCTCCTGTTGAAGTCAAGGAGAGTATTGCGATTGATTCTACTAGGAGTAGTGTTGAGTGCTTAGCTTGGTGGAATTCAACAGTTGCCTGTACAAGTGATGCATTTATAACTTAGAAAATCATGGGTAGTGTTTGTGCCTGTTTTGTAAATGTAGTTCTCAGTTATTAACTCAAAAAGGGTAAGAGTTATCAAAATTCCACCCTGCTAAGCAAGATTGTACGTAAGGGCTTCCTCCTCAGTGAGGCGCTCAGGGTCAGATATTAACATGAGAGAAGTAAAAAAAGTTACTTTTATTTAAATGATTTTTGATGAAATAACATTTGAAAAGCAGTTTGAAGATGTAAAGTGCTATACAAATGCTAAGTGTTATTAGTTTAGAAGTGTGCATATTTCAGTCAAATAGTTCTGTTCTCACAGATCCTTATTTGTAGGATTTGGTCTTGGATTCATAAAAGTACCTCCCATGGGAAATACCCATTGAAACCAGTTGCGTTTTTCCTGTTGAAAGGTTGCAAAATCTATCTCGTAGAAGGAAGGGCCTTTCCCCCAAATCACTGCTATGCTTAATGCTACTGTTAGTAGCTCCATTTGTGGTGCTGCCTCTGGAAATAAACACTGTGGCCTCAATTTAGGAAAGCCCTTCAGCACATGCTTTAACTCTTTTAATTTCATGGGGAGTTCAGCTTATGTGTGAAGTTAAACCTATACTTAAGTGGATAAAGATGCTTTCCTGAATTGGGGCCTGTCTCTGGTAGTAAGTATTTGAAAGATCGGTCCTTAGTGAATTTAATTTTCATTTTATTAAAATACTTTCTTATGATATTTCTTGAGACATTATACAGGACTGGTTTCAGGTCACACTTACGGAAACATTTTAGTAAAAGATTTCCAGGATGTGAACAGTTCTGTATTATCCCAATAGCAGTGTTTCTGGTACAGCTGTTCTCCGTCAAAGTAGGGGTCTACTCCAAAAAGTGACTGTAAAAATGCCATTGTGGGGTTCCCTGTTTATTGTCTCTCACTGATGTCAGTTCAGATCTGCTAAGTTCACAAGTAAAAAGATGGTTTTTCCAGTTGCCAGCCCTACAGACTCTGCCTGGACTCTGAAAGCAAAGCTGGGCTTTCTGCAGGCTTATGCATCCTTGCGATTAAAGAGTCGATAAATGGAATGTAGTTAATAATTCTGATGATTCCTGAAGTAGAATAGAATCCAGCTCCCTCTCTCTGAGCTATCATGGCTCTGTAGGACTAATAGTAGAAAAATGTATGAAAAACTTATTTTAGACATTGAAGGAAGCAAATGTGACTCTGCGGGCAGCCAGAGAACAGATCTGTTGAGTGAGAAGGTGCCATTTTTTATATAAAACTGCTTTTTGAAATATAATCACATTTCAAGGGTCTGAACAATTCCTTGTGCACTCAAACACCTCTTGTGACTTCTCTGGTAGCTCGTGCAAAGAATGCAGGATTGGGTTCTATGTCTACATTTTTAGATATCTGTCATATGCATTTCCCTTCTGCAAAACTTGCTGTGGCATATATTAAATACACTCTGAAGCTAAGGATCTCAAAAATGCTGTGGTGCTAACTTTCCCAGTGGAGAAAGAAAATGTATGCCTTGGGTATTTGTGTGCACAGTTATCTACTGGGCTTTAAATGGCTATAAATTAAGCACTATAGCCATTTAAAATAAGTTACTAGGTAAAGACCACAGTGACCTTGGCAATATCTAATTGCAGGCTAAACTTTCTGGGTGGGCATTCAATACTGGATACAAAAAAAAAAAGTAAAATCTTGGCAGGAGCTGGCAGGCCTCATTACTTTCAGTGTAACTTGACATTTCCAGTGTTTAAAAAAAAAAGAAGAAAAAGAAAGTCAACAACTTCAAAGCTTTAGAGGCACATTGAAAAACTGTTTAAGCAAAATCAATTTAGCAGTGTTATATTTACAATCAGTAAAAGTTCAGTTTTTTTCCTCAGGGTTGCCTATATTGTTTTTCTTTTGTTTTCCTGCTACAGGAGTGGGAGCTGGTGGTGTTGGGAAAGTTGAAGTGGAATCTTGCAGCAGTGACTCCACATGATTTCATTGAACACATTCTAAGGAAGCTGCCTCTACCTAAAGAAAAATTGCTTTTGATCCGGAAGCATGCACAAACATTTATTGCCCTTTGTGCCACAGGTAAGACAAGGTGTTTGGATCTCTGCTTTCTGCTGTTAGTGGGATTAGAAAGACAGATTACAACCAATAGCGATATAAAGGGTTCTGTCTTTCATCCCTAACTCATATGGGAAGGACCACTGAAGCCTGTTGAACTGTTCACATGAAAGCTGCAGGATCCGGCCTTTACGTTGTGTGTGTGGTTTGTTAATGCAGACCTCTTGCATTTGAGAGCAGCAATAATGAGAGAAATGTGGCCTGGGCCTGCTGTCGTTGAGGTGAATGGACATTTTGCCACTGATTTCAGTAAGTGGTGGATCAGAAACTTCCATTTTTCTACTTTATCCATTTTTTTAAGGGTTGATGAGGACAGATACGGTACATCCAAAATATATCAGAAGCTACTGTGTAATGTTAACAGGTTCCTTATGAAGCCTCATGTTTTCTGAATTTTTCATATATTATTACAGGCACTTAATTCTTTAGTATGGGGGAAAAGATGAGTTGGGGGAAAGCATTTTTTTGTTTTAAATTGCCAAATATAAGTTACAAGAACACTGTCAATATAAAATATTACATGTAAACCTATGCCTTATCTGTGATACTATCAGATTATGGAAGGAGAAGGAATGGAAACAACATCAAATCTGCTTTGTGTCTCTGACACTTTTCTTAAAACAACTTTTTACTTCACTCCAGAAACTTGACAGTTATTTTCAGTTTGTGTTTATGATCAGCCTTATTTTCTGCTTCTCCAGTGTTTGGGTTTAGTACAGCATGGGAAAGTTTAAATAACGGCTCAAATACCCTTTAAATTTAATTTAGTCTTCACATTTATTTATTTAAATCTTCAACATATTTCTAATAATTTTAATGTATGTAATAATCCTTTTGGTAAAAAATAAAACCTAGACATTGAGCCGGAAACTACTTAACAGCATCCCTATAAGATTCTGCATCATGCTGTTCTTGAGTCAGATACAGTTGCTTACACATGGTTTAGTCATTAGTCCTTTGAGGAAAAGGAAGAATTAGAGTTCACTAACAATCAATCATGTAACAGCCGGAAACGTATCATGGCTTTTTGGAACTGAGACTATTTCTACTTATGTATTTTCACAGATTGTAGCACAGTGGGGTTGATTGAGGTGTTCTGGTACTACCATACTGTAAATAGTTATTACTGTTTAATAGCATTTGAGCGTTGATAACTGTCTTTTGCACAGTCGGCTAGTTTTGCTATTTGTACAGACTTCAATCTTTAAATAATAATTTTACAAACTATGTCAATGAACATGCTTTAAATTTGATTAGCTTTTTAACCACTGAGGCTAACATATGCACATTATATATACAGTATTTTAAACCCTTTCTACCTATATGTGACAGACCCATAGCAAGCATTGCCAAATTTATACTTTCCTTATGGGGATTGTAGCAGCCTACCTATACAGCACTTTTGCTGGTGTAACCCTGCAGTGTAGGTACAGCCTATACTGACAGAAGGGTTTTTTCCATCCCTGTAGGAACTCCATCTCCCTGCGTGACAATAGCTGGGTTGATGGAAGCATTCTTCCATTTACACAGATAGCAGCATCTATACCGGGAGTCCTGGTGGAATAGCTGCAGTACTTGGGAGGTGGGTTTTTTCCCCCACTCCTGTGCACTGTAGTTGGTCCACTTAAGTTTTAAGTTCCAAAGGAGTAGCCGTGTTAGTCTATTGCAGGAAAACAACAGAGTCCTGTGGCACTTTTAAAGACTAACAGATTTATTTATCGCATGAGCTTTCCTGGGAGAAAATCCTAAATAAATCTGTTAGTCTTTAAAAGTGCCACAGGACTCTGTTGTTTTTAAGTTTTAAGTGTTCACAAGACCTAAATCTCACAGCTACTCATCCTTTTATTTCTTTTTAATCTCTTTCCGATCTTCTGTCTGTGAACCTTTTGTTCAGGCAAGACTGCACTGAATTCAGTGGGAGTATTGCTTAAGGACTATGGGATCACTGTTGGTAATTTATCAGCCAATTTTGGCCTGATAAACCCTTTCCTTCTAGATGTATCAGTTGTTATTGACATACTGGCTTCATCTCTTCTTGTTTCAGCATTAGGGGTTTACTCCTGATAGCCCTGACTTCTTTTCTCTTCTGGAAACTCTTGATGTTTCACAGGCTGTCAGCTTTCCTACCCATTCGCCCAGTAGTTACAACACCCCTGCTCTAGCTCTGACCCTGCCATTAGCGATCAATCCTGGAGCACTTTGGATTTTGTTCTTCTCAAATTAACCTGTTCCTGTCTTTGCTTTGGTATGCTCATCCCCTAAAGCAGTGGTTCTCCAGCTTGTTCATTCAGCAGGCCACTTTGTGACAGAGAGATGACCCACCCTTCCCTTCCTGGTTTCAGTCTCCAATTACCTCCTTCTCAATGTTATTCATACTGGAGAACTTTGGAGGGCTATCAGCCATAGTTAGTGAATGATTGTCCTAAAGCATGGGTACCCCATATTCTCTCACAATTATTCTTTGCCTGTTGACTGCATTTCCCCCCAAGGCAACTATGAATATCCATAGTTACCCTTTACTCAGCCCTTTACCAATTTGTACCTTCTCCATCTTGTATCTCCTTCTACACTACCTGTGCTCTTTGATATCTGGATCCTGTTCATGAATTTCAATTCCCTTATCTTGAGCCTGAAGAGACAGCAGATCAGAGTTCCTTGTCCATGTGGAGGTATGGAAAGCCCATCTCATTGGATGTAATCTCCTGAGAGTCCATGGATTATCGCTGTGCACTCTGATGGGTAGCTATGGACAGAGTGGACCGTCTTTTCCTCCCGTCCCATTTGTCACAGGTTGTTCTGAGGAAATGATTACATTCTCTTTTCAAGCATCAAAAAGATACATAACCTCTTTGCAGTTTCAAGGCTAGGGGCGTCATTCCCCCTTGGTTTAGTAGCAATCTGGTATTGCTGTGTAAATCCTTATTTATTTTACAATAAATGCTGCATTGTTATTATATTTCCCTGTCTCCACTTCTCTATTTAAAGCTGTTATTGCCCTTGTATATGAACAAAAATCCTTTCTTATTGGACTTCCTTCTGACTTCAGTTCTGGTCTCCTTTTCTTAACTGTCATCAACCACTGCATCTTCACTTGTTTTGAGTGAGAAAGGGAAATGAAATCATCTCACCCAGTTAAGAAAAGTTTACTGTTTTATATCCCCATTCACCCTTTCAGCACTATGCCTCCCTCTAACTTATGGCTATCGCATCCAGTACAACTTCTCTAACCACGTTTTGCCTAGCTTTCGACCCTTTCCCCCTACACAGACTGACCTTCTGTGAGAGGTTAATGACCCTTCCATTGATTGTGCATCATAGATTCCTTTCTTTTCACTTCCTGTTTGACTCCAGTGCAGCTTTCTTCAATATCAATCACTTTCTCCTCTTGAGTGTCTCATGTAAGAAACTGGTGTCTTCTGCACTTTCTTCCTCTAGTTGAAATCCCAGCTCTCTAACTACTCCTTTTTCATTTCTGATGGAACCTGTATATCAGAGATTTTCAAGTGTTCTCCACCTGTGACCACCAAACCGTCTGATTTCTTCTCCTGTTTACAATCCTATAATCCTTTGTCAGCAAAAGGATTGGAGTTACAGCAAGCAACCCTTGCTAGTTTTGCATGGGGGTGCTGGGTGGACATTGGTGGGGTGTTGGATTGTGCTGGATGATTAAGGTTGTTTTCATAGGAGAATCACTTAGACATGATGATCAGGGAGACAACCTTGTGTTCTGGGTGTCCCTAAGCCTCTGACCTGTCAGGGGCAGGGACTGGATGACAGGATGGATCAACTGATAATTGGTCTGTTCTGTTCATTCCCCCCAAAAATCAGGTATTGGCCACTGTCAGAAGACAGAATAATGAGCTAAACATACAATTGGTCTGTATGGAGAAGAACTCTGCCCTCTTCCTATGTATCTTTTCCCTTCTAGGGTTAGACAGTAATCTTGGGTGTCATGTCAATATAGATGACACCTAGTTCTATATATCCCCTTAACTCAATATTTCATCTCCTTGTTTCCTATATATTTGTCTGTCTTGACTCTTGGCCCAGTTTCTGAAACCAGTTACGTGGACGTAAATCCAGAGTGTCTCCATGAAGTCTGTGGAGTTATTCCTTATTTACAGGAGTGCAGCAGACATAAGAACACAACCCTGTCTTTGCTGCTGGCTATACCTTAACATCCTGCTACTGAATGATTTGAGAAACTGGAGCTCGCTCATCTTGAGTATAAAAAGTTCTTTGTTCTTCCTCTCTGACTTAGGTAAAACCCTCTGTAATCTAGACCTCACCCTTAAAATTGAGGTCAGAAATCTCGGGGCCAATCTTGACCCCAAGCTTTCATTTCTCTTCCAAAGTCTCTCTTGTCTGTAAATCTGCCTATCACCATCTCTTAAGCACAGAGTTCCTTCTTCTGCCTCCACTTAAATCCTTTTCCATTCCTTAATTGCTTCCAGCTGCAACTATACTTTTCTTCTTCAGTGGTCCTTTACGTTTATATAGGTGCCAGACTGCTGCATCCCATAATGTAATTTAAAAGTAACTTTGCAAACCCTCACAATAGAATAACCAAGCCACGTTCTCCTCACTACGATCATGACTCCCTTCGTTATGGGATCATGACTCAGAGCTCAGCATGTCCAAAGCCTGGCTTGACTGCCTCCCCTTTCATCCAAAAATCTGTTCATCAGGAGGTTTTGGAGTAAATGGGATTGCACTATCCTAAAATGCTGGAACTTCCTGCCTATCATAGGTGAACATAAAGGCGGTAGCCTGCAATCTGTGACTTTGATGGACCAAATGGAGATTTCAAGTCAACAAAATGCTCACTGTTTCTCTTTCCAACCACAGTTGGGGATGTCCAGCACAAAGCTGTAAAACTAAAGCATTTTCTTACTCCTCAGGGAGCCATTTCATGGTTAGGAGTGTGGTAGCTTCAAGCAGACAGGGCAACGCAAGTGAAAGAACAACTTTAAATTGCAGAGAGCTGTGGGAGGAGATAGAAAAGGGATCAAGGCAGGAAGGATGAAATATATGTGGCAAAGGAGTAGATGGAGATAAGGTCAGAGAGAAATGGGAAGTCTAGAAAGGTGAAAGGGATTAAGCAATGATCTGGGTCCACTGTGTTGCGGGAGATTCTGTTCATCCTATCTACACATAGTATTGAAGCACTTAAATCTGTCTCATGTTTGCTTGATAACCTTTTCTTTGGTTGTATCTGGTTCTGGTATGCTAAAGAATGGGCTGGGTTTGTCTTTTCGAAACCAAGTAGTTAACGTGAAAAAAAATTGTGTGCAATAGAAATATGAGAGAGCAAGAAAAATAATAATAAATGTAATACAGTTCACAACATGCGTGCATAATGAAGAAAGCAATACACATATTGTCCAACTGAAGTTGGATCAGCACCTATAACAATTAAACACACTGTTCAAACCAGTGGTTCTCAATCTGTTTACCGTGTTGGGCCTTATATGCAGCTCTCCATCTGTTATGCAGGCTGAATCCACACAGTAGGGTTAGAGATGCTTCATCCTCTCCTGTTCTCCCAACTAATTTTTAAAATATTGGGCTGTGTATGTCCTTGGGGTTACAATATGGACTGGGTGGAAAAAGTTTCATGAGGGATGAAGTTAGCCCATCCATTTTTGGGGAAGTAACTGAATATAATTTTCAAATTTGGTAGATTGCTGATCTGATTCTGTAGTCCTTTTGTAGGTGGCTTCAGCAGTGGTTAAAGTATAATTTGATGGGCCCCGGAACCCTCCTAATCTCCGGGCCCCCTTCATGCATATGCGGGTCCCAGCCTAGGTAGGCATTTGCAACCACTTCTCAGTACCACATGCATTGGTTATCGCTCCATAAAAATATTTATAATTTTATATGGCGTTTATGTCTATAGCAATTATTGTCACAAACTAGCAAATACTGCATCACACAATAAGTATTGTTATTAACAACGGTGGGGTGTAGGACCTGCCAGCAGCCAGGGCAGGGTGGAACATGCGTTCCGCTGGATTTTTCTATTTTTAGGGGCCCCAGAACTCTGGCCCCTCAAATTTGTGGGCCCCGGCACTGCCTACCAGTGCGTTCCCCCTTACTTTAACCCGTGGGCTTCAGTGAGAATTTTGCCTACACCAGATAAGAACTGCAGACTCAGTGTTGGTAACTGAGAAAACATTCTTTACTGTATCCTAGAAATAAAACCTACCTAATTAAAAAGCTAAAAACCCATAAAAGGTACTTGTAAGGAGGTAGGGTTCCCACTTTGCTCTGACACAGTGTGCACTATTGTCCAGATGGCAGGACCTCTTTCTTTTACTGCCCCTAAATCCCTGTTGTTTCAGGGAGACTTTCAGCCTTCCATTTGCCCAGTTTGGTATGAGGTCCAGGAGGCCTGGATGCTAGGGTGAGTCAGTAGAATTGCTTGGCATTCCTGATTCTGCAATGTGCTGCACTCTGACAATTCCCACAAAAGTCAATAGCCTCATGCAGGATCAGATCCATAGTTTTTAAAGGGCTTGGGAATAAAATTCTATATACATCGGTAATGGGCAGAATAGGACCCCATGTGGGTATTTACTGGGTGGGAATAGAAAGTCAAACCATTTCTGATTCCTCAAGATCTGCTTCTTTTCTTTATATTTGTGTGCTATTCTTACATATTGTAGTACTTCAAAACACTGCCCTTGCCATCATTTAAATGTATTTTGTACTTCACTTTGCAAATCACATATAAATCATTATGAAGATTTAGGGCTGAATTCTTCCCTTAGATGCAGGTGCTAGATTCCCACTAACTTCTATGAGAGGCACACCTACAGCTGACAGAAGAATTTGGCTCATAGCAGTGATGTAGGTATCACATAGGGAGTGCTTTTATAGGCTTTCCACTATAATGCTTCATTCGTCATCTTGACCAAGCAATTAAAACACTAGTTTTCAGGCCAAATGTTGATGTCCTTACTCCTTTTGTTTATTTATTCTTTTTTTCACCGAGGCGGTACTATTGACTTGACCCCAATTGGAGTTTTGCCTGAGTAAAAACTGAGTAAAGGATGTCAGGATTTGGCTCAGTGTCATTTGGGGTGGGGGTGTAGCTGAAAATAACTTTGTGAAAAAAAGCTTGTTTTAAACCTCTTGGCGGAATGTGAGGGACTTGGCGGGGATCCTGCCTCCCTGTAGATATGCTGCTTAATATTTACGCTTTGGTTGCACCTTGAAAAACATTTCACGTAGTTATTGCTTTGCTTGAATATGGAAATATGTTAATTACAGCTTTTATTCTGCTGCCTGCTCCTTTCCTCAGCCTTTTCTATTCAACCCTCTAGGTGGCCCAGCACAATGTGGCTTCTTTTCTTTGAATGAGCTCTTTCCACACTAATAGGGTCCCGGGTGATGTGGAGAACCATGAGCACAAAATTGGTGCACCGCCCCCCATTCCTTTGTGGGCATGTCAGGTTAAATTCATATCAGCAGGAAGGTCACTGCCATGATTTTCAATAGCGCGAGATGAGGTGATGACTTCAGACAATGGTGCCACACTCTCCAGTTGGAGACACTTGCCTTACCAGTTGCAGTAGTTAATTAATATGCTAAAAATAGAAGCCAGTGATACAAATCGCTGCCTGTTGTACAACAAAGACCGGGCATGTGTAGCTTTGATAGCCAAGTTTATGGTGCTTGTTATGGAGGGAAGTTAGTTTAGAGCTAGAGGCAATGTAAGACTTTCTGGATGCTGAGCTTTAGTCACTCTGGGCCTCTAGCCATTCGTTAGCTGTCTCATTTGCATTATGAATGACATTAAGGGAACTAACAAGGTTATTGGGCATAGAAATGTTCTCATGTGACCACACGTGGAAGCAGACCTACAGCAGTGCTAGTTGGCAGGGGTACTGTGGCTCTTTATTCAGCTTCCTAAGAGGAGAGTTTTCTGGGAGTACATAACTCATAGATATTCAGATAATGTTGAAGGGCCTGATATAAATCCCTAGGAGGCAAGGAAATTCAGAATGAAGACTGGGATTCCACCCTTCACTTAGCCCATTGTGCCTAAATTATGGTGAACATAGGACACAGTAGGTATGATCTGCCATGGTTTGAGGGCTCCTGCAGTACCTACTGTTGGTGCTGCGGGGGTGTGGGGGGAGTGAGAGAAGAAAGAGTTTCATTCGTAATTTTGAGTCTCTGCTTCTCTGTGTACAAGTCGGATCTCTAATGAAACTTGATTTTCAGCGAGATAATTTAAGTTCTTTGTTATACTACCATGACTTCCCCAAAAAGAAGGAGGGGAGGGATAAACTATATGAAAACCATCTCTGACAAATCTGTTGTTTATATATATATAGTAATGACATGATTTGGTAGTTTAAAAGTTAAGGCCAAATTCTTATCTCAAATTACACCACTCTGAATTTTGGTTAATCCCACTGATTTCAATGGAGTTATGATGGAGCTGCTTAATATCCGAATTTTTCCCGTGTTCTTTATCATATTTTTAAGATCCTCTTTTAAGAGCCATTGAACCTGATTCTATTTATACTGGGATAAATCAGGAGCATCTCCATTGAATATTGTCCACAGGCTGACAAACAAGCAAAGAAGGATTCTGTTAAGTTACTGTTGGACTAAAGTCTTGCAAACCAAGTTTCAGTTTGAGCAGAAGTTTGCAACCAAGATAAACTGGAAACAGAGTTTATAACAGCAATCTGGATATACCATTCACTATATCAGTACAGAAAAAGCCTTAAGAAGGTAACTTATAAAGGACGATCCAAATTGGGATTGTGTTCTTTTTGTTTCTTCCTGATGTATAAGGAAGGCTTGAAAGGATTTTTGAAAATGTTTTTTTAGCTTGTTTATAAAAGTATCAGGAATGTCAGTCTGGTCTCCCCTGGTTCTGCTAGAAGACTCATTGGAGTTCTCAGATATGCATAATGAGCTTTCTCACCCCTTAATTGTAAAAGTGTGGGCAGACTGGAGAGCAAGGGGAAAGGGAGCTGATTAATTTTAACATAGACTTCTTTTCTCCAAATAGACATGTTTGAGTTAAATATGTTAGTAAAAATAAACCCAAATACTTTTAGATAAAAGCCTCTTCCCTCTCAACTGTTCAGGTTTCAGTTCCTTTTGATTTTGTATTCCAACTAGTTCTCCAGTTATACATTGAATTCCAGGGTAGACGAGACCTAAATTTGAATGAGACTTGAGCTTTTTAATTAAAAAAAACCAAAAACCAACCCAAACAAACAGAAATCTCCCTCTATCTCTTTTTTAAATAGAAGGTGAGGGGGAAAGGGGAGGGAACCATTTAGGTCTTATTTATCCATCATAAGTAGGTTTGGAAGGATTAGGTTTTTATTTGTGAACACCATTAAATGTTGATTTCACTGTACATACACAAACCAACAAAAATATTTCTATTGATAATAATAAAATTTTACAATAGGCAAAGTAAGAAAAATACTGCTTGTGAACTTTGATTTAAGAATATTTACTTTGTATATTTTGACATATGATGTTGGTAAATTGTGTTTTAATGTTTATTCAGCTTTAATGTTTTTAATCTAGGTGCTTATTGTCATTAAATAATTGTCTGATCCACCTGCCCCAATAATATCCTGCAGCTGTGAAAATTTAAATCAAGAGAAATTGGGGGAAAAATGCATAAAACACATAATTATGCACAACTGAAAATTTAAATAGATAAAAATAGAAGAAAGCCTTTAAAAATGCCATTGAAATTATAAAAAAATAAAAATTGAATTTTGCCAAGCCTATTCATAAGGAAGGAGAAAAGGGCACAAACACAATTTCTTTTTCTTTTGCAGGTCACCTTTAAGCCTCATCTATCTTCATCTAGTCTCTCTGGCTCAATCAGAGCAGAAAGGACTTCAGTATTTCTGCCTGGTAGTCTCTCTGTCTTACAGCTTTGGTGGTCAGTGCTTGGAATAATTCTTGGGTCCGTTTCTGCAGATTTTAACTTCGCCATGTATCCACCATCAATGATAGCAACTGGAAGTGTGGGAGCAGCCATCTGTGGCCTTCAGCTTGATGATGGGGAAAGTTCACTCTCTGGTGACAGCCTAACAGAACTCCTGGCCAAGATCACAAACACAGATGTGGTAAGTGTCTTGGTAACATTTTTGTTTCTTTGCTGAGAAAGCTGTGGAAAATGTGATCGGCATAATTTGCCTGATCCTTCTAGTTGATGGGTGTTCTATGGTCAGAGGATTTGAAGTTCTGCGCTTATAGACATGATTTTAAAGCTTTGGATTCAGCCCAGAACTCTGAGGGTATGTCTACACTACAGTTGAAAACCCAAGGCTGGCTCAAGCCAGGTGACTCAGGCTGAGGGGATCTGGTTAAGGGGCTGTTTAATTGTGATTTAGGGGTGGTAGGATTCCAGAACTCAGGCTGCAGACTAAATTCAGACATCTGCACTGCAATTAAATGGCCTCTTAGACCTGTCCCTGGTCAGCTGCTGTCTAACTGCAGTGTAGACATACCTTAAGTTACACACAGGGGTAGCCGTGTTAGTCTATTGTAGAAAGACAACAGAGTCCTGTGGCACTTTTAAAGACTAACAGATTTATTT
>ML685928.1:1725470-1745714 GCA_007922175.1 Pelusios castaneus | reverse complement strand
AAATAAATCTGTTAGTCTTTAAAAGTGCCACAGGACTCTGTTGTCTTAAGTTACACACTACCTTTCCTGTGGATCCATAAGTGGGGTATGCATGTCTACAGCAGGGCTCCCAACCTTTTTGGCTCAAGGGCCAGTGATATCATTTTAAATACCCTGAAGGGCCACTGGTCACCTCCAGCAGGCCCCTGCTCCACTGCAGTCAGATTGATGGAGTTTAGCAAGGAGGCTGCCTCCCCACTGATCTCCTATCTTCCTGGAAACCACACACATCCTGTAGCCCTGTGCGCTCCACTTGGATCCCTAGGCAGTGGCTCCCTTCTGCAGCCTGTGGGACAGAAGATCAATGCTCCCCTCCTCGCTCTGGCTCCAGCAGAGACTTCAGCACCTGTAGACCTGGGCAGAGTGCTTTGCAGTGCTCCCTGCTACAGCCTGGGAAAGGGGAATGCTGCTCTCCCATTCCTTTGCCTGCAGCAAAGAGCCTACGCTGGTCTTTTAGCCCTGCGAAAGCACACTCCGCCTGGATCCTTAGGCAGTGTCTCCCTGCTGTAGCCAGCAGGTGGGGAGCTGTGGGCAACTTTGAAATCTCCTGCAGACCACATTTGGAAACCATTGGTGTACAGTATATCCAGATAATGAAATCAACTCACTTTTTATTCCATTTACTGTAAATTCATGACATTGATGGCACTTCTTAGGTTATGAGAAAGTCTTCTCATAAATAACAGATGGGAAGCTGATGGTTGTTTGGTGGTCTCAGTCAGTTTCTAGTGAGCACATCACACAAGCCAAAACCTAACACCTTTGTGGTCAGTCTCAGCAGAGATCTTGTTCAAGGACTGTAAAAGGATCACTGAGAATGTCCTGCCCTGTTGTCCCTAATGGTGGGCACCACGAGATCCTGGTTGAACTATTCATTGCTGCTGTGCAAGGTGCACCCAGTCTGTGGATAAATACAGGACTTTCACCATTAGGATTGTTAATTGAGCATGTTTCACCAGCACTCAAATGAAGAGAAAATGAGTGCTGGTTTCTGACAAGATGATGCTCTTCTACCATAAGCCCATCTACTTACAGCATGCCATCCTCAACGTATTGTTGTATTTCTTTTATCTTGGTAAAAAGAATATCCTGTTCATTTATTATATTTTGGTATGCATTATGCTGTTTTCTTTGCATTTCATTCTGATTTGCAAGAATGAATGTTCCAGTTTTGGAAAAAAAAAAAAAAGGCAGAATTTTACATGTTTTCCTTTTTTTTTACTATGAAATTTTGAATTTCTTTTAATTGGGAATCACTTTGCATGGAAAAGAGGCAACAACAATTTGAATGTTTTTAATGTGAAAGTGGTCATGGTTGTGGAAATTTCACACACAATTTCTGGGTCTAGGAACAAATGAAATGATTTTTTTTACACAAAATACTCGTTTCTTTTCTCTATAGGCATGTGTAGGGCAAGAGACTGTGAGTGATGCAGTGCAGTATGTGACAGGTTAATTCAATAAGAGAAACTACAGATGTTATTTAGGCTGCATAGTCTGGTAAATGTGGAAATTAATTGTCATATAGTGCTACTTTGGCAGTGGGGGGACACACAAAACACATCATTTGGTGGAGGAGTAATGGGGTGTTCAGAGCACCCTTGGCATTGGGGAATGAAGGGGCACACAGAGCCCTTGGTATAAAGGAGGCGATACAGAAGTTGCAGGTAGTCCCTGAGATAGTGGGCGATGGAGGGTGGCACACGGGGAACTTGTGCGGGGATGGAGGAGCACAAGGAATCCCTGGTGTGGGCAATGAGGTCGACCTACATAAGCTGCAGTGTGTACCCTCCTTGTACTAATGCTGAAAAAAAACAGTATCAGAAGGGAAATAAGACATCATGTTTCAAGTTTTGCCACAAACTCTAACCATTAGACATTAGGATATGGGCATTTTCCCATATCTATCTACTGTGGGGCTTTATGTGCCTTTCCTTGAAGCATCTGGTGCAGGTAATATTAGCGGCAGGCTATTGGACCATGACTCTGTCCACCACTGCAATTCCTATGCTCTTTAAAAGGCTTACAGCAATACTTTTCTACTTCTCCCAACTCCAGTTGCATTTGTATGCAAGGAGCATTTTTAGGATTACCATTAGGTCCTGTCCGCTAACATTTCCTTTCATGTCTTTGTTTCTCGTTGACATGGAGAAGGAAATGTTCTAAAAGTTCAGGGGGGACTTTTCAAAGGAAGGCACCTGGCTCTCATGGACATTCAGTGTAAATTGAGCACTTCATTTCTCTTTGTGCCTTTAAAAATTCCCGTCATATTTTTGAAGTATCATTTATGGGGATAGAAACTAGTGCATCAAGCCCACGCCTGTATCTTAGACCTAGAGTCTTCATCAGAGTTCAGGGCTTTTTCCCTGGTGACATTTAGTGGAAGAGAGACTTCAGTCTGCTGTATAGGCTGTCACAGGACTACATCTTCAGTATCACTAAACTCCATCTATGCTCTTGATACTGTTTCCATAGTAATGAGTGTTCGTCAGAGGGGGGCAGGGAAGGGCACAGGGAGCTGTCTGCAGGCCCTGGTAACGTTAGATGGGTTTGTTTTTGAGTGGCTCTGTTCTTTCTTTTCAATGATTCCTGTGTCGGGCAGTTGCTTCTCTGCTCTAAGGGATCTCTAGTGCAGAATGCCATGGGGAGATTTCCCGTCATTCGTCTTTTTAGCATAGATGGGAGGTTTGGATTGCAGTGGCATCAGTCTGTTGACAGTGTTCAGCTCTGTCTCCTTTTCATCTGAGCCAGACATTGCAGACCTAGTGTCTAGCCAAGATTGTGGCGTGGAGGATTGCTTGTTGGCCAAAGCTGATTCTGGAGAGGACAGTAATGACACTAGTGGAAAGGGAGAAATGTTGGTAGAAGAGCATAGAGGGGATATCCCCTCCCTAGATGGAAAGATAATACTCACCACATAGAGGTTAGCAAGGTTTGCTGTTGTAGGGGTCCTGCAGAACTTTTAGCTGCTCCTGAGTTCCTAGGTATTAGGAAAGAGCATGTTTTTCACTGTTGAAAACAAAGAGATAGTGACCATTTCTTCCTGCTGTATCCTAGCTACAATAATGTATTCTCAGTCACCTCCAGCTAGGATTTTTGCAGCTCATACTAAATGGGGTCATCCTTGCAAATCAGTCAGGAACCCCAACTACTTCAGGCTGCATTATTATTATTATTATTATTATTATTATTATTATTATTTATTAGATGCATTTTAAAGTATTGACATTTCACCTGGAAGGCCCTGTTTGACTTGGCTGCCTTAGAGACTGAATCTCTCCATGCCCCCTTTTGCTGGCTGGAAAACGGCCACAGTGAACTGTCTTTTTCTGTGGAATTTCCTTTCTCCTTGGTCCCAGAGAGGGCTAGATTAATCAGGGCACATTGCAGAGCATGCCAGAAGCCAAGCCTGAGAGAGAGGCTTGGCTTTCTTTGGTGCCTTAGGGAGATTATGTGGGTCCTTTTGAGCTGACCTTGTCAATGTATGTTTTAATTCATGGGCCTCTCTTACTGTAGATGGCTTGTAGTGTTGCTTGTTATTAAAGTTGCCTGACATTTCCTGTGATAAGACCCTATTTTTAGTTACTTATACAATTGCCAAACTCTAACTGTTTGGGATGAAATTTTCCATGGTCTGGGCTGCTACAGGCCAGGCTGGGTTCAAGTCCTGGCATTGAATTGAGAGCAGGGAGTCCATCTCCCCTGTGCACTTATTGACCACCCTCCATTCTGGGCCTAGACAGCATTGATGAAGAAGGTGCCTGATTCAGATATAGAGGAAACAATAGCCAGACTTACAGAGAGTGTAGGAGGCATGAGATCCAAGGGGGAGGGGAGAGATTGGGACTGAAGGCTAGAAGTGGAGGCAAGAGAAACTGGAAGTTGGGTGGGGAAGATTGAGAATGGCTGGGCAAGGAGCCTAGGACAAGGTGCTGGGGATGGACACCAAGATGGGTCAGGATGGGGAATGGCTGGAGGTCAGGGTAAGGGATAGAGACAGGTTGGATGAGGATCCAGCAAGGTGGGAACAAGGACTGACTGGGCAAAGACTAGGAACAAGGAGCTGGGAGATTGGTGGGTGAAACTGAACAGGGTTGGGCAGGGAGATGGTGTTGGGCGGGGGTTGTGTGGATGACAGGCTGGGACTGAGAATCTGGAGGGGTGAGACTAGGACTTGGATGAGAAGCCTAAAGAGCGGATACTGGGACTGGCTAGGTGAGGAGAGTGAGACTGAGATGAGAACCCATGGGTGGGAGAACAGACAGGATTGGGACGTGTTGGAGGGGATGGGGCAGAAGCGATCATACTTAAGAGAAATGGGCAGAAGAGCCTGCACTTGTTAGAGAACACCTCTGTCTAGAGTCTAGAATGGATCCCAAGATTTCTGAATTTCACAGTTCCTCAGAAATTATCCATGAAATCCACTGGCAATGTGTCTCATCCTTCTCCACATAGACCGTGACAACCTACTATTGTTTCAGTTACTCTGTTAGCTCAAGTGGGAGGGGCCTGTGCAGGTTCCAGAGATTCCAAATCTGCTGAAATATACAGCTGGAAGGGACCACAAAATACTAGTCCTGCCCCTTTTGTTGAGGCAAGACCACATAAACCTAGACCAACCCTGATGACTGTCTGTCCAACCTGTTCTTAAAAACCTCCAATGATGGGGATTCCACAACCATCCTTGGAAGCTTAGTCCAGACCTTAAGTAGTCACATGGAAAGTTTTTTCTAATCTCGAACCTAAATGGCCCTTGCTGCAGATTAAGCCCATTACTCTTTGTCCTACCTTCAGTGGATATGGATGACGGTTGATCACAGTCCTCTTTATAACAGCCCTTAATATGTTTGAAAACTATTAGATTCCTCTCAATCTTCTTTTCTCAAGAGTAAACATTCCCAGTTTTTTTAGCCTTAGCTTAAAAAATAGGTCAGGTTTTCTAAACCTAGGGTCATTTTTATTGCTCACCTTTTGGACCTTCCATTTTGTCCATATCTTTCCTATAGCATGGTACCCTGAACAAGACACAGTACTCTACATGAGTACTCACAAGTGCCAAGTAGAGTGGAATAATTACCTCCCGTATTTTACGTAAGACACTTCCCTTAATACACCCCAAAAAGATACTAGTGTTTTTTGCAGCTGCATCACATTTTTGAGTTACATTCAATTTGTGATCCACTGTAAAAAAACCCATATCCCTTTCAGCACTAGTAGTGCCTAGCCAGTTATTCCTCATTTTGTATTGGGCATTTGATTTTTCCTTCGTAAGTGAAGTATTTTGCACTTGTCTTTCTTGAATTCTGTTTGGTCCGTTTCAGACCAATTCTCCCATTAGACAAGGTAGTTTTGAATTCTAATCTTGTTTTCCAAAGTGCTTGCAACCACCACCATCCCCCGCCCCCTACCCCCCACCTCCGGCTGTCACCACTTGGGTTCATTTACAACTTTTTATAAGTATACTCTCCAGTCAATTATCCAAGTCATTAATGGGAAATATTGAATAGTATTGGAATTCAGTAGATATGCTTTCAGTTTACAGGAAACCATTGGTAACTGCTTTCTGAAGTATGGTCTTTCAACTAGTGCACCCACCTAATAATAGTTTCATCTAGACCACTTCTCCCAAGTTTCTTTATGAGAATGTCATGTGGGACAGTGTCAAAAACTTTACTAAAATCAAAATGTATCACATCTGCTGCTTGTCTTTTATCCACAAGGCCACTAATCCTGTGAAAGAAGGAAATTAGCTTGGTCTGGCATGATTCCTTAAGTCGACTTAATGAAAGCTTAGGTCGACCTAATAAGAACCGCTGGTTAGGTCAACCTAACCCTTCAGTTGACTTCTTAGGGTGACCTAAGCACAGTGTGGACGCTTAAGTCCACTTTATTAGGTCGACCTAAGGACAGTTAGGTCGACTTAACAAAGTAGACCAAGTCCCTATTCAGGGAAACCACTTTGTTAAGTCTACTTAATAAGGTCGACTTTAGGTTGACTTAACAAAGTCGACCTAACTTTTTGTAGTGTAGGCATAGCCTATGGTCTTTGTTGTTCCCCTTTTAAAAGAGAGGTGTATGTTTGCCGTTGCTCCGGATCTCACCTGTCTTCCAGGGGTTCTCAGATAATGGTTCAGAGATTGCTTCAACTTGTTGTTTAAGCATTCTAGAATAAATTTCATCAGGCCCTGCCAAGTGTGTACATCTAACTTCTCTAAATATTCCTTAACCTTTTCTTTCCTTGTTTAGGCTGGCATTCCTTTCTGCTTAATGTTAATATTAATTGTGTTAAGTATCTGGTCACCATTAGTGAAGATTGAAATAAAATAGGCATTAAACACCTGAGTCTTCTTGATGTCATCAGTTACTAGTTTTCTTTCCTCATTATGTAGAGGATCTATGGTTTCCTTCATCTTTCTCTTGCTCCTAATGTGTTTAAACAACTTCTCATTTTTGGCTTTTTTGTCCTTTGCTAGAAGTAACTCATTAAGTGCCTTAGCCTTTCTAATTTTGTCCCCCGTTTGTCCACATTTCCACTTTTTGTTGGATGCCTTTTTGATTTTCAGGCAATAAAGTGAGCCACATTGGCCTTTTACTGTTCTTCCCATGATTCCTTTGCACTGGAATAACTGGTGGTTGTGCGTTTTTAATATAGTCTCCTTGAGAAACTTCCAGCTCTCCTGAACTCCTTTATCTTTAGATTTATTTAATATGGGAGCTTACCTACCAGTTCCCTGAGGTTATTTAAATCTGCTTTTTGGAAGTCCATTGGCCTTCTTTTGCTTCTCCCACTCCTTTTCCTTATAATCATGAAATCTATCACTTCACAGTCACTTTTAACCAAATTGCCTTCCACCTTCAGATTTGCAATTTATTACTCTTTCGTGGTCAGAATCAAGCTGAAAATGGCTGTCTCTTTTGTTGTTTTCTAACTTTCTGAAACAAAACTTGTCCCCAATGTATTTAAGTAACTTTTTGAAATGTTCATGTTTTGCTGTATTACTTTTCCAACAGACGTCTGAGTCTTTAAAGTCCCCCATTATTACCAGGTCTTGTGTTTTGAATATTTCTTTTATTCATTCTACAAATGCCTCATTCATCTCCTGTTCCTGTTTTGGTGGTCTGCAGTAGACCCCTACCATGCTGCATGCTGTTCTTTTTCCCCTTCTATCTTTACCAAGAGATTTTTAACTGGTCAGTCTCTCATTCTTCTCGACCTTAGAACAGGTGTATATGTATATATATATATATATTCTTGATACTACATTTTCTTTCTTTTTACTATGTGGATATCAAATATGATGTTATATGATGAAATTTTTGTGGGGGGGGGGGGGAGAGGACAACGTTCAGTTTGCTTTTTTAAAAAAACCTAAGAAGTTACACACAAAAATTAAATTAAAAACATTAAGGTTTCAAAGATAAGCATTCAAAATTAAGGTTGCCTGTGCAACTTTAATTCAGGTCCCTTGTGCATATGCATTATAATATAGATTTTAATTACCAGTCCCAGCCTACCCCCATTCCCTGGCTCCTTTTCCTACTCTACCATCTCCCTTCCACATGCTGCAGTTGAATCAGGCGGTTGCCTTCTATATACTGCCTGACCCAGCAGGGCGCTCAGTAAAGACAGAGGAGAAGCTACTTTCACTTTAGGTGAGCTGACCTGAACCCAGCACAGTTGCAGCTGTCTAGAGCTGCAGTTCCAAGGAAGGTCCTGTTCAGCACCTACCTAGAGCATGCTCAGTGTGGATGGACTTTTGGGGGAATTTAGTTCCTAAAAATCTAAGAAGTATCTATTGAGCCTATGCAAATTGTCATTTATTTTTCAAAGGGTTATAAATTGGCCAAACTTGGGTTGATTTTCACAAGGATATCAAAGAGGCACACTCCTGATACAGAGTCCATCTGCTTACCAAATTGCAAGTCCGTGCCTATTCCAAAGCATGGGGTTGCTAAAGCTTTTCAAAGAAAAGGTCCCCAGACTTTCTGAACATGGGGAAAACAATGTATTTTTCCCTAGCCTCATTCTCAGAAGTGGCTTTTGAACTCTTTTGGCTGAAATTTTCCATACATCCACCATGAATGTTTTCAGCCCAAATGATTAATGTCTGGCAAAGTTATAAGCACTTGAAAACAGGGGGAGCCTGGCATGCCCCCCAAAGGGCAAGGCATGTGGGCAGGGTGTGACACTGTCTGGATTTAGGGAAGCATTTATGATATTATTTTCAATGGATATCTCATAAATGCTATAATCCATAGGAACTATGTCATGTTTGGTATCAATAGA
This sequence comes from Pelusios castaneus, assembly GCA_007922175.1. NCBI lineage: Eukaryota > Metazoa > Chordata > Testudines > Pelomedusidae > Pelusios > Pelusios castaneus. The sequence continues at coordinate 1,737,388 of ML685928.1, read as the reverse complement.
AAGGTAGTAATTTGCTGGGAATGATTATATAGTTTATGTCTAGGAATTCTATTTCGATTAGAAGTTAGAATTTGATGTTATATCTATACTTTAACTTATGTTAATACCATTGTGTCCTTAATGTTTAGGAATGTGCCAGGACAATGGTCCCAGGGAGTTACCTGATGAGCCATTAAGGACACAATGGTTGTATTCCTTATGGCCTGCCGCCACCTGAAGCCCGGGAGCTGAGCTAGGGGGCTGCAGGGCTTCAGGTGGCAGTGAGAGCTGCGGCGACTGCCCCTGCCACCACCCGAAGCCACGGGGCTGAGCTAGGGGGCTGGCCCGAAACGGCATGGGCAGCTGGTTCAGGCCAGCCCCCTAGCTCAGTCCAGGGGAGCTGCCAAACCGGGCAGCTCCCATAATACTCAATTTCACTGCTCTGCTAGAGCAGTGAAATTGACATATTTGACAGCTCCAATATCCCAGAGTGGCCTCGATTGGCACTCTGGGACATTTCCGGAGGCTGTCTATTGCGCAAAATGAGTACACACGAGCATTACCGCGGAACAGCTGTTCTGCGGTAATGCTACCACTCTCGTTTTGAGTGGTTTAACTGTTGCGCGGCAAGAGGGTGTTGCTGCGCAACAGGGAAATTGATCGTGTGTACGCTACTGGCTTTATTGCGTGGTAAGGAGTCTTACCGCGCAATAAAGTGATCGTGTGTACATAGCCTTAGTTAAGTCGACTTAGTTAAAGTCGACTTAAAAGTGCAAGTGTAGACATAGCCATAATGAGAAGTGTCAGGCAAACTTAAGAGGTGATTCTACCAGCTCTGCCTATAATGCATGTCTCTTATTGTAGAAAAAAAATGCCTTTGCATTGTTTAAGAATCAGTATCAGGCTGCATTAGTACAGGGTAAAGACTACAGTAATGCAACGGGGCAGAGTTAAATTTGTACACACAACCATCGTTCACTCTCAGTTCATGATTTGTGATATCTTAAACCTGTAATTGTACTATTAAAAATACTTCAGCTTTCCTATGTGAATGTCCCTCCCCCCCCCCCCTTTTTTTTTTAAGCTGGAGTGGGAAGATCCCAGGCTTTTAGGCAAAAAATCCTTTATATATTGTAAGCTCTCTTTGGAGTGGGGCAGTATTTATCTTTTCTGTTTGCGCAGCACCTAGCACAGTGGGTTCTTGTCCACGATTAGGGCTCCTCAGGGTCGGATTATTGCAGGGGCTGAAGCCCGGGCTCTGGCAGAAAGGGGGGCCCTAAAACTCCTGCAGTAATCCGCCCCACACCTCACACAGCCCTGCTCAGCATTGGCGAGGCTTGGGGGAGTGCTGAGAGCACTCCTGCCCTGCTGGTTCTGGAAGTGGGTTAGGGCCTTGGAGCCAGAGGGCGGGCTATGTGCTCCTGCCCTGCCCCTAGGCCTTCTGGTCTGCCCCTGGGGGTGGGGTGGGGTGGGCCAGCACCATTTTGCTCTGTCTGAGGGGAGTGGGGGGGGAGGGCTGGCTGGCGCACAGTGTGGCCTCCGCTCCAGTGGAGCCTTCCAGGGTCTGTGACCATGGGGTACTGCACCAAGGAACTGTGCCACCTGCCAACTGGGCTCCCCATCTCCTGGGGGCAGACTGGCCAGAGTGGGGCCAGGGCGGGAATGCCCTCTGGCCCCAGGCCCCCCCATCCCCTGCCCACAGGCTGCCATGCTGGGGGGGTAGGAGAACTCTGCGGTGGGGGGGGGAGTGCTGCCGGGAGGGGACCCTCATGGTGTGGGGCAGCCTGGGACCCTCCGGCTGGTTAATCCGGCCCTGGGGCTCCTAGGAATTATGATCATACAAATAGGTAATAGTAATAATGAATGTCCTGCAGAGCTTACAAACTTTGCTGATGAAAACGTTCTTTCGCCGCCAACCTAGCAACAACCTTCAGAACGCTGCATAGCACCTGAGCAGGCAGCAGAGCTAGCGCTAATTCCACTTATGTCCCCTGGACAGCAAGCTGCAGGGTTCTGTTACCATTTTTGAGTTATGCATTAGCAGAGAAGCATTTTACCAATTTCTTAACAGGAGAAAAAGTCTGGTTTTTAACCATTGCAAAACCATTGCAAAACCTTTGCAAAACTGTTGAAGGGATTTTGCTTTAGGGGTTTTGTTTGTTTGTTTTTAAATCATCTGAGATGAAGCATGAAAAATTTCAGCTCCAGAGTTCTGAGTATTTGAAAATAGAGGATTTATAATGAAAGACTGATGCAGCCTCAGCTATACTGAACTTTCCTAGGCTTCTTCTGTAGTATACGAGGATCCTTCTTGTTTACAAGGAAATAGCTTTATCTCAGTTGCATAAAATTAAATGCCAAAATCAGTGATCTTTACTATCACATAATTAAGAGCAGAATTTGGCATGTAGTGTGGTAGTATTTTTAATAGATGTTTCTTTATGAATTAGGCCAAAATATATTATTAATATAGATAATTTAGACTCCTGCCACTTAAATAAATAAACACTCACTATGTGAATGTTTCTTTCTAAAACAAAGCACCAAGTACAGAACTCCATGGACTTCAGGAAAGTTACTCTGGATTTTCACTGGCGTAAATGAGATCAGAACCTAACCAATAGCTATTACATTTCATAGTGTTATACTATGCCAAAATCATTTGATAAAGATTATTTGCTAAATAGTTGCCGTACATCATTTGGCAAAAAATAAAATGCAGTTTGAAGGAACTGTGACCTCGATACTGTACAAGGGCTATGTGAAAGCTGGGTTTATTGCTCCTTCTGGCTATCAAAATAAATATCAGGGCCTTGTACTTAAGAGAAACTGAGAAACTTGGCAGTGTATGGGTAGTGAAATTACCTTTGCATGGTATACTTACGTGCTTTTTCCAAACATAGGATAGTAGCTGAGGTTTTGCATAGCTGTGAGTGATATGGTAAGGTTGTGGGCCTCTGCTGTGATCGGATTTTTCAACAAGGTAGAAATATTTCTTTTATTATTTGCTAAAGAGGTAATTGGTTGGGAAAAAGTTAAAACCGGAAAAACAAAACAAAGACACCACTAGCCATGGGGAGTGCACTGAGTGCTCTCTCCATCTCTCAACTGATCACAATAATGGAAGAATAAACAACTTGAAAAAACAGGAATTTTCATACTGGATCAGACCAGCATTCCACCTAATGCAGCTTCCTGTCTCCAAAAGCACCAGATGCTTCAGAAGAAGTGGCAAGAAGCCCTGTTGTGAACAGTTGTGGGCAATGAGAAAGGATGGTACAGTGGTTAGGGTGCTTGATTTAGGATATCTGAGTTCATCTCTCTGGTCTGCCACAGACTTTTTGTGTGATGTTGGTCAAGTCACTTAGGGAGGGATCTGCAAAGGGACTTAGGTGTTGCAATGCAGAGTGTCACAGGCTATGTCTACACTGGCAAGTTAGTTTGAATTAAGGAAGCTTAATTCGAACTAACTAAAGCCATGGCTACACTAGGCTTTAGTTAGTTCGAATTAACTAATACAAACTAACTTTAGTAAGTGTAGACATAGCCACAGAGCCTAGGCAATCACAGGAAGAACATTGCAATCCACAAAACTGAATTAAGCACGTCAACTTCTAGTACAGTAAATGGGAAGAGTTAGGAGTCTAAAATGGAGATCCACAAAAGCCAATATGCTTGGAGGGGACTCACCTAAATTAGTCAACGGGAGATGCCAACCAGAGGGGTGTGTGCTAAACCCCATCCCCTCAGAAATAGGGCCTATGTCTGGACTTCATGGAGGTACCTAGCTGTGTTTAGCAGTCCTTGAATGGCAACCCCTGTCCTGGAGCCAGGTGACTTAGGCACGTGTGGGGATTTATTCAGCATACACAGATATGCTGACACTGTAATAGATTTTTCTAACACACACACACACACACACACACACACACACACACACACACACACACACACACACAAAGAGTATAATAAACTCCCATTCTGCCAGTTAAGAAACCGGACGGCACCTACCGCTTGGTGCAGGATCTTAGGGCTGTGAACGAGTGGGTGAAACCCCTGCACCCTCTGGTGCCAAATTCCTACACACTACTTGCTTCTATAGGGGAACAATATATGTACTTCACTGTTTTCGATTTAAAGGATGCCTTTTTTTACCATCCTGGTGGAACAACAGTCCCAGGAACTTTTTGCCTTTGAGTGGGAGGACAGAAAGCAGGTAAAGAAACAAATGTGCTGGACCGTTTTAGCTCAAGGATTCAAAACCTCCCCCACCATTTTCGGCCAGGCACTTGCTGGGGACCTACAGGAGTGGGACAACCAGGAGGAGCTACTCCTGCTGTAATACGTAGATGATCTCCTCCTGGCAGCCCGGAGACTGGAGGACTGCCTGAAAGCAACCGTTTGTGAAAGATGCTCAGCCTGTTCCACTAGAAACCCTGGCTCACTCCCTCCAGCCCGGAGACTCCGTCCTCGTCCGGAGCTGGAAAGATGAACCCCTCCAGGAGCGGTGGAAAGGACCCTTTACAGTTCTCCTGGTTACCTACTCCCGGCGAAGGTCGAGGGATACAAGAATTGGATCCACTACTCCCAGCTGAAGCCAGCACCCCAGCCTCAGGATCAAGATACGTGGACTGTGAAACCCTCCAAGGACTCAGGCAATTCGGACTTAGGACTGAAACTCCTGTTTAAATGCAAGCCTTGCTGAGTCCCCGCTGAGTGCAAATGCCCCCCCCCCCCACTTCTTTGTTGCGGGGTGGGGCGTATTAACTTTTGTTTGTCACAACACCGAAGCTCCAGGCCCTCAGTGCCATGCTTTCGGTGCCGTTCCTGATTCTTTTCTGGCTGCCAACTGTGACAACCATCCACGCCCATGCGGGCTGGCAGGGGGACTCGCCAGCTCTAAAGACAGATGTTAATGCCTTTGAAGCTTTGAAAAGACAATTCGCCCGCTCGTTTAATCTTTTGAATTGTTGGATTTGTTTCCAGATCCCTTTCCACGTGGCTGGGTTGCCCTGGTGGGCTATCCCCTTTAACTGGTCAGATTTCTGTCAAAGGGCCATCACAGGGAAATGAGATTTCACCCAGGATGACCACAAGCTTTTTACTTTTCAGCGTAATTGTACTTTGGAGGCCAATTATTCCCTTATTGGCCCCCGTGACCCAGCCGGTGGCAGGCCCATTGACTATGTCTGGAAACCTGATTTCAATCCAGACACTGAAACGCCAAGGCCGGTGTGAAAGTATGTGGCAGTATGCCATTGCAGCCTGAAGTATCCTTGTCCGACCTGGCTGTGATCTTCCAATTACAGTGTCATCATGTCTGTGTATGCTGGAAAAATCTATTACAGTGTCAGCATATCTGTGTATGCTGAATAAATCCCCACAGGCACGTAAGCTGTTTCTTGTAGGAATGAATTAGAGGCCTGCCTTGCTCCACATAAAATGGCTGCCAGAGGAGGTCATGCCCACCATATAACTTTTAGCCCAGAGGTTAGCGGACTTCCCTGGGATATGGGAGACCCAGGTTCCAGCCCTCCCCTCTCTGCCAGAGTGGGGAACAGGATTTGAATTGCAGTCTGCCACACATCAGGAGAATGCTCTGACCACTGAGATGTGGGATATTCTGATATCGGAAAATCCTCAGTCTCTCCTGCTGAGGGGACTGAACCCAGACTGTTCCGTCCCCCATATAGGTGCCTGAATCATTAGGCTACAGAATCATTCTCCTACTCTGGCCCAGTGACAGCGCCACAGTGGACAAATATTAAATAGCTTTTGAGCGAGAGAGAAAGAGAGTGAGTATGATTCTGTGGTCCAGTGGTTAGGGCACCTTCATGGGAGACCGTGGGTCCAAGTCTTCTGATCTAATCATTCTATTTCATTATTTATCCCCAATGGAATAGCTTCAACAGGACACAGAGAGGAAGCCCACAGACCAAAACATCCCATAGCTCAATGATTCCCTCCTGAGAGATGAGGCACCCCTGTACAAATCCTTCTTTCTCCCTCTTTGATAGAGAAGGGAGAATTGAATGTGGCCTAACCATTTATAAGGTGGGCATCTCCTCCTCTGGCCAGATTTTTTAATGGACCTTGACCTGTTCTCTGAGCACACCTATAGGATTGGGCACCACGTGTGATGTAGGCAGACAAACACTTATCTTCCCCTATTTTGTGAATCACTTTGGGGCTTAGATGGGGAGATGGGTGTCCAGAGTCCTAGAAGGAGTCAGCAGTGTATATGTCCAGAGGCTGAAACCTAAGTGTTGAGGGAGCTTTACTCTGAAATGTAGGCACCATGTGAGTTTAATTGACTAGATGATTTTGTGTATAGCAGCGTAGGCAAAACTGGGACTTGGCCACCTAAACCTGAGATTTAGTTCCCTGAGTAATTTTGTGGACCCACCTTTAATCTCTCTGGGTGCATCTACATTTACAAATTAAGTCGATTTAAGCTTGCTTAAATCGACTTAATTTAATCTGCGTCTACACTACATTTTCCTTAAGTCGACTTAAGCAGCAGTTTAAGTTGACTTAAGGAAAATTAAAGTCGACTTTATAAAACCTCATTTAAAGTAGCCAGTAAAGTCGATGTCGACTTTATTAAGTCGATTTAGCCACTGTGGACGCAGATTAGCCCTAAATCGACTTTAAATTGATTTAAAGGGCTTAGGGCTCCCCCACTGCCCTCCCTGCCAGGGTGGCTGGCACAGGCAGAGCCTGGCGTGCCCCCCCACAGGGCAGGACAGAGCCCTGCCTACCCTGCTCCTATGCCCTGCCAGTGTCCCTGTCCTACTCAGCCCCCATTGTACCCAGGTACAATGGGGCAAATGCTGAGCCACCTGGCACTTGGCAAGGGGTGCCCCCCCTCGCCACCGTGGACCAGTCCCATGTCCACCTAGCCCCTACAAGTCGACTTAGGCGTCCAGTGTGGATGCTCTAAGTCACTTTTGCAGGGTCCCCTTTAAGTCGACTTAATTTTTGAGTGTAGACATGCTAAGTCGACTTAAATAAACAAATGTAGACATAGCCCATGTGCCTCAGTATCCTGTCTACAAAATTGGGTTAATAACACTTTTCTACATCACAAGGGTGTTATGAGAAAAAATACACCCCCAAAAATTATACAGCAAAGATTGTGCGGTGCTCTACACTACGGTAGTGAGAGTCACATAACTATCTAAGGCTGTTTCTACACTAGAAAAGTTAAGTCGACTTTATTAAGTCAACTTAATAAAAGTCGACTTAACTTTTCTAGTGTAGACATAGCCCCTTTTTGACCTTATTAAGTCGACTTAACACTTTAAGTCGACTTAATACGGTTGACTTAGGCATTAATCCCCATCCACACTGGCTTAAGTTGACCTAATAAGGTCGACTTAAGCGTTAAGTCGACCTAAAATGAGGTGTTAGTAAGTCGTTTTAACTTTTCCTTAAGTCGACTTAAGGAAATGCTTAAGGCAACTTAAGGAAAGCCCAGTGCGTACGCGGAGTTGTTTAGGTCGACTTAAGCCTCCTTAAGTTGACCTAACTTGTAAGTGTAGATGCACCCTATGACAGAGAGGGTCTACTCTAGGGCTTGACAAAACCTGGGCGCCAGGTCACCATGGCGACTGGGGTTTGTAGCCTGGCTCCTAGCTCTGCTACAGAAATGCTGCAGAGGAGTGCCCTCTGGTGACCAAAAATAAAACTGCTACCTAGCTCAGAGCCCATTTTGTTGTGCTCTGGTTTAATCATAGGGAAATTTCTTCCCAGTACCCTGAAACATGAAGGTTATTGCAAATATGTTCATCCTTCAGCTTTGTAATATTTGAGAAAAGATGACAACTTAAATTAAGCTAAATGTTATTGCAGTATCATATACAGGGCAACCGGATTGTGGCACCATTGTGGTTGGCTCTGTACAAATATATAGGGCCAAATTTTACATATTGTTCAGCACTCAAAATTGGGAAGGTTACTTTTTAAAAAGACCTAGCTCTTCTTTAGGCACTTGAATAATATAAACGGATTTTCAGAAACAATGAGCTTGTTTGGATCTCAAGGTCTTTTGAATATCTGTCTATGAAGTAGTTGCTGGATGCTGACCACTTCTGAAACTCTGGCCTGCATGGTGGGTGCTAAGCCTTTCAAAATCTGACTTTGAGCTGTTCTGAAAATATGACCCATAGTAAATGACAATTTCTGCTCCAAAGATCATGAATACTCTCTTCTTGCCCTTCCTACAACTTCCTGCATTAAATCTGCTATGTATATTACTTTTCCAGCCAAAGAAATAATTCTGATATTATCCTCACACAGATCCTTGCAAATCTCTCACTCTAACTGAAGTTCAAAGTTGCCACATTCTAGAATTAAATTTTTTTTGAACCACAATATAAAACCATGGAATATTCATTGGCAGTCTATCTAGAGTGGCTTGCATTCAAGCAGTGTTCCTAAGGCACATACATCATTTATTCCCGCTTTTGTAGGGCTTAGGGCCTGTGGTTTTGGAACCATGTAACAGGGCTTGCTGTGTCCTATCCTGCCTTATTTGTTGCAGGCTGCATTTTATATGCAAGGAAACAACAGACAAAATAGCCTCAAAAGAAAGGAAGAATGAGATAGTTTCCTAAGTTGTCTTTGCCTGAGTTGGCAGCTGCTCTAGCTCATTCAGTTTTTTGTTCTCCAATGAGTGCTGTGCGTGTGTAGTAACAATGGGGTGATGCAGTTACACTGTAGGCTAATAGTGGAGTTCCGTCAAACCCATTCATAAATACAGAGAAGGGTGCAGTGCTGTGAAAGCGAGCCAGCTTTCAGAGGAAGTAAGGCCTCCAAGTAATGAGCTCTCCATCACAAACATAGCTGTCAGATCTCATGGACTGGTGATAGACTATGATCATCTGGTTGGAGGCTTGCCCCGACCTGTGCCACTGCAGATGTGTGACCTGTTCAAGTTGACAGGAGACATTGATAATGGGTAGCAAAGATTCTCCACACACACACACACACACACACACACACACACACACACACACACACACACACAAATCCTAGTTTGTTTGTCTAATTTAACACAATTATTACAGATTTTCTAGAAATCCCAATTTTTATAAACTCTGACATTATAGATAAACTCTGGCATTATGGATATTGTTCTTGTGTGTTATTTAATATACAGTTCTGTGATGCCTTATCACCTGAAGATCTCAAAGTATTTTACAATCATTAGAGGAACACTGTCAACTTGAAATTTCAATTCAGCTTTAAAAATGAGTAAATTTCAGATGTGATATATGCCCCTGAATTCTCCTGCCAGTTTTTTTGGCTTTACATTCATTTTTTCCTAAAAAAACATTTTCTCCTGTTCTGATTGTGAAAGAGCCACCCAAACAACAGAGGAAACTGACTATACTGGAGAAACAAATGAAGTAAGAAAGCTGAAAAATTAGAGGGAAGAAAAACCTTGTTTTCTCTAATCCCTTTGAGTTATAGTCATCTTAGGCAGTACTTGTCACTGTAAAAAACACATTCTGCCAGAAATATGATTTTATTTGTTTATTTTAAGTATGATGATGTCCCTTTAATATACCTGCACAACCCTCCTGTGAGAGAGCAAAATATTATTTCCATTTTTACAGATGAGTAAACTGAGGTAGACAAGCAAACTTTATAGCTATGATTCATCACCAGTGAAAGCAACAGAAGAAGCATCTTTCTGTTTGTAAACTGAATAAATTTGATATGGAATCAGTAAGATACCAGTAACATGAAACACAGGATCACATTTTCAATTGTCATTTTTCAACCCCTTGGTTTGTATAGCCAGTAGTGGCTAGGCGTTAGGGACCAGCATACTTCAAATCAAGTCCCCAGCTGAGGAAATCATCCCAATGCTGGTAGCATATGCACAAGTTCCATAAATTTAATCATGTGCTTAAGTGCTTTCGGGAACTGGGGCACAAATGTGCACCAAGTGGAAATCCAGTCTTCTTTTGTCCTTAGTAGTGTGGCTAACATGTCCCATGATGGAATTTATGCAAATCCTTATACTTAAATGCATGACTAGTTGCATTCCTGTGCTCTCAAAGCAAACTGTAACACTGTCACATCAACCACCTACAACAACGGCTTCCATTTGTCACATCTCTCTTCTTTCTTGAAAGTACTTCTATTTTTCTGCTCTGATTTTTCTTCCTTTAATTTAAAAAAAGAACTCATTTTCAAGGAAGTTGATTAAAAGAACCAGAGATATTAGGCTACCAGTTCTCCAAGCAACAGCAAACATTTAGGAAAAACCTACCTTTCTTTTTTTGCAGAGTTGTCCTGAGGTGCCTTTTTGAACAGAGATGCCCTGACAATTTTCACTGTTTCAGACTGCTGAATTTTATCACTCAGCAAAGCATCCAGATTTTGGATTTAAGCTTTTGAACTTTGTCAGCAACTGTGAAGTAATGGTATAAACAAAGGCCTATGTAATTAAAGTTCAATAGTATCTTTTCAGATCATTTCCTTAAAAAGAACTCAACCAACCAGCCAACCAACCAACCAAACAAGAAATCTCTCTAACATGTTGTTTTCCGGCTAGTTATCATATGGGGCAAAAATTATGGTTTGATTTGCAAGCAGTTCAAAAATCAAATGGTTCATTCAGTGCTAATGTAAATTGGCTGTAGGCACTTTTATTACTGGTTTTATCACTGATTATCTAAACCTGCTGTAAGCATTAGATAAATTGTTTTATGTTAGTTCTCCAAAATATATAGACACCTGTTGTAAGTGAGTGCTCAGAGTCGGACCAAAATTATTTGCTTAGAAGAAGCTAAGTGGAGCAGAATAGTATTTGAAGCATTTGAGACTATTTTGTGAAGGTTTCTTAATGCAGAACCATTGCCTGGTGAGGATGGTGTTTGATACAGTGTACCCATATGAGCATAAATAAGATGAAACCTCATTAAGTCAATAGACCTTCAGTTTCTGGATTGTTTTTTTTAGACAGTGTTCCATAAAATGTCATGTGCGCCCATTATATCTCTTTAGTAGTCCCAGATGTATTTACTTTTTGACTATTTGATAGGTAAATCTTAAAAGGACCTAAGATTCAGATCAGAATTTCCATAAATACAGAGATTTCTCCAAACCTCATCTTTGGTTAAAAAGAAAATCAAGTTAGAAATCTTGTTGGGACAGGCTTTCTCGTGGTATTTGCACTCCTAACCCAGGAAGTGCAAGGACGTATGAAAATTAAAATAAAAAAGTTCCTAGGGACAAGTGGTAGAAAGTGTATGGAAACAAAATATAGATTCTTTCACCATGAAGAGCTCAGTCCTGCAAAGTGATGAGATCCACAATTTGGGCAGTGGGTCCAGATGGCAATAGGCAGCTTTCAGAAGGTGCTCAGGACCTGGCAGAATTGGGTCCTAAGCTGCTAATAGGGATTCATACTGGTTCATTGGCAACTGAAAGTTCTTGCCACTGGATGTCTGTGTGCTGGCCTATGTAAAAAATCTGGTGATCCCAATCTAGTTCTTACTGAAGAACCATGTCCCTAGAGGCAGTGGGTGCAGTATCTGTACATACTCAGGGTGATAAAGAAGGTTTAAGGGTAAAACTGTTTTCCTTATTTCCATAAAGCTCCCTCCTTCTTCAGCATTAGAGGCAAGTGTCTCTTTTGTGATTCTTTAGAGGCTAAGATGGCACTGCTGCTTCACAGGCTGTTCTGTGGATAGAGGGCTGCAGCAAAAGGCCAATGAAGTCAGTTGAAAGCCTCCATCCATTGACTTCAATGGGCTTAGGACAGGCCATGGCAAATGTATGTTTCTGGTCACCATGGTGACCAGTTTTAGTAGCCTGTCATCTAGCTCCACTGCAGAAATGTAATGGAGGAATGGTCTCTGGCGATCAAAAGTAAAATTGCTGGCACCTAGCTGTGAGCCAGTTTTGTCCACCTTGGTTTA
>ML685928.1:1669992-1725070 GCA_007922175.1 Pelusios castaneus | reverse complement strand
TACTAAGGGCCCCTTTAAGTCGACTTAAGAGTCCAGTGTGGACTCTCTATGTCGACTTAATAAGGTCGACTTAAAGTTGACATTAACGTCAACCTTCTTAAAGTCGACCTTAATTCCCTAGTGTAGACATAGCCTACAAGATCATCCCCGCATAAGCTAGCTGCTAAAAATGTTTTTGTTTTCCCTTTTTATTTTTCCCTTTGGGCCTCGTCTTGCAAGGTGTTGAGTACATCCTGCACCTCTTTAACTTAATGAAATCAGTGAGCATTGAAAGCTTGGGCTATCGTGCCTCTTTTAAGCTAATTTAATCAATTGCAAAATTCCATTGACTTGAGTGATGCCCAAGTTGGATCTTGTTTGCAGAAATGGTTGGCTCATAATACCAGATTATCAGATCCAAACTTCTCAAAATCATAGAAGATTAGGGTTTGAAGGGGCCTCAGGAGGTCATCTAATCCACCTCTATAACAGCTCTGAAACATATTTCAGTTTAAAAAAAGAAAATACGGAAAAATCAGTGAGACCATGCATTAACTTGGGGCTAAAAAGTTAAAGAAATGAATTGTGTGGTACCAGGCCTTTCCAAATGCTTAAACCCTGTTTCTAGGTTATCATGCCTGGAAATTCAGTACCTGTACTTTCTATGTTGACTAGTCCATATCTTGACATATTGCAATATATTTCTCCTTCTGTTTGTTTTTTCCCATGTGAATTTCCATCACTAAGCAAAGGTTACTTTCCGCTAAGCACAGACTTTATCTTTTTTCCCCAAACATCTAAAAAAATAACTGTAATAAACTGCCCAAGGACTGTGAAGTTTCAGAAAAAAAGTTAAGGGCTCTTCTGTTCTGCACATGCTACGACAGTAAAACTGTGAAAAGGAAACTATTTGAACTATTTTAGTTGTTTAAACTACTAGACCAGAAAGAAAAATTAGGAAGTTGATCCATGTGACACAATTCAAAACCCTTCTGAGAAAAACAGCCAAAACAAACTGCTGAATATTGGACAGTACATCATATTATAGAATTATTAGACTATTCTGAACCTTTACTGTAGTATGTTATATTGTTTTAAAAAAACTTCCCCCAGCTTTTCCTAAAAATAGCAGAACTTCTGTTTCTTTAAATTTTCTTTTATTTCATAGAGCAGCATTCCCTAGTGCTAGGTCTTATACCATGGGTAGACAAACTTGGTTCACAGCTAGGCGCCAGCAGTTTTACTTTTGGTCCCCAGAGAGCATGCCTCATTACATTTCTTCAGTGGAACTAGGCAGCAGGCTACTAAAACTGGTTGCCATGGGGACCACAAACATAAGATTTGTCGAGGCCTGTCTTATACATAGTTAAGCTGCAACAGTTAAAAATAAAGTCCAAAAATAAATTACTTACAAACACCACACCAGACTTTGAGAAGATACATTGGGCATCATTGGAAGCCTGGTTATTGGCCCTGCTGTATCCAATAACATTGGATAGGAACAGAGTTCAAATTAGGGGGAGAAAAAAGTGGTAGTTCTTCAAGTCTTATATGGATTCCACATGTGGGTGCACATTCGCGCCATGCACGAGAGTCAGAACTGTTTGTAGGAGTGTCTGTAGACCCGTGTGTGTGTTGTGCATAGGCAAAGTGGTGTGTCCTAGGTCTTTCAAGGCTGCATGTGTCAACACCCCTCCAATTCTCTCTTACCGCTGCATGGCCAGTCAGAACCCCACTTCCTCTTCACTCTTAGTTTGCTAAGAAGCCCTCTTTATTACAAATAAGACTGTTCTTCTTCGAGTGATTGCTCCTGTCAATTCCAACTCAGGTGTGCGCGCGCCGCGTGCACGGATCGCCGGAAAGTTTTCCCCTAGTCCACCCGCAGGGTCAGCTGCGGCCACCAGGGGTCGCTTACCAGCCCCTACATATATAACCCAGCCGTCCCTGCTTCCCTCCAGTTCCTTCTTACCGCCCTGATGGTCACTGGAACAACTTGCTAGCTCATGCAGCAGCTCTCCCCTTAGTCAGTTAGTGTATATAGTTCCTTAGTTAGTTAGAAAAGTTGCATTAGGATAAGAAGTAGAAGTTACCCGGTCTAGGGCCCTGTACCGGGGCATGCCTGGCTTTCAGGCCTGTCTCTCATGTAGCAAATTTATGCCCAAGGACGACCCGCAGCCCTTGTGTTTGAGGTGCCTAGGGGAGTCCCATTTGAGAGACAAGTGCAGGATTTGCAAGAGCTTCAAGTCCCGGACTCAGAAAGAAAGGGAGCAGAGACTGAAGCTTCTTATGATGGAGGAAGCACTCCGCCCGACGGAAGCCGGGGACTCCAGTGCCGGTAGGGCCGAATCGTTGCACAGTACCCCCGTGGCGGCAAAGAGCAAGGACTCTGATAAAGAGACCCGGCACTGCCACACCGCCGGCTTCAGTAGGAGGGCACCGCCGGCACCGGTCGCGCTCCCCGGTACCGGCAAAAAGAAAGAAAAGGAGATGGGGATCCTTCGCCGTCGCTCAAGTCAGCCAAGGCAGGGTCAAAAGTGCAGCCCGAGGTGGGGCACTCGGCCCAGGCACCACGCTCAGCGGCACCATCGACTCCGGCCCCGGAGCAGGGGCCATCGAGTCCAGTATCTGAGCCCTCCCCGACACGAGACATCCTGGAGGAGGACCTCCAGCTCCCCTCCACCCCAGAGACCTTTGAGGCGGCAAGGGAGTTGATAGAACACACGGCACCGACGCCACCCTCCAGCTCAAAGCCGGTACCGGCACCCTCGCCGAGATCCTCCGTCTCCTCAAGGGGAAAACCAACGCCTTTGATTCCCCCTCCGCGGTACCACTCTCCGGCCCAGTATCGCTCCCCGGTGCAGCACCGCTCACCGGCACCGGTGTCGGCACCGGCAAAACAAGGATCGCGGTCCCCCAAGGGCCGGCCCCCGCCACGATCAGGGGCTTCACCGCACCGCTCCCCAGTACCGCCGATGGTCGTGGCAGCGGCGGGAGCCCAGTGGTACCGATCCCTGCGGCACCGGGAGCCTTCGGGGGCGGGCATAAAACGCCCAGCGCCGGGCAGGGCGCAGAACCGCTCCCTGGCACCGACCGACTCCGCCCCCCCGTGGTCTCCCCGAAGCCGCTTCTCCTCAGGGTCTGAGGAAGAATCGGGCGCTAGCAAGCGGCAGAGACGCTCCTCCCAGCAGTGGCCCCAATGGCAGATGCCTCCTCAGTGGCTTTTCTGGACCCCATGGGCCTACCACCAGTCACAAGGCTCATGATCAGGTCACTCTCGTTCTAAGGACCCCCAGGCCTTGCCATCGCAAACACCAAGCGCTCCTCCGGACCTCAGGGGGGATTCTGACGCAGAATCAGTAAGAACAGAGAGCCGTATGACAGAGAGAGCCCAGGAGTCCATAGCTGAGCGCCGGTTACCAGAGGAAACCCAAGGGGAATCCTCCTCCTCCCTACCAGACGAGGCGGTAGCAGGTACCACCCCAGCGTCGCCTCCGGACGATAGCAGGACCCACCAGGAGCTCCTCAGGAGGGTGGCTAGGAACATGGGGATACAAGCAGAGGAGGTGACAGAAGAGGCGGACCCCATGGTAGACATTCTAACGCCAGAGGGCCCCTCCAGAGTGGCCCTGCCTTTGATCAAAACTATAAGAAATACCACAAGGACCCTGTGGCAGACCCCGGCCTCAATCCCTCCTACTGCCAAAAGAGTGGAGCGGAAATATTTTGTCCCCGCGGAGGGGCACGAACATTTTTACACCCACCCGTCGCCGGGCTCATTGGTTGTGGCAGCAGCCAACGAGAAGGAGCGCCAAGGGCACCGGGGCCCATCCCCCAAGTCAAGGGACACAAAAAAACTGGATCTCTTCGGGAGGAAGATCTATTCAACCAGAGGCCTGCAGCTAAGGATAGCAAACCAGCAGGCTATCCTTAGTCATTACACATTCAACTCCTGGTCAGCCTTGGAAAAATTCTCAGCCGTGGTGCCCCAAGATTCAAAGGCGGACCTCTCGGCGATGGTGAAGGAGGGAAAGGTCGTCTCCAGAGCCCTCCTCCAATCGGCACTGGACGCAGCAGATGCGGCGACTAGGGCAATGGCGTCAGGCGTCACAATGAGGCGCAGTGCCTGGCTCCAGGCGTCTGGGCTACCCTATGAGGTCCAAATGACCATCCAGGACCTCCCGTTTGAGGGACAGGACCTCTTTTTGTCCCAAACAGATGCCAGACTGCAGACTGTAAAAGATTCACGGGCCATGCTGAAATCCTTAGGCCTGCACACCCCAGCCACTCAAAGACGCCCGTTCCGCCCGCAACCCCCCCCAAGACCTTTCCAGGCAAGGGGGGATTCGACCAGGCGCGGGGGACGAACAGCCGCCGGTCAGCCCAAAGATCCTCAGACCAGTCTAGGAACCGCTCCCATAACCGACCGGGTCCTAGAAAGAACTTTTGAAGATACGCCCGGGGGCGACGTAGTTTTCATAGACCAGATCCTTCCCCCCTCCACTCTTTGGTGCCAGACTAGCCCGGTTCTACCGTGCATGGTCCAACATCACATCGGACCAATGGGTCCTGCGCACGGTCAAGCATGGTTATTTGCTCCAGTACTCAGTTTCACCACCCTCCCACCCACTCCACCCTTCCCGGCCCCCCTTCGGGGACCCCTCTCACGAACACCTTCTCAACGCCGAGGTAGAATCGCTGCTGACATCAGGCGCGGTAGAGGAGGTTCCAAGAGACAAAAAGGGGAAAGGGTTTTACTCCCGATATTTCCTAATCCCCAAATCAAAAGGGGGGCTTCGCCCCATCCTAGACCTGTGTGGTCTCAACAAGTTTCTTCTAAAGAAGAAATTCCGGATGACCTCGCTAGCCTCCATAATCCCGTCCCTGGATCTGGGAGATTGGTACGCCGCCCTCGATTTAAAGGATGAGTACTTTCACATTGCAATCCTACCAAGACACAGACGCTTCCTCCGGTTCATGGTGGGGCACCGCCATTTCCAGTTTGTGGTCCTACCCTTCGGCTTAGCGGCAGCTCCTTGGGTATTTACAAAGTGCCTAGCGGCAGTGGCGGCCCATCTGAGGAGACGGAACGTCCAGGTATTCCCTTACTTGGACGACTGGCTCCTAAAAGGCCACTCCCCACAAGAGATCAGGTCACACCTCGAAGTGGTCAGCTCAACTTTCAGCAGCCTCGGTCTCCTGGTCAACAAAAAGAATCCACGCTGGTCCCAACTCAGCGTATAGAGTTTATCGGAACAGTGCTGGACTCGCGGAAGGCTCGAGCCTTCCTTCCACGGACCAGATCCCAAAAAATAAGGGAACTAGTCGGGGACCTGATCAACCACCCCATGACCCCGGTCAGGGCCTGCTTGAGGCTCCTAGGTCATATGGCCTCATGCACGTATGTTGTGAGGTACGCCCGCCTTCGGATGAGGCCACTGCAGGCATGGCTGGCCCAGGTTTACCGGCCAGCAAAAGACTCGCTGGATTCCATGGTATACGTCCCCCACCACATCCGGGATACACTCCGGTGGTGGTGCACCCGGAGCAACGTAGGAGAAGGTCTCCCCTTCCAGGAACCAGTTCCTTCGGCGACTCTGGTCACAGATGCCTCGGACCTGGGGTGGGGAGCCCACCTGGGCGGCCTTGAGACCCAAGGAAGATGGGATCGGTCAGAGGTCCGCTTACACATCAACCTGAAAGAGTTGAGAGCTGTACGCCTTGCCTGCCAGGCCTTTCGGGACGAACTGAAAGGCAGGACAGTGATGGTGCAGACGGACAATACCGGCGCCATGTATTATATGAACAAACAGGGTGGAGCTCGCTCCTTTCCCCTGTGCAAGGAGGCTCTCGGTCTATGGGACTTCTGCATAGAACACTCGATCTATCTGGTGGCAGCGTACCTGCCTGGTCACCAGAACTTGATTGCGGACAACCTCAGCAGGCGTTTCATGACGCACGAGTGGTTACTCCGAGAGGACGTGGCGAGGAGCATTTTCCGCAAGTGGGGAGTTCCCCAGATAGACTTTTTCGCCTCGGCAATCAACAAGAAATGCGGAACCTTCTGCTCCTTCCGGAACCGCGACCCAGGGTCACAAGCAGACGCGTTCACAATTCGCTGGTCATACCGCCGGCACTACGCGTTCCCGCCGACGCCCCTCATCCACAGGGTATTACTCAGATTGAAGCAGGACAAGGCGAAGGTCATTCTCATAGCGCCGGAGTGGCCCCGCCAACACTGGTTCTCAATGTTAAGGAACCTATGGATAGAAGCCCCTGTCTCGTTGCCCCTCTTCCCGGACCTGATATCACAGAACCAGGGAACCCTGAGGCACCCCAATCCGGAGGTGCTGCATCTCAGGGCATGGCTGCTCAGTAGCTGAACCAAAAGGAGTTGCAGTGCTCGGTACAGGTGCAAGATATATTACTAGGTAGCAGGAAGCCCTCTACAAGGCTCACCTACCAGGCGAAGTGGAGGAGATTCTCAGAGTGGGCAAGGGCGAACAAGGTGCAGGCAGACTCGGCCACGATCTCAGTGATATTGGACTATCTCCTGTCCCTAAAACAATCGGGCCTGGCAAACTCAACAGTAAAGGTGCACCTAGCCGCTATCTCGGCCTTCCATGGAAGGCACCCTGAAGGGTCATTGTTTTCAGATCCAATGGTGAAGTGGTTCTTAAAGGGTGTGGAAAGAGCCTTCCCGTGTGTCAGGCCCCCGCTGGCTCAATGGGATTTGAACCTGGTCCTTTCCAGGCTGTCGGGAGCGCCCTTTGAGCCTCTAGCATCCTGCTCCCTGCTATACCTTTCTTGGAAAACAGCTTTCTTGGTGGCAATTACATCAGCCAGAAGAGTGTCAGAGATACGAGCGTTAACATCCGAACCCCCGTACACACTCTTCTTTAAAGACAAGGTGCAACTGCGGCCGCACCCGGCCTTTTTGCCAAAAGTAGTGGGTTCAGCATCCCATAATAAAGTTTCCTCCATCCCATCATTCCATGGACATCCAACACATTTTGTGCCTCTTTTCTAACACCCTGCAAATTTGCAAATCTGCCATTTCTGTGAGAAGCATGGATCCTGTCATTATTGTGACAAACATTACAAACACAATGCACTTGATCCTGTAGTATTTCTAGAGCTATGAGACGGAATATGATGATTCCTTGTAGGCTGTCTTGCTGTGCATTATGGAACGAAACAGTTCAGGATTGTTGCTGCAGTAGCTGCACACAATGGATCACCAGTTCTGGGCTCCAGAAACAAGCACTGACTGGTGGGATTGTATCCTTATGCAGTAGCTGCAGAACTTTTGGATGTGGAAGGCCGTATTTCTGTAAGTGTATGTGGTGCTCACCTCAGCCTTCCAGCATTCTGATACCAAACTGAAAACTGCACTCCTGGTGGAAAAGCAAGTGACAGTTGCCGTGTGGAAGCTTGCAATGCCAGATTGCTCTAGATCAGTCAGGAATAAATTTGAAGTTGGAAAATCCACCATGGGGGTTGCTATGATACAGGATCATTAATTGAAGGACTACAAAGGACTGTTACTCTGGACAATGGGCATGAAAAAGTGGATAGTTTTGCAGGAGTGGGGCTCCTTAACTGCGGTGGGGCTATAGATGGCATGCTTATATATATTTTGGCACCAGACCACCTTCCTACAGAGTACATCAATAGACAGGGCTATTTTTCTATGATATTGCAAGTGCTGTTGGATTGCTGAGTTCATGCCACCGACACAAGTATGGGAGGGGCAGGGAAGGTGCATGATGCATGCATCTTTAAGAACACAGGCCTGTACAAAAAGTTGCAAGCAAGGACTTTCTTTCCTGCCCAGAGGATGATTGTTGGGGATGTTGAAATGCGAATAGTGATCTTGGGAGACCCAGCCTACCCTTACTCCTTTGGCTCATGAAGCCGTTTATATAGTTTATGTCTAGGAATTCTATTTGGATTAGAAGTTAGGAACTGGGTATTCTATCTGTACTTTAACTTATGTTATTTTATTGAAATACCTGAGAGAACTGGCTGGGTGTGTCAAACCATTGTGTCCTTAATGTTTAGGAATATACCAGGGATAATGGTCCCAGGGACTAAACTGATGAGCCATTAAGGACACAATGGGTGTATTCCTTATGTCCTTAATGGCTCATCAGTTTAGTCCAGGGGTCCTCAAACTTTTTAAACAGGGGGCCCGTTCACGGTCCCTCAGACTGTTGGGGGGCCGTACTATAGTTTGAAAAAAACAAACAAATTCCTACGCACACTGCACTGCACTGCACAGGCATTAATTGAAGATAAAGTGATTGTAAATAGAAATAATTAATTGTGTTTAATTAATTTAATTGGAATGAATTTTGAATTGAAATTTAATTTTTAGAAAGGTTTTTATTTAAAATTAATTTTTAAAAAGCTTTTTAAAAAAGAAGGGAGAGAAAGAAAAAAGAGAAGGAAGGAGAAGAAAAAGAAAAAAGTAAGAGAAAGGAAGGAAGCAAAGGAAGAAAGAGCAGGAAGGAAGGAAGACAGAGAAGAGAAAAAGAAAAAAAGGAAAGGAAGGCAAAGAAGAGAAAGGAAGGAGGAGAAAGGAAGGCAAAGAAGAGAAAGGAAGGCAAAGAAGAGAAAGGAAGGAGGAGAAAGGAGGGCAAAGAAGAGAAAGGAGGGCAAAGAAGAGAAAGGAAGGAGGAGAAAGGAGGGCAAAGAAGAGAAAGGAGGGCAAAGAAGAGAAAGGAAGGCAAGAAGAGAAAGGAGGGCAAGGGAGAGAAAGGAGGGCAAGGGAGAAAAAAAAAAAGAAAGAAAGAAGCTGAGGCCGCTGGCGGCGGGGACCCGAACACGGCCTTGGCAGGGCAGAGCAGACCCCGGCACCTGAGACCGATCGTGGCCCCGTGCCGGGAGACCAAGGCTGCCGGCAGACCGGAGCCGACCCCAGGCTGGGAAGTGGAGGCGGCTGGCGGGTGCGAGCCCGGGAGCCTGCCCCAGCCGCATGGGGCAGGCAGGCAGGCAGGCACACATGCCCTGGCCCTGAGCCTGCCTGCTCCGCCCTGGGGGCAGGGAGGGCCAGCCCAGAGGCCGGGTCCAGCTCGGATCTCCGCGGCAAACCGCAGCCCCGGGGGTCTGGAGGGGGCGGTGGGGGCTGCCGGCCTGCACGGGGGTCTGTCCGTGCTGCGCGGGGGTTGCAACGGCCACTGCATGTCCGCGCACCCACGCAGCTGAGGGAACACTGCCCTCCACCCCTCCCAGCCACCACCAGTCTCCTTCTCCCCATGTTCCCTCCACCCCTCCCCAGCCACCACCAGTCTCCTTCTCCCCATGTTCCCTCCACCCCTCCCCAGCCACCACCAGTCTCCTTCTCCCCATGTTCCCTCCACCCCTCCCCAGCCACCACCAGTCTCCTTGCCCCCATGTTCCCTCCACCCCTCCCCAGCCCCCACCAGTCTCCTTGCCCCCATGTGCCCCCCAACCCTCTCGAGGCCTCCCTCCAGCTCCTTCCCAGCCCCCTTACCTGGCCGGAGGCTTGCAGCTGCAGGGATGGCCGGCAGAGCCTCTTCTAGGCCAGGCCGCTCCCACCCTGAGCACGCTCTATCTGAGCATGCTCAGGGCGGGAGATTTGAATCTCCCCAGCCCGGCCGCAGCAGGAACACTGGCAGGGACCCGAACGCGGCCCCGGCAGGGAAGAGCAGATCCCGGCAACGGAGACCGATCCTGGCCCCATAACGGGAGGCCGAGGCTGTCGGCAGAGCTGGGCAGGGTCGGCTCCGGGGCGGGAAGTTGAGGCGGCCAGCGGGTGGGAGACCGGGAGCGTGCCCCGGCTGCAGCCACCCCGCTGCCCCGGCCGCATGGGGCAGGCCGCAGCAGGGGCGGGGGCCGGGTAAATGTCCTTGGTGGGCCGTATGCGGCCCGCGGGCCATAGTTTGAGGACCCCTGGTTTAGTCCCTGGTACATTCCTAAACATTAAGGACACAATGGTTTGACACACCCAGCCAGCTCTCTCAGGTATTTCAATAAAATAACATAAGTTAAAGTACAGATAGAATACCCAGTTCCTAACTTTTAATCCAAATAGAATTCCTAGACATAAACTATATAAACATTCCCAGCAAATTACTACCTTTCTATTGATACCAAACATGACATAGTTCCTGTGGATTATATGGAAAATAATATCATAAATGCTTCCCTAAATCCAGACAGCATCACACACACGGCTCTGCCCTGCCGGGGTCCCTGTCCCCCTTTGCCCCATTGCACACAAGGGGTGCCCCCCCTGCCACCGTAGACCTGCCCAAGGTCCCCCTAGCCCCACAAAGTCGACCTAGAGCATCCAGTGTGGACGCTCTAGGTCGACTTTGTAAGTTCCCCTTTAAGTCGACTTTAATTTTAAGTGTAGACACACTAAGTCGACCTAATTAAGTCGACTTAGTTAAAGTCGATTTAAAAGTGCAAGTGTAGACATAGCCTTACAGAGTTAGATCGATGTATGTTACCTTTTGTCAACCTAACTGTATAGTGTAGACCAGGCCCCAGATGTAAGTGTGACCCAGGGACCTCTTGATGCAAACTGGCAAAGGGCATACGGGGTGGTGATGGGTTACTGGATTGTCAGGGTCTGGTATTTTTAGTTCACGAAAGAGTGCCATGTGTGGACTCAAAGCCCGTCACCCTGGTCATCAATATCACTATAAAATGCACACATTGATGTTGTGTAAGGATTTATGTGTATACACTGAAAATTATGTTAAGGTCTGCATCTAGGGAATGGTCTCCAGCAACAGTGAAAAGCAGGTTTTCTTTTGGACAAGAAATTTTTATTTATCTGGCTGTTTGCATGTAAATTAAGTATTGTATGGTTTGCAATGGGCCTCCACTCAAAAGACTGAGCTGAATGCTAATGAAGGACTGTGAAATCTTCAAAGAGAGGAAATTAATAAGAAGAGGTAAACAGCAGAAGTTTGCTTGTTTAGGGGTGATGCAATGAACTCTTGAAACTGTATTCAGGGTACAGATAAACCCCTCGACGCTTGTTCAGTAAGACAAGCAGTCAGTGGGTTTGATATTTATGAGAAGGGGACTCAGCCAAACTGGTAGAAGATGCTGGGGAAAGAACTCAGGATAAGCTTTCTCTCGGGAGATAGGCTAGTTAAGTTTAGTAGTCAGAAAGTATGTTATGATTTTGTTTTTATGTGACCGTTTGTTTCCAGTATTCTTACTCTCACTTGAATCTCTGTTCTTTGATAATTAACTTACTATAGTTTTTATTACACTATAATTACATCTAAGTGCTCTGTGTTCAGCAGAGCTGTGTTCTGAGGTTTAAGTGGTGAGTTTAGTGAATTATTCCTTTGGGAACAGTGAGCCTATGGTTCTGGGACTGTTCAGTGGATATGGGGCTGGACACTACAGGGAATGCTAAGACTCATAGGCTATGTCTACACTACAAAAAGTTAGGTCGACTTTGTTAAGTTGACTTAATAAGGTCGACTTTAAGTCGACCTTATTAAGTTAACTTAACAAAGTGGTGTCCATGGACGTGGACTAAATCCACTTTGTTAAGTCAACCTCACTGCCCTTAGGTCGACTTAACAAAGTGGACTTAAGCGCCCACGCTGGGCTTAGGTCGACCTAAAGAAGGGTTAGGTCAACCTAATGGGTGGTTCTTATTAAGTCGTCTTAAGCTTTCATTAAGTTGACTTAAGGAATTTCTTAGGTCGACTTAATGAAAGCCTGGGGTGGACGCGGCTTTGTTTAAGTTGACTTAAGCCTCCTTAAGTCGACTTAATTTGCCAGTGTAGACATAGCCATAGACTCATAGGGTATGTCTACACTCGCAATTTAGGTCAACTTGAGGCTTAAGTCAACCTAAATTACTCCCTGTCTACACCAGACTTTCATTAAGTTGACTTAAGAAATTCCTTAAGTTGACTTAATGAAAGTTTAAGTCGACTTAATAAGAACCACCCATTAGGTCCACTTAAGCCTTAAGTCGACTCGTTAAGTTGACTGAAGGATGGTGTGGACGTGGAATAACTCTTAAATTGACTTTATTAAGTCGGCTTAAGGGTGGTTAGGTCAACTTAACAAAGTGGACTAAGTAGACCTAAAGTTAAGTCGACTTAGTCCACTTTAAGTCGACCTAACTTTTTCTAGTGTAGACATAGCCATAGACTCTAAGGTCAGAAGGGACCAATATGATCATCTAGTCTGACCTCCTGCACAATGCAGGCCACATAACTTCACCCTCCCACTCCTGTAATGAACCTCTAACCTATGACTGAGTTAGTAAAGTCTTCAAATCATGATTTAAAAACTTTAAAATACAGAGAATCAACCAGCAAGTGAGCCATGCTCAATGCTACAGAGGAAGGCAAAAAAACCCCAGCACCCAAGCCAATCTGCCCTGGGGGAAAATTCCTTCCTGGCCCCAAAGGACTTGGGGTTAGCATATGCCTATTGCTAACTTGTAGAGAGAAAGCGAGGCCTGTGGAGGCCTGGGTGGCACTACTTGTGCCGACAGAGGGGGGTGGTTTCAGAGAGCTGAGTTGCCACAGACACAAACAACATTTCTTCACACTAAGGGCATGGTATGGTGAAGTGCCTCATAGCCCTAGGAAGTGTCACATTAGGGCTCTGCATACATTAAATGGATCCTTATTTGCTACAGTTATGAATAATTACTATTAAAAGATGTATAAGAATATCATAAAGGTATTCTCAAGCTGACTTAACTGGGGGCAAATTTTCAGGACTTATTTT
This sequence comes from Pelusios castaneus, assembly GCA_007922175.1. Classification (NCBI taxonomy): domain Eukaryota; kingdom Metazoa; phylum Chordata; order Testudines; family Pelomedusidae; genus Pelusios; species Pelusios castaneus. The sequence continues at coordinate 1,712,347 of ML685928.1, read as the reverse complement.
ACATGCAAAACCCTTGCATTTATGTAGAGAAATTGGGTTGCAAAGCACTCTGATTGGTACCTGGTTCTGCAAATGCCTGATTTGTTTTTAGAAAGGCTTACTGGTTTGCCGTTTTGGCCCTTACTGTTTTAAAGGCATGTGAGATCCTCGTATGAAAAGTGCTTTATGAATGCAAAGTTTTATAATATGTTGCAAATTGATATCCCCGCTCTTCCAGTTTTTTATTTATGAGCCTGATCTTTGCACCATTTTGCCATCGACTTCAATGAGAGCAGTATCAGGACCTATTTGAGGGAGGGTTAACATGGCAATAAACTTCTCTTTTGTGATAGTGAAATGTACATACTCCATGAAATCTTTCTGATGTGGGAGGATCGTCTGTGCTGATAAACTCCTGTGTGACTCTGGAGCTAGTCACTTTTTTGACTAGCACCTCTGTCAATCTAGCTGCAACAACTTCGAAAGTGAGATATTGTGTCTGATTATAGATTGTATGCATTTTCTTAGGTCTTGTCCAGTGAACTCGGGTACATTAGCACCAGTTTATGGAAAAGGGAAGCCTACCACAAACAGAAAACCAGTTCTGTAGCAACAAGCAGTTGCAGAAACATGCTATTATGGACTTTACTGGGCATTGTAACATGCTCAGTCATTTTAGTAACCCAAGGAACATGACATTACAGTTACTGGCTCTTAAATGAGTGAATGTTGGTAATGGACCTAAAATGTATATGTGTTCTGGAACATGGGATTTATCTGAATTTTTGAGGGTTTTTGTCAGCAGTATATCTGGGAGGAGATGCCCAGCCCTTATCGTTAAATGATCAGTTCCCTGACTGTAGTGTCCAACCAGTACCCAGGAAGATGACTAAAAGCAGAAGTTCTTACCTTAAAATAATTGGACAGATTTGTCATCATGAATAGGATGATTAAAACCAAAACAGTAAGTCCCCCTACACCTCTCTGGCAAAACAAAACAACAAGACTCCAATAGCTAATGGCTGCAGCACTGCTAAAATCCAGGCTTTCTGCTTCACATCCCATCACCAACAAAGCCAGGGCACTTAGCTTCTTTTTCCTAGTGACATGTATGGTGTTCCCTCACTTCAGTCTTCCTGCTCAATTCTGAGCAAGCCAGGTATTCAAACTTTACATCTCTCGAACAGCATGAATTCTCTAGGTTTCAGTCTGTTGCTTTCTAGTAAGAATGCAACGTGTTTAGAGTACAAGGAGGGAGAGACAGCACAATGGCTATGTTTATACTTGTTAATTTAAGTCGACTTAGTGTGTCTCCACTTAAAAGTAAAGTTGATTAAAGGGGAACTTAGAAAGTCGACCTAGAGTGTCCACACTGGACGCCTAGGTCGACTTCTAGGGACTTAGGGGGACCTAGGGGAGGTCCACAGGGGCAAGGGGGGCACCCCTTGCCCAATGCCAGGGGGCTCAGCCTTTGCCCCATTGTACATAGGTACAATGGGGCAAAGGGGGACAGGGACCCTGGCAAGGCATAGGGGCAGGGTGGGCAGGGCTCTGCCCTGCCCTGTGGGGGGGCATGCCAGGCTCCCCCTGTGACCCCCTCCCCGGCAGGGAGGGCATTGGTGTAGCCCTGGGGTAGCCCTAAGTCGACTTAGGGCTACCCCACATCTACGCTGGCTTAAGTCGACTCTAGGGAGTCGACTTAAGCCTTAGGGCTAGTTGAAAGGTGGTGTTATTAAGTCGACTTTATTTTCCTTAAGTTGACTTAAGCAAGCTTAAGTCGACTTAATTTACCAGGGTAGATGCAGCCAATATACCTCATTCCAAAAAGGTTGCTGGAAGATCTAATTTTAGGCCTGCCATCCCCAGCAGGACTCCTTTTACAGTAAGACAAAGATGCCTTTTTTAGATTCACCAAACACAGAAAAAACACGTTTTTGGTAATTACGTGTATTCTTGTGAGTAATTCCTGCTGGCAAGATTGCCACATGTTCTTAATACAGGATTACAAGCAAGTCTTCTTGCTCCGGTGTGGTGCACAGACACAGCATGCACAAATACCTACAGGTGAAACGCAGCTAGCATTTTGAAACATGTCCATTCAGTGACTGATCCATTCAGCATGCTGTGAGTACCAGTAGTCTAATGCAGTGGTTCTCAATCTTTTGTAGGTCGGGACACACATAGTTGCATATCGCAACCCTACAGGACACACCAGCCCACCCCTCCCAAGCCAATTCCAGCGATCTCCCCGGCTCTCCATGACACTTACCGCTATGTGGCGACAGAGTAATATGTCCCAACACAGCGTTGAGAACCACTGGTTTAATGGGTAGAGTCTTAGACCATGAGACAAGAGACCAGCATTCTCATTGTGTGCCCTAGAATGAGTCAGATAGACTGACATTTTTAAACTCGGCCTCCCACTTTAGGCACTGTATTTGGAGATGGGGAGGGTTCGACTTGAGAAACCTTAATCTTGAGTTTCTAAGGTGCTGAGCATTCTCAGCTCCTATTGACTTAACTGGAATTGTGCTCACTCAGTGCTTCTGTGTATTAGCTAACTTAAATCAGGTCTCCACAAAATTGGCTCCCAGCTAGGTGCCAGCAGTTTTATTTTTGGTCACCAGAGGGCACTCCTCTGGTGTATTTCTGCAGCAGAACCAGACTACAAACCCCGGGCACCATGGCAACCTGGCACCCGGGTTTTGTTGAGTCCTGGCTTAAATTGTTATGCATTGTACATGATACACCTCTAGTTTCCCAAGAATAACAGGCCAGTACACAGAGTGTGGTCATGAATGTAGAAAAGCAGAAATAAGAGTGATTTATAAAAAGCCCACTGATGAAGAATCACATTCTAGTCAGTTGTCCTAAGAAAAACTGACCCCAGGAAATTAAAAGACAATGGATTGTGGAATGCATACACCCTCCTTCTAAGGCTATGGTACATCTTAGTGGGCTGTCTCATAATTGACGATACAGAGTGAATATATCTGTCATTTGGGGCACATTGCTGTAGCAGACAGACTTCCATAAACTTGAGCTGCTTCTGGGGTTCTTCAGATTTATGATGAGGGCTACACTGATGCCCCAGAGCAGTTCAGATTCTGCATAGTGCAAAAGTAACATAAAAGACACCGTTCTCCCCACTGCATTTCATTTAACATGCAGCATAGTATCTGGTCCCAATTCTGTGCCAAGCTTTTTCAAATGACCCTGTGCAAACTCTCAGTTCCACTTCCGTAAAAGGGGAGGAATGGTACTGCCTGCCTCCTTAAGGTAGGGATAGGAGACCTTGCTCAGTAATAATTGTGAAGTGCCCAGGGCAGGTCTTCACTGATGGCAGCAAATTCACCGCCATCAGTTTGAACTTCCTGATCGACTTCTTGACTCTTCAGAGACCCGTTCAGCCAATCAGGAAGTTTGATCCAACACCACAACCCCAGCAAATGGGTGTCACTGGTTCAAACAGACCCCACTCCCTTCAAACCAGCGCAGTGTGTGTGCAGAGAGTAGAGAAGCCGAACATAGATATACGAGTTATTTTAGGTAACTTGTGTACCTATGTTTGACTGCCACTGAAAAGGGTAGGTAGTATAGACCTGCTTATTGACATCAAGAAGTGGAAGAGACAGAAGTAGAATTCATAGTTTCTCCCTTATGTCCAGCACACCTTTCCCCAATGGAGCAATTATACTGAAACAGGAGGGAGAATATTGGCACCTCAAGCCAAAGGGAATGGCTCTTCTCCTTCCTTCTCCTGCTAACTGCTACTACATTTTTTGTATCTGCATTACATCCAGAGCTCTAGCTCTGTTCCTGAGACACATTCACTGTAGTTGGTATGTTAGGGGGCTCTCTGGGGCTTTTAGCAACAAGGCTGTGATTAGCTGTAGTGAACATGTGCAAATGACAATTTTTAGAGGCTTATAATTTAATTAAGTCTGGGTGTTTGTTCCTGGAGACAGCATAAGGCCCCTGACCTCATACTTTTCCCAAACCAAATTGGAAGGTCCTACTCCAAATCCTGAAGATGCTAGAGCTCTTCAGCAAAATTGCTCTGATTTTTTTTAATTAACTTTGGTAAAACCTGTCTTTCCTAGCCTTGTTTTTGGAAATGGATGAGTTGTTTTTGCTGATATTTTCCCAGATCAATTCAGCCAGAGACAGAATAAGCATGGAAAATTTCAGCCCAAATGAATGAAGTCTGGCAGAGTTACAGACAACTGAAAGCAGTAGCTTATAATGGAAAGTGTTAGGCAACTTGAACTATGGGAGTCACCACCACCTTCACCTGTAGTTAAGTGTTTAATATCAATCTCACAGGTTAGATTCACTAACAAATCACTTTGCTTCCTATTCTTTAGGACTGCCTTAAAGCCTGCCAAGAACAGATCGAGTCGGTGCTAGTAAGCAACCTAAGACAAGTCCGGCAGCAGCAACAGCAAAGCAATCCTTCTAAGATGGTGGATGAACTGGATCAGGCCAGCACTCCCACAGATGTGAGAGACATCAACCTGTGAGGACGTCAGCCCAGAGAGTCATGCTTGCACCCCTGCTCCCCCACCCCCTTTTTTTAGAATGAAATCTTTTTTTTAATCTGCTCCCACATAGAACGTATTTAAAGCTCTTTTAGATACAAAAGAAAAACCCCCAAGTAATTAAAAAAAAAAAAAAAAAAGCATTTGGTGCCTGTGATGTTCTACAGAAGGGAATCCCACAATATATTTGATAATTGCTGTTTGATTATGTATCAGTGATATTAAGTGCTTATAAAAGCATAAAAAGTAGCTAGATAAATGTAAGCCTGCATTTGTGGGAACAAAGTAGAATATACTTTTTTGTGTGTGTTATGACCTAGTGCATACACACCCTTTTTTAAACTTAAGAAAGGAATTGTGTATGTCATGTTTTGGCTTGACTAGATTGCAAAGCAATAGAATTAAGGGGTTAGGGCAAAGTGGGAAAAGATCCCTGAAGTGATTGAACCATTTTGGATGCAGAAGAGATTTGCTGATCTGTCACCTCTGTTATTAATCAGAACTGTTTGTTGGATCTCTGTATGTTAGTTTTGTTTACTCTTGCTGTCTGTGGTAGCTGCTACCTAAGAAAGAAGATGCTTTATTTTGCCAGACAGAAGAGCAGGTGTTTCTTTTTATTTTATTTTATTTTATTTTTCTCATCACCGCTTCATACTTTTCCTCCAGAAATGGTTCATTCTGAACACAGCAGCATCTTTGGCATAAGGCTAATCCAGCTATACAGTGGCAGTCTAAGCCAAAGTATAGAATGCTTGCATTAGATGGCAGAAATATATAGATTAAAAATGAGCAGTCAACATATCAGACCCCTTCAGAACTTTGGATTCCGAGATGCAGTGGATCATCTGTGAAAAGCATTATATTCATTCACAGTGCTAATGCAACACATCAATGTTAACTTTTGGCAGCTCCTTAGTTTCGTGTAAAGGCTATTAAATGATGCTCTGCCCATCTTCCTTTTTAGCTATCCTCACTGTGTTAAAGAAGATGAGATTTCCTTTGATTCCCCCCGCTCCTTCCAAAAGACATATTTTCCAGAATTTTATAACTTTACTGGTCCACTGTTAGCATTATTATAAACCATTTCATTCGAAAAGCACTTTGAATATTGTTCCTAAGGGATAAATGAGATGGTTTATGACAATTGTGCTGAGCAAAAAAAAAAAAGAAAAAAGAAAAGCAGCAATGCAAATAGCTTTCGGTAGTCAATATTTTCCAGTATCTGGTGTACTTCATTAGTTCTGGTGTTGCTGGAAATTCCAGCACCTGCTTCGGATGACATTCCTGTCACAACATTCCGGATGAAAGCCTGACAATTCTATGTATTGTTCAGTGTCACAGAAGGATCTTAATACCACCTGCATGCTTATCTATGGACAATGAAAGAAAATTGCTGGTGCAAAAGACACAAATGGTAAACATCAAGGAGTGTGACTTTGGTTTTGATTACAAAGGTGTATTCAGTGTACTTGAATTTATTTTTCCTGCTCCATCAGTAAAGAAGAGGCATTTAGATGGCAAAAGAGATGGGGCGATTTTTTTTTTTTTTTGCACAATTGTATTAACAGATTGCAAATATACAGTATGAAGCTGTTGGATGAAATGTTAATGTTTGCATTTTTTTTAAAGATAAAAATCCAGAAAGAACATGCTACTTTGAAGAATATTTTATGAATGGACTCTGCCATATTTGGCTAGATGAGGGTAGAAAATGGAGTAAGAATCTAAGGAGTTTATTTTTTTTTTTTTTTTGCGCTGCTAAGAAGCTATGTTTTGTTTCATTCTTATTCACATTAACAGTACTTAGCTGTATTGTTTCACTGAGTGTGCTGCTATTTTATAAACATTTTTATAATATATTATTTTACTGCTTAAATTTCAAATCCTGAAGTAGACGGTTAAGTGGAGATAAGATGAGTTCTTAGATTTACTGGAAATGCTCTGTACAGTTTTTTTTTCTAATAGCGTGCTCATGATTTTTTTTATTTTATTTTATTTTATTTTTCTGATCACAGCCTGCAAAGACAGTATATTTACCTCAGGTTTACTGGACAAAAAAGGTTCCCATTTTCACAATACCTCACAACTTTACAGTTCTTTCCGCTGGGAGCCTCATGGAATGGTCAATGCAAAAGGCAGCCGAAGCCTGTGTTTTGGTGAACGAAGCACAGTTGCTTCAGCTGTGTTAGGGAACAGTCGTAGATTGCAGGAACAATGGGCTCCCATTTGGTCTTAGGTATCCTTTTCATAGTGGAAAAAATACATTAACAAAAGGACCTGTTCAGCAAAGATTTCTGCACATATAGGTCTCGATCCTGGAAGCACTCAGGACCTGATTCTCTACTGTATTTCACCTTACGCAGTCATTTGTATTTGTACAAAATGAGTGTCTTGTGGATATTAAAATGTTACCTTTGACATAAGTAGAAAATTCTGGTTTGGTAGCATTTTACCAATTACTTTGCCCGGGTGCAAATTATTCCTCAAAGTGCTGGACAGCAAGAATTGTACCGTTGCTACCTAACATAATGCGTTACTGCCATAAGTAATCACGTATGGCTAGCTCATGATTTTGTGATTGTCTTCATTGTTGTGCTGCTCCTAGAGCAGTGGTCTCCATGCTTTCGCCAGCAGATAGTGCACTGCTCATTGGTTTTAATGGCAACTGCCATTCAGGAGTCGATCACGATCGACCGGTTGGCGGCCACTGCCCTAGAGCCATCCAGAAGGCAGATTATGACCCCAGGAGTCACATTTCCCTCCTGGTCTCCTTTACTTCAAAAAGGGAATAAACTGCACCTGGTCTTTACTCAGTGCAGCATATGTATCACAGTGCACCAGTGCAATTACATGGCTGGTCACATTGAGGGTGGTGAGCAAGGGCTCTGCCCCTTCCCACCCACTTGCGCAGGGAGGGGCTATCCAGCTCTGTGGTGCCTGCTTCCCCACTCATGGTGCTCCCTGTGGTACTAGTAATTACCCACACCATGATTTGGCCAGTAGAAATCAATGGGCTTACTTGTGTTGGTAAGCACTCAGCTCAGTTGGATTTGTGGAATCAGGCCCTTGATTTGCAGTGGATTTGCCCAGTACTATCGTCCTCAAAGGGAGTTTTCCCTGAGTATGGGCTACAGGACCAAGCCCATCAGTCTTTTCTCAGTGGCTGGGTATCAAAAGTCAAAACAAATGGTATTAAAATGATACTGCCAGGCTTTTTGAGCTCCAGATTTTACATGCTTTTAACAGCGCAATTTATAGCAGAAGACACTTTTTAGTTAGGGTTATGTTAAATATTTTCAGTGAAAATTGAAGACCTAGATCAAGTTACCACAAACATCTTTGGATGGCACTCCATACAATTTCCACTGTCTCTGTCCATGCAAAGGTGTTTGCTGCATCAGGGCCTGAGATGTTTAAGGCTTTTTTATTTTGTTTCAATTTTATGAAATCAGTCCAATTTTGCCAAAAAGCCAAAGACCTGAAAAATGTTAGGGTTTTTGCATAATAAAAAAAAAAAAAAAAAAGAGGAAGTGAAAATGGTAAAATGCTCACTCCTTTCTATTTTTTTTAAGCAAAAACACTAACATTTTGCAGGAAAATGTCAAGGTTTCTATTCAATTATATGGCTATTGGGGACTAAATATGGTAAAATTAGCCATAGAATTAAACAGACAACTTGACATTTTCCAAATTGTAGAATTTTGTTCTTACAAAAATAAAAAATGCACATTCAAAAAATGAAATTTAGCCTGTTCTGATAATAACTTTTTAAAAAAACCCGCTCATATTGTGAAAAAGTCATGGAAGGGAAGATTATGCATAAAATAACTTCTATTTTTGTGGCAGAATTTTGCCCCCCAAAATCAGCATAGCCCTGCTACTTATAAAATCTTACAGTCACATATAGTGCCCTTTAAATTGGCATATACCAAAGTGATGTATGGAATAGAAAAAAATCTGTGCTGACTTGTGCACCTTAATACTCCCTTGATTTTAGTGAAGCTGTACATGCGTAAATCAGTATAATATATGGCCACATGTGTTTATGGAGATCACTTTGCCTACTTCTGACCTGGAACAGAGCAGGCACGTGCCAGCAACAGTAAACAACTGCTTGTAGAGTTCAAACTGTTAGGAGAATGTAGGTCAGCAGAATAGAATGTAATTACCCACACTGGAATTTGGCCAGAATAGCAGGGTTGACAATTGTGAAAAGTATCATGAGACTTCTGACAACCACAGTGGTCAGGACCTTGGTTTTTCATTTCATTCAGAAACAGCACTTTCCCAAGCACAGTTCCTCCTAACACCATGTGAGGCATTGTCACTAGTACCATTTCCTGCAGTACTTAAATTTGCCTTGAAAGGTTCATCATTAAGGCATCTCTCCTGTACTCAGATCTGTGCAAGCAGTCTTTTGCATCCACATGGAGCCCCTGTAGACTTCTGTAGAACGCAGTGCAGGCACTGAAGTCCATTTGTGCTGATCTGATTACAGGAGAGGAGTGGAAGTGTGAAATTCACTCTGCCATGGAGGGCTAGAGACCGTTCTGTACCTCTGTGTACTGTAGCGCAGAGGCGTCTTCATATCATCTTGGACTACGCCAGCTTGGAGAGAGTTCTGAGGATGGGAAAGTGAATATGCAAATTTATTTCCAAAAAAGGATATGGAGCTTTTGGCCTGTCGGTAGATAGAGATGAATTTCATCCCCCTCATCCCAGGTTTACTCCCTGCATGCACCCTGATTACTCATGCATTATGCAGTGATGGGCAAATTTCACTCAAAAGTACATTGGTAGACAATAACAGAGCCTTATTCTGCAAACACCTATGCAGGTGAGAATTTCACCCATGTGAGTGCACCTGTTGACAATGGGACCACTGTAAAATTGCGTATATGTATTTGTTGGATCAAGTCCTCAGACTGTGACATCGCAAGACAATGTAGGGTTTGGTTTTTTGTTTGTACCTTAGTATTCCTTTTAAAACTGATAATTACAACATGACACAATTAAATAATGTAGGGGTTTTTTTATTTTATGTTAAGCCTACACAGAAAAATTACAATCAAAGTATGCATGTATAATTTATTTCCTAGGACCTACAGTGTGTGCAGTCATTTTTAACAAAAAACATTTGATGCTGCAGTTACATAGTGAAAAATGAACTATTACCATGTGGTTAGAATCAAAAGGGCATTTACTATTTTAATACACATCATTTAAAGTATGTAAAATCTGGGTCCTAACAACTTGACAGTGATACTTAAATGAAAATTGTTTTAAAATAAGGACAACAAAAACAGATTTTTGTCTGGCATCAAATCCTGTTATCTTCAAGTACCAATGGGTGATTTTTTTCAAATACCATAATCTAACCTTTTTTTGCAGCCTACTTAGAAAAAAAAGTGCCTTGCAGATTGTACCTTCACAGATCTTTGATAAATTATGGCAGACGTTCTTCATAATTAGTGGAATATTTGGTTTATCTATCTTTTCTCTGTCTTCAGTATTTAATATATTCATCCTCCTAATACCTTTGGGCGGTAGGGAAGTGCTGTTATCCCAGTTTAATGCTGCTGGTCTTTGCTTGAATAATCGGACAGCTCTAAAGTTCCCAGCAATTTACTCGGCCACTGGATTTTTTCCACTATGTGTATTACCATGTTGTCATGTACCTCAGAAATCACTCTCAGTTGCACAGTTTCTGTTCTCAAATCTTTTTTTTTTTTTTTGCTTTAATGAGTGTGATGCCATATCAAGTCAAAGTTATCCTCTCACTATGCTCTTTAAAGGGTATGGATGTTTATATGGTCAGGGGATGCTAGAGAGCGCGATAGTAGACATGATCAGTGTAAACAAAAAGTATTTAGAAAGTATGTGAGATTGTTTTTTGATGGATAAGATTCTGATACAGTGTAGTCTCGATTACCTTTTAAAAGGTCTTCTCTGTTCAGTGTTAAGTCATTTTTATTAATAACCTGTTGTTCTGACTAGTTTAAAGATGGTTTTAAGAAATGTGTTTTGGCGGGATTAGGTATGCTGTATGGACAATAAACTCACCTTGACCTGAACTTCCTGTCCTGTTTTTAGTCATTCAGCATGAAAATCCTGTAAAAGAGATGCATTTCTAGGGCTCTGTACCCTTTTAATAAATTGTTCTCCATGGCAAAGCAACTTATGTAGGTAAATCATGTATGTAAAATGCCTTTCCGTATTTAATAAAGTGTCATGGTAGAACAGACCTACTTTAGAAGTTAGCTCATTAGTCAAGATTTACAACCAAACTCTGGTATGTTTTTCTCATGAAAAGGTCCTGTCATATTTGCTAGAAGTAAAATCATTTTTTAAAAAGTGGGTTTTTAAGAGTTCTTCAAAAATTAAACAGGGTCTACAGAATTTACTCTAAAAATGCATGTAATTTATTGGAGAAAGAAATCCTTTCTGTATGTTTTCCAAACCAGTCAATAGAATTGTATCTATGGCAATTCATTTAATTTTCTATTTCTTTCTATAGTGTTTAAAAAAATAAAAACAAACCAACAGAACAATTGGACTTTTCCATAAGTGTTGTGCAAAACTTGAATAAAAGGGCTTTTTGCTGAACAAACACATCGAGAATTTGAGGAGAAATGGACTTCCATGCAGCAAGTCTCCTATTTCAGACTTTGGGCAGATGTAATCACAACCTTCTGAGGCTCCCCTTCCTCCTTCAGACTCGCAGGGGTTTAAGCTTGTGGATGCATACTGAAAAATGACCACTCGCTCCCATTCATTTGTGTTGCCTGGCCACAGTGCCCATCCCCCTTGCCTCCACTCCACAGTGTTGAATAAAAAGAAACTTCACGATCTCAGTGTGGCCTTAGTATCCCCTTGCTCAGTGAAAACAGCAGGCCAAATTATCCGCTCACATACCTGCATTGATTTCACTGGAGTTACACCTGCAAATGGCAGGAATGTATTTGGCTCAGCATTTCAGGTCTTGTGTGCTCATAAGGGGGTCCAAGAGTCACTGCTAAATGAGGAACCACTATAAAGAGATCTTTTGTCAGCTGATTAAACGCATTTCAGATGGCCAGCACAATGTCTGATTTTAGTCCATGCAGCTTCATACATATTCCTCTTAAGCCTCAGAACTGAAACAGGCTAAGGGTTGTTTTTATAATTTGCATTTGTGTATTCAAACTGCAACTTAAAGAGATGCTTTATACTTTCAATTTAGGGTTTGTGGACTTGATTATGCTCTCACACTGGTGCGTAGTACATGAGCAGTTAACAGTTGAAATAACGATAGTTACACTAGTGTCTGCTTTATAGAGTTTATCAAATCTAAAAGTGTTTTTTCCTGTTATTAATTTCAACAAACATTTTTTAAAATAATATATTCACAGTCTTAACAAACTAGTGCCTGAGAACTAAAAAATGAAATTCACTAGACACTGACCATTACTTTCTTCCTCTTAGCTAAGCTAAATGCTAAAAGTCTGCAAACAGCAGGGCTAACTTTAGTACTTTGGGACATGGGAAACAATTATGATCCCTTTCCTCAAATGCAGAGAATTCCTAACCATTATGATCACATCACTTTGCACAATGGCAGCCTAAAGATTTTAGGGAGGGGCAGGCTAGCAAGCTAGGCAGGCTAGCAAGTTGATGGTTTGGGACATACTCCAAACTTAACTAATTTGACATTTTAAAAAATTGTGGAGACAGGCAAGAAAACTTCAGCATCGCAATGAGGAAGAGGATTCCAGTTGCTTCTGCCTTCCTCTCCTAGTAGTTGGATTACATCCATTTATATTTTCAGGCTATTACCTTGACTAGAAACTTAGTTTTATTCTTAAAAAATCAAGGCAGAGATTTTTCTTTTTTATGTTTCTTGTTTTCCTGTATCATAGAAGGCAGTTCTAGTATTTGCTATGGAGTTTTTTTCAAATATTCTCACTGCAGCTGGTGTTTTCTCAACACCCATATATTCCTCACTTCATGCTGCTCCAAAGGGAGCATAAATAAAATGTTTTATTTTTCAAATAAAAATGAAAAAAACTATGAGCATCTGTCAAATATGCAAACAGTGAGGATGAAAATCTGCTCCCATTGAAGTCACTCAGACTTTGCGTCCATCGATTGCATCTGTAACAGCCAATTTATCTTGCATTTTAAGTTACCATTTACACAAATGAATGTAAAACACCAGTTAAAGCAGTCCTTGACAAATACCGGGTGCCAGGTCACCATGGCAACCAGGATTTGTAGCCTGGCACCTTGCTCTGCTGGGGGAATGCAAAGGAGAAGTGCCCTCTAGTGTCTAAAAATAAACATTGCAGACGCTTTTATCAGGCAATTGCCGGATTCGGCGGCAGGGCACTTTTTGGCAGCGGGGAGCTAGGTGCTTTCCTTTGAAACTGGGTGCGTAGCTGGGCTCCAATTTTGTCAACCCCTAATTAAAGTCTCGGGAGGGGGACGGGGGGAGGCTCTACAATCTGTTTAGGGCCTGCTGTATTTCTGGATTCTGTGACTGTAGAATTTGATGCAGAATTACGCTCTGAACTAAGATTTTGTTTAAAAAGGGAAGGGGGAGAAAAGGAATAAATGGACCAGGTCATACCACACCTATAGGGAACTGATAGCTCCATAGTTCCTCCCAGTGAGTTTCCTTGGCATTCTTCCATCAGTTTGGAAATACTAATGCAGAGGAAAAAGTGAGGTGTGGCTCATAAACATTGTGAGCACTCAAAGATCTATCTATGTATCTCTGATTCCACTCCTTTACATAACTGCTCGGATTTGCACTTCCAGAGGCTTCTTAGGCTGTGTCTGCTCCTAGAACCTCACTTGAGGGTTGGGAGGGATTGAAGAAGTATGATAAAGTCTCTGGCTGTATCATATTTCTAGAATACCCTTCTGGGCACTGAAGAATTGGGAAACGAAAGAAATCCATTCACTTTTGCCCTGGTCCCAACCTGTCCACTCTTCTCTTGCCTGTCCACTTCTTTGTGCCCTCAACCCAGTTGAATGCACCAATTGTGCAAAGATTTACACCTATGCTTAACTTTACATATGTGTGTAATCCCACTCAGTCAATGGCACTTCTCACGTGTAAATATGAGCACACTGCAATACTGAAACCTAAATAAACAACACAGACAAAAAGTGTGGGAAAGGAAGTATTTTTCATTCCCCTGGTGTTAAATGAAGATGAGGCATGGAGAGATTAAGACCCTGATCATCCAATGGCACCATGTAGAAGCACTTCTGCACCCATGTGAAGTCATTTTCAGGACTCCTCCCTTAATCATTAACTGGAGCACAGTGGTGCTACAGGGCTATACCATAGTTTTTCTCTGCGCTTTTTCACAAACCAAAGCTGGCCAACCAGCATTGGGGGATGGGGGATGGGACACACAAGCTGTGCTGCAATTCTGTAGCCCCAGAGTACAGTAGCTACTAAACCAGTTCCCACAATTAAGTGAAACTATTTAACCAAAGACCTGAGTGTTCCTCAAGATCCAAAGAACCCTGATTGTATTACATTTACCTTATATCAACATTAAATATCTCTAAAAATCTCTAAAAATGATTCCCTCACTTTTCTTTACATATCAATCTTGTGGATGGGCAGATGGGGTTCTTCAAATATAGCTCACATTTTAACTGTATACAGGGTACTTAGAATCACAGAAATATAGAACTGGAAGGGCCATCAGTAGATCATCTAGACCATTCCCAACAGATATTTATCTAACCAGTCCTTAAAAACTTTTAACAACAGAGATTCCACAATCTCCCTAGGTAATTTTTTCTAGTGTTTAACTACCTTCACAGTTGGGAAGTTTTTCATAAATCTAACCTAAATCTCTCTTGCTGCAGTTTAAGCCCAGTGCTTCTTGTTCTGTCCTCAGTGGTTAAAGAGAACAATTTACCACCCTTCTCTTTTATAATAATCTTATCTATATGATAAAACTACTGTCATGTCCCCTTGACTCTTCTCCTTTAGGCTATGTCTACATTTGCTAAAATTAGTTCGAATTAGTTAGTTGGAACTAACTAATTCAAACTAATTTTAGTTAGTTCAAATTAGCTTAATTCGAACTAACATGGCCACACTGGAATGTTAGTTTGAACTAAGCAAGCACTTGCTTAGTTCAAATTAGCGATCCCCATTCATTTCAATGGCCGGTTAAATCGAACTAAGAAATTAGTTCGAATTAACATGGCCACATTGGTTAACCCCTTAGTTCGAATACCCTATTCGAACTTATTAGTTCAAATTAAGGAAGCCCTTAATTTGAACTAACTAAAGCCTAGTGTAGCCATGGCTTTAGTTAGTTTGAATTAAGCCTCCTTAATTCAAACTAACTTGCCAGTGTAGACATAGCCTTACAGACAAAACAAACTCAATGTTTTCCTAATATGTCATGTTTTTTCTTCGAGTGATTGCTCATGTCAATTCCACTTTAAGCTGCCAGAAACTTTTCTGCAGAGTCCCTCAGTGTTGGCTGTGGAGCCCCCTGGAGTTGCGCCACCATGGCGTGCTACAAAAGGCCTCCGCCTTCCCCCCCAGTTCCTTCTTACTGCCTGTGTCAGCTGCTGGAACTGTGCTCTCTTGCATCTCAAGAGCTTCCCCGTTGTTATCTACCATTGAATTAGTTCTTAAGTACTGTAGTTCGCATAGTCGTTAGTTTCATTATTTAGATTCAGTTAGGTTGATGTAAGTCTCCTAGCCCTGTTAGCAGGTGATTGGGGCTCTCTTCTCTGCCATGGGGCCAGGGCATGCCGGGCTTCAAATCGTGTGGAGCCTGCAAGAACCAATGTTCCTGGATGACCTCCTCTTACCGCAAGTGCCTTGGCAAAGCTCACCTTCAGGAATGCTGCAAAATTTGCAGAGGCTTTCGTCCAAGGACACAGAAGGAGCAGTGCCAGAGACTAAAGCTGTTAATGATGGAGGAGGCTCTTCGTCCCCACTCAGCACCAGAAACTCTTAGTGTGTCGGTCTCGGTGCGGAGTGTACCGGCCGCTCCCCAGGCACCGCGATCGAAAGACTCTAGCAAAGAGTTGTGGCACCGCCGTTCCCCCCGGGCTGAGAAGGCTGGAGCAAAGAGCCACCAGTGGCACCGGTCCCACTCCACGGTGCTGCATAAGAAGAGGTTAGAGAAGGGCCGTTCCCTCATGACCAGACATGGGGGAGAAGCTCCCAGAGCAGGACCCCTGGCGGTGGCGGGTCACTCAAGTCTGGGTGCTCGGGACCTTGCGCTGTCGACTTGGGCTCCACACAGGGGTTTGTTGAGTCTGGGACCAGTATTGTCCCCAACAAGGGAAATACTGGAGGAAGAGTTACAACTCCTCTCCACTCTCAAAACCTTTGAGGCAGCTAGGGAGCTGATTGAGGATACAGCCCCCTCAATCCAGCCCACTCGAGACCAGGAGCCATCGACACCGCACAAACCCGCAGCACCATCTAGAGGCAAGCCCTCTATGCTCCACAGGCCCAGGTCTCTGCGGCACCGCTCTCTGGCACCGGTGACGGGCCGGACACGCTCCCAAAAAAGGACAGAGCAGCCAACTGGTACCGCACCTTCATGGTCTCTTCTCTTTGGGCTCGGAGGTGGAGTCTGTGGCATCAAGAAGAAGCAAGTGCTGTGGCCAGGCAGGATCAGAGACTTTCCCGCCCTCGGTTCAATGGCAGATGCCCCCGCAGTGGCCCTTTTGGATGCCATGGGCATACCATCAGGCACAGGGACTGTACTCTAGCTGGTCATACTCCTTGGTCTTGGGGTTGAGGACCTGACCGTCCAACTCAGCAAGTACTCCTCCAGAGACAGGTGACATATTGGACCTAGGCTCTGCCGCAGGTGACACTCAGGAACCCAGCACCGCAAGGGGCAAAATGGCAACGCGCAACTCGACTGGTGCTGAGGGCCAAGAGATGCCAGCTCCCATGCGAGTTTCATCTTCTTCATCCCCAGACGAAGCTGTAGCAGGAGTTACCCCAGCTACAGTTCTGGTTGACTCCAAGACACAGCAGGAACTGCTGTGAAAGGTAGTCCACAACATGGGCCTGCAGGCGGAGGAGGTGGTGCAGGATGCCAACCCAACGGTAGACATATTGGTCCCTGAAGGTCCCACAGGGGTCGCCCTACCTCTTAGTAAAACCACCAGGGACAATACCAAAACACTGTGGCAATCCCTGCCTCTATCCTTCCCACTGCCCAGAAGATAGAGAGGGAATATTTCCTCCCTCCTAAGGAATATGAACACTTCTACTCCCATGCCACCCCGGGGTCATTAGTAGTGGCGGCTGCTAATGAAAAGGCAGCAAGGCCCAACCCTAAAGACCAAAGAATCTAAACTCCTGGACCTCTTTGGGAGGAAAGTGTACGCCACGGGTGGCCTTCAACTCAGGATTGCCAACCAACAAGCGATCCAGATATGCTTTTAATTCCTGGTCCTCCTTGGTTAGATTCCAAGACAAGTTGGACCACGAATCCAAGGCTGAGCTCTTGGCAATGGTTAAAGAGGGCAAGGTGTTGTCTAAGGTCCTCCTGCAATCCGCCCTGGATGGAGTGGATGTGGCTGCTCGTTCCATGCCTTCTGGGGTGGCGATGAGATGCTGAATATGGCTCTAGGCCTCAAGTCTCCCTCAGGAAGTCCAGACCACTATACAAGATCTACCTTTTGAGGGCCTGGACTTATTTTCATCTCAAACTAACTCTAAACTCCAGAGCCTGAAAGACTCAAGTGCAGTCCTGAAATCTCTAGGTCTCCATACCCCAGCCCCACAGTGGAAGCATTTTAAGCCCCAACCACTACCACGGGCATACAATCGAAGACAAGACTTCATCCACAGAAGGAGGCAGATTAGTAGGAAGAACAATCACTCATCGGGCTCAAGCCACAGGCATTCACAACAGCCACCCACCCAGAAAAAGAACTTTTGAGGGTATGCCTGAGAATGATATACCCACCTCAAACCCGGATCCCTCCCACCCTATCTTCTACAACCATTTATCCCAATTTTACCATGCATGGTGCCACATAATGTTGGATCAGTGGGTTCTATGCACAGTAAAGCTGGGTTACTCCCTCCAATTCTCCTCCATTCCTCATACCCATCCACCCCCTTCCCTGTCACTCTTCAGAGACCCCTCTCACGAGCACTTACTTCTCCAGCAAGTCTGCTCACTGTTAGAGGCAGGTGCAGTGGAGAAGGTCCCGACACACCTGAGAGGGAAAGGTTTTTACTTATGATACTTCCTCATACCAAAGGCGAAAGGGGGCCTTCGCCCCATTCTGGACTTGAGGCGCCTAAACAAATTTTTGAGGAAACTCAAGTTCCATATGGTCTCCATAGCCTCCATCATTCCCTCATTGGATCCGGGAGATTGATACGCCACCGTCAACATGAAGGACACGTATTTTCACATAGCCATAGTGCCATGCCACAGACGATTTCTCAAGTGCACAGTGGGTCGAGACCACTTACAGTTTACGGTCCTCTCCTTCTCAGTGGCACCAAGGGTCTTCACCAAATGCCTCTCAGTGGTGGCAGCGTTCCTGAGATGTCGAGGTATTCAGGTGTTCCCATACGTCGATGATTGGCTGATAAAGGGCCCAACCAAGGATCAAGTGGAAAAGCACCTCCAGGTGATTCACTCTATATTCGACAATCTGGGCCTGATAATAAACCTCCAAAAGTCTACTCTGTCATCAACCCAAAGGATAGAGTTCATAGGAGCAACCCTAGACTCGACTCAAGCCAGGGCATCTCTTCCGAGATCCTGATTCGAGGTAATCAGGGATATGTTGTGGAATCTAAATGAGCACCCCATGCAGAGGCACCTTCTGGGGTAGGTGAAGCAGGCACAAGCCTAGGGCCCCAAGCAGTATGGGGCCCCATCGCCTGCTTTGCCTACCCCAAAAGTCGCATCTGCCTCGGCTGGCAGCAGGAGGAGGAGCTGGCCACTGGAGCCGAGGCTGGCAGCAGGGATCTGGGGCTGGCAGCAGGGGTTGGAGGGTCAGGACTGGGGAACTGGGGGTGGGGGCAGGAGAAGGGGGGTCCAGGACTGGCAGCAGGGAGCGGCGGGCTGGAGGGGAGGGGCCGAGGCAGCAGGGCCATTGGGGGGGCCAGTGGTGGGTAGCTGGAGCCACAGAGGGGGGCAACAGGGCCCCTGTTGGCCTATGAGCCTGTAGGAGGCCCCTCAATGGGCCTTTGCCTGGGGCCCCCAAAAGTCTAAGGCTGCCTTTGACCCCATATGGGCAGTACAGACAGCCCTAAGCTCACTGGGCCACTTCGCAACCTGCATGTATATGATACGGTACGCAAGATTAAAGCTCCAACCATTACAGACTTGGCTGGCTACAGTCTATTGTCCAGCCAGAGACATCATGGACAAAACAACAGACATTCCAAAGCGTTGCCGGAGCAACCCCGAGTGGGCATGTGCAGGCGTACCATTCCAACCTCTGCAACCATTGGCCTGCCTCGTCATGGATGCATCAGATGTAGGATGGGGCACTCACCTGGGAGACCTGAAAACCCAAGGTCTTTGGAGTCAATCGGATCTCCTGTCTCACATCAACATTTGAGAACTCCGAGCGGTGCGCCTCGCCTGTCAGACCTTCCGCAGTCACCTGGAAGGCAAGGTGGTATCGATCCGCACAGACAACACAGCAGCAATGTTTTATATAAACAGTCAGGGTGGAGCTCGCTCCTCTCACCTATGCAAAGAACCCCTCAGCCTCTGGGACTTTTGCATCGCACACTCAATCCACCCTATAGCATCATACATTCCAGGCCAGCAGAACACCCTGGCAGACTCACTCAGCAGGACCTTTCTGATCTATGAATGGTCAATCCAAAAGAACATTCTCCAGTGTATTTTCCAGAAGGGGGGTGCTCCCCAACTGGATCTGTTCACCTGGGAGGTGAACAGAAAGTGTGCGAAATTCTGCTCATTCCAAGGCTGCAGCCTATGCTCAATAGCAGCTGCATTTCTAATACCATGGAAGGGCCAGCTGTTTTATGTCTTCCCACCAACCCCGCTTATCCACGAGGTTCTGGTAAAGATCAGACAGCACCAGGCAGCAATGATACTCATAGCCCCAGCCTGGGCCAGGCAGCATTGGTTTTCAGTGCTTCTCAACCTATCGATCGATGCCCTGATAACCCTTCCATGTGCATCAAACCTTCTCACACAGAACGACGGTATGCTGAGACACCTGGATCTCAAAGCACTGCACCTCACTGCTTGGAACCTCCGTGGCTAAATACCAATGAGCTGCAATGCTCACAGCAGGTCAGGGACATACTCCTCAGCAGCAGGAAACAGTCAACGAGAGCCAACTACCAGGCTAAATGGGATCAGTTCTCTTCCTGGTTCACTGACAAAGGCATTGAACCATCCCAGGCCCCCATCACACTGATACTGGACTACCTACTCAGTCTCAAGCAATGAGGCCTGGCGAGCTCATCAATTGGGGTGCATTGGCAGCTATCTCAGCCTTTCACGGGGGAGAGGTGGGCTGATCTGTTTTCTCCGACCGTCTTGTGAAAAGGTTCCTGAAAGACTTGGATAGGGTGTTCCCACCAACATACCCCCCAGTGGCGCAGTGGGACCTGAATCTTGTATGGTCTAAGCTTACGGGTCCTCCCTTCAAGCCTCTGGCCTCATGTTCCCTGCTTTACTTATCTTGGAAAGTGGCCTTTTTAGCAGCAATATCTTCAGCTAGAAGGGTCTCAGAGATTGGAGCACTCACTGCAGACCCCCCTTATACCGTATTTTTCAAAGACAAGGTTCCCCTTCACCCTCACCCAGCCTTCCTCCCTAAGGTAGTTTCCAGTTTCCACGTTAACCAGGACATCTACCTACTAGTGCTGTGCCCCAAACCCCATGTAATGGACAGGCAGGGTAGGCTACACATGCTGGATGTAAGACGGGTGTTGGCCTTTTATTTAGAAAGAACTACAAACCCTTTTGAAAAACGCCCGAGCTCTTTGTGGCTGTGGCCGATAGGGGTAAGGGACATCCCCACGCAGTGCCTCCTGGATTACAGTCTGCATCAGAGAATGTTACAACCTGGCCAAGAGGCTGGCCCCAAGAATCACAGCCCACTCAACAAGAGCCCAAGCGTCCTCAGCTGCATACCTGGCATCTGTCCTTATCCAGGACATTTGCAAGGCAGCCACTTGGTCTTCCAATACACACCTTCATGTCACATTATGCCTTAGTTGACCACGCTAGAAGAGACGCTGAGGTTGGCAGAGCAATCCTCCAGTCTGCAAATGTTTAAGGTACGACACCTCCTCTCTGGTAAGGCTAAGGGAGTCACCTAAAGTGGAATTGACATGCGCAATCATGGGCTGACGATATCTTTGATTAGAGTCCACCTACCTACAATTTCAGCTTTCCACCCATGAGTGGATGGCCATTCAGTCTTTTCAAACCATTGGCAACATGCTTTCTGCTGTACCTCTTGTGGAAGGTAGCCTTCCTGGTAGCCATTACATCAGCCAGAAGGGTTTCAGAACTGAGCCTTGATATTGGGGCCTCTTTATTTGGTCTTCTTTAAGGACAAGGTTCGCCTGTGGTCATATCCAGCATTCCTTTCAAAAGTAGTCTCATGGTTTCATTCAACCCATGAGATTTTTCTTCTGGTTTTCTACCCCAAACCGTATGCTAGCAGCCACAAGCAGAGTCTCCACTTACTGAATGTTAGGAGGGCACTGGCCTTCTATATCAAAAGAACAAGACCTTTAGGCTGACCTTTCAACTCTTTGTAGTAGTGGCAGACAGAATTAGGGTGTGTCCCCGCCCCAGTATCCTCACAGAGGATCTCATCGTGGATTATGTCATGCATCAAGACATGTTATGACCTGGCAGTTATGCCTGTCCCGCCATTGAGAGCTCACTCCACAAGAGCTCTGGTGACCTCAACAGCCTTCTTGGCCCAAGTCCCGATCCAGGAAATCTGTTGGGCAGTGACATGGTCCTCCATCCACAGTTTTACTCATCTAGCCGTGGAAGATGAAGTTCTCACTAGGGCAGTTCTGCAGTCAATATCATGTTGAACTCTGACATCATCTCCTGGGAGGTTTGCTTGTGAGTCACGTAACTGGAATTGGCCTGTGCAAGCACTCAAAGAAGAAACGATGGTTACCAACCTTTCATAACTGTTGTTCTTTGAAATGTGTTGCTCGTGTCCATTCCAAGACCTGCTTGCCTGCCCTCTGTTGTAGTCTACCAGTAAGAAGGAACTGAGAAGGCAGAGGGTTGGCAGAGCTCTTCATAGGGTGCCTTGGAAGCATGATGCTAAGTGGCTCCAGAGCAGACTCTGTCGGTACCACTGGGGAAAGAACATTCCAGCAACAGTGCACCAGGAACACATACACCTAATTGGAAAGGATATGATCAACATATCTCGAAGAACAGTCATAGAAGGTTGGTAACTGTCTTTTCATCTTAGTCTTGCTTCCTAGGGGATCTTACTTACCAATTCTCTGAGTTTGCTGAAGTCTGCCTTGTTGAAGTCCATTGTCTTTTTTCTGCTGTTTTCCCCTGACTGTTCTTTAGAATCATGATCTCTGGCATTTCATGATCACTTTCATCCAAGCTGCCTTTCACCTTCAAAATCTTAACCAGTTCCTCCCTATTTGTCAGAATCAAATCGAGAACAGCCTCTCCCCAAATTGCTTTCTTCGCCTTCTGTAGTAAAAAGTTATCTCCAATGGATTCCAAGAACTTATTAGATAATCTGTGGCCTGCTGTATTATTTTCCCAACAGATGTATGGGTTGGTGAAGTCCCCCATCACCAATAAGTCCTGTGTTTTGGATCATTTTGTTGGTTGTTTAAAAAAAACCTTCATCCCTCTCTTCTTCCAGGATAGGTGGTCTGTACCATGCTACACCCTACCATGATATTACCCTTGTTTTGTAACCCTTTTATCCTTACCCAGAGACTTTGGATAGCTCTGCCTCCAGATTCTCTTTTGATCTCACTGCAAGTGTATACATCTTTGATATAAAAGATAGCACCTCTCCTTTTGTTCCTGCCCATTCTTTCTCAAAAAACAATACCCTTCTATACCAATATTCCAGTCAAGTGAATTGTCCCACCAGGTCTCTGTGATGCCAGCTATGATAGTGATTATTCACTAGTATTTCTTCTTTCTGTTTATTCCCCATACTTTCGGCATTAGTATACACATATCTAAGATGTTCATTAGATTCTGCCTCTATTTTCCCTCATATTTCCTTTGTTCCTGCTATGATTGTCCATGTTCCCCCCAGATTCTGACCCTTCACCCAGGTCTCCATGTTCTGGATTTACCTGTGGGCTTTTGTCTCCTGCCCCTGTTGAACATACTTTAAAACCCATCTCACTAGTTTAGACAGTCTATATCGGAAGATATTCTTTCCCTTCTTTGAGAGGTGGACCTCACCTCTGCTCAGCAGTCCTTCTCAGAATAGCGAGTGGAGGGAGCTCTCAATGATGATGTTTTTCTAAACAGAATAGAAATTTAATTCATAATGGTTGGTTTTAACATTGATGGCTTTTTACAGGGAACAGGGAACCAACAGATTGGTTGAAAAGATTGTATGCATATTTAGCAGTAAAGCCGCTAGGTGGTAGTAGTGTGACTCAGTCACAATTATTTTGAAGTCCAGATTAGAGGAAGAGAAAAAAAAAACAAAAACCCCAAATCCACTGTAGTAGTAATAAATATAATGTGGGTAAAAATGATGCACCATGCTGTGATGCTTTATGTTTAACTCAGACCAGCAAAGCGTTGTGGCACAGCCTGCTCTGCAACTCTGAGTGCTTTCAGTGCTATGCTGCTGTGGCTTATAGTCTGGACACAGCCAGCCAGACCTACAAACATGCAGGTATCATCATCCTGGCTTCCACTGCCCAGTTACTTTCTGCAGAGTGACTCCAACACCCTCCCAGTCCTGAATTTCCCCAGAACTGTCCCTCTGTATGACAGTCTGTTGGAGTTCCTAGAACTGTGAGGTACTTTATTACGCCTCGCAACCTCAGCAAGTAGTAGTTTTTGTTACTGCTAAATTGGGTGACAACTCCCTAACACACCAGCTTGTCTACCTTGCCAGGAGGTCTCTGCCAGCTCAAAAACCTTGTTTTGTAAGTAACAGATAGTGAACTATAACTCACAAGTTCCCCGGGGTGACTCCCTGCAGTGTTCAGCCCTCTCCTGGAACACTCACAGAAGTTATTAATCTCCTTGCTCCTAGAAAGATACGATGCAGTACAGCTCATTACTTTAGCTGGGGTGTGACAACACAGAACTGAACTAGTTTCTAGTAGGAGTAAAACAAGTTTATTAAATCTCTGAAATGCATTCCTCAAAAAAGTAAGACCAGACAAAGCATCTCACTCCTACTGGAGTGGGTACACCATGCTGTCTTCCCCTTGCTTGTTAGCTTTATAGCTTTGTTGAACTTATATCTAAATTTACTTTCATTGTCTGATGACCAGGCTGATCAGACAAGCAAATACACATTCCTTAGTCTAGGATAGATTGGGTTTGTGCTTTGCTTGCTAAACACATTTTAAAAACATAATTCTAGCCCATACTTACATCTTTGTTCAC
This sequence comes from Pelusios castaneus, assembly GCA_007922175.1. Taxonomy (NCBI): domain Eukaryota; kingdom Metazoa; phylum Chordata; order Testudines; family Pelomedusidae; genus Pelusios; species Pelusios castaneus. The sequence continues at coordinate 1,688,217 of ML685928.1, read as the reverse complement.
ACCCTGTAAATAAACTACACAAGAATATTACTGATCAGTGAATTATTAGTTTTCCAATGATACATGCTAGCTTTTGGGAATGTATCATGATAACAGTGTTAGGGTAGAGAGAGTTTGCCAGGCCACACAAGTTGTTGGCACAGAGTAGTGAACAACCCATGGGCTTCTGTGTCACACAAGTTAATAAGGAAAGTTGTTGGGTTTTTTTTAACATATGATACTAAATCAAATCTATAAACTACCAAAAATTAGGGTGTGTTCATAGGCTACTTAGAATATTTTCTCAAACTATTAATGTGGATGGCCTTTGTTCCCATACTTTCATAAAATCTTGGGAAAATGCTGGCTTTCACTTCTAAGCATAAACCTCTCCTACCTGAGTGAAATAATAATTTCCATCATTAAATGAATCACAGACGTTTTAAAAGACATATAACATTTCATCTAGTTCAGCCATTAAGGAAGATGAAGGACTGCTCGCTATCATAGTTTCCAGTGCTCTGTCCAGTTTACCAGCGGTTTTAAATAGCAATGGGGTTTCCACTGCTTTCCTACATGTCTTAATAGATTTCACATTTACAAAATGTTTCAGATAATTGTCTTACATAGCATTTTCCAAGTTTTATTCCATTATTCCTAATTAAAGCTTCATGCATTGTGTTCATTACTCTAAACAATTTTCCTCTTTGTTGTTTTACATACCCTTCAAATACAAATCAATTGATACATTCCAGCTCATCGGTATCATTTAGCTAAAATCCCATGTTTAGTTTCCTCAAAAGTCAATCATTCCAACCACTTAATGCTTGTTAACAGAACTTTCTCTTTGCTGAGATTAATGTTTTATGCTTTAAGAATTATTTGGGGGCAGTTATATGAGCTGTGTTATACAGGAGGTCAAATTAAATGCTCATTATGATCTCTTCTGGCCTTAGAATCTATGAATCTATACATGCAACCACCATTTATTTTGTCACTTGGGGGAGGTGGGTGGGGGATGCTTGTTTTTTGTTTTTTTATTTGTTTGTTTGTTTTTGATGTTCCATTAGTAAAAAGTGATGGCCTGACAATATTGGAGAAAAAAATCCCTGCTTACCCACAGAACAGGTTCAGCATAGGCAAACACAGTGCAAGCTTCAATGCATACTGTCCTCTCACCTATGTGCCCAGACAGATAGCCTCTGGGCCAGACAATAGAGTTTGAAGTTTATCTAGCTCTTATGCTTGGGTTTTATTTTTTTGTCATCTTTACAAATAAACTGAACTGGCCCTGCAAGCTTTAGTGCATGGAGCATCTGTTGACATTCATGGGAATTATGCAGATAGAAGCTTACATCCTTTAAGTTTCATTTGATGGTCAGTTTGCCTTCTGCGCCCCCCTCCTTCTCTTCTCTATTTTGCAAAAATGATATTATTTAGCAAAGGTGGCCCAAACAGTTTGACAAATTGACCTGCAACATACCTCACCTTGAGTATGGAGACTACAGTCCCCAAAGGTAATGGATGCTGAAACATAATATCCCTTCTAGATCCGAACAGCCAAGCTGTATGGAATAATAACTTCTGTATTCCCCAAAGGCCTATTGATGAAAACGGTGGCAACAATCTGCCCCATTTTATGAATAGTTATAGGCTTTGGGCTTCCGTCAATCAATGCTAATGTGACACCAACCATTGGTTGGTTTTTTGTAATTTCTCTTCAAATTCTCACCTGCTTTCCCTTGAATACAATTGATCTCTCACAGATATTGCCCTGCCAAACCCCTGCTCCCACACTCTCTAGTGTCACTACTGAGCAGAGTGCAGCTGACACTCAGTTTTATCTTGAGTTTTATGTAATTTGCTGTATCTATGATGGACTGAAGTCATGTGATTACATGAAAATCTGTTTTCATTTAAGAAAACAATGGTAAAGTTTGAACACCCGAGCCCTAAAGTTTGCCTGTAGCCATTGTGTATTCAGCAAACGGGGGTCAAGAAGGGGGTGTGATTCATTATGATAGGAAAGCTTTTTAAAATGCTGCTCGGCCGCTGGCTGGGATCCAGTTCTGGTGTGCAGCTGGGAGTCCTGTTGCGGCCATCTGCTTCCTCTCTGGTCCCGGCTGGCGTGCGTGCGGGGTTGGGGAGAGCAGGGGAGAGTGCGGGCTGGCATGGCATGGCATGGTACAGCTGGGGGAGCATGCTTTGGTGGTGTGGTGGGGTGGGGCACGGGCTGGCATGACACGGCTGGAGAGGGAGAGGAGGGCCAGCGCGGCTGTGGGCGTGCTGGCCGCTGGAGGTGGCCGCAGGCAGGGCGGCTTGACTGAGGGTCGTCAGCATGGGATGCGCTGTTGCTAGGACCCACACACCTGCTCACAAACTGGCCCTGTTCATGGGCATCCAGCGGCTGCCCCTCCCCCTTTTAAAAAAATCTTCAATTTTTTCCAAAAATTTAAAAAAATCTTTTAAGCGTGAGAGCCACAAATATGTGTACAATCCTGAATGGCCACTAGTCTATTTAATTAAAATTTTATTTACATGTAATTAATTGATTGTATTAATTCTAAATATTTAATTTGAATTCAATTAATTTAATTTTAATATAAATTTAATTAAATAGACTGGTGGCCCCTCAGGGATCTAAAAATTATATTTGTGGCCCTCAAAGCTAAAAGGTTGGGAACCACTGCTCTATATGCTGTTCCCCAGTGTCTGAATCCTAACATCTGTTTTGATTTGCTGTTACAGCCTTGACCTGATCCTATGTCCTACACTTCCCTACATTTAATTTCCTCCCATAACCTAAGTTCCCCATCTTCAAAGCGTCTGACAAAGTGGGATTTTCTCCTACGAAAGCTCGTGCGATAAATAAATGTTAGTCTTTAAAAGTGCCACAGGACTCTGTTTCTGTGGTTTCACACATTTAGTAGACGTGTGCACAGCTCAGGCACTGATCTTGGGCTTAGTGCCTTTGATAAATAACCACCTAGCTCACCCTTGGGTGGGTTATAGATCAGCAGCAAAGGCGGCTTCTCCCCACCCCCATTCCCAGGTCGCGGTCGCGCTCGCGCGCGTGCACTCCGACTCTGCATCATACACCCCCTGACTCCCTCCTCTCTCCGCTCACAGCCCTCCACCCATACGCAGCGCCGCAACGTTCAGCCACACACGCCCAGGTGGGGGGGTTCTCTGCGCCTGCGCGAGAGTTCATTCACAAGCTGAACCTGCGCGCGAAGGGAGCAGAGAGGGAGAAGCTATTGGTGGAGCCGTCCGGAGGGGAAGAGTGACGTCAGGCGGCGTGAAGCAAGAAGCTGGTTGGAACGGTGGAGGCCGCATGCGCAGCCTGCTGTTGTTTCCTTTGTCCCGCCCGCAGCATGGTTCGGTTCGCCTTGACCGTCGTCCGGCAGTGAGTGGAGGAGGGGCAGGGAGGGTGAGCGCAAGAGCCTGGCCCCTCCCTGGCGGCGTGAGGCTGCCCCGGGGCCGATCTGGTGCCAGGCAGCTGCCCGCACCCGGGCTGGCTTCGAGGGAGCGAAGCTGCCCGCGCTGGGGCTGGGAGAGCCGAGCTGAACCGGCTGGGGTGGGGGAGGAGAGGCCGGGCGCGGGTGGGGCCGGTGTGGCCTCCTTAGGCCCTGAGTGTGGCCGTGACCCCCCTTGCTGGAGCTGGGTGCGGGGCACAAAGGGAGGCAGCCTCTGAGGCCTGAAGGCAATGTTGGGATGGGATGGGAGGGCCAGTGGGGCTGACTTGCTGTGCCAATGGCAACTGAAGGCTGCCCAGCGCCTGAAACTTAGATCTAGCTGCTTCTCTTGGGGCTTGAAAAACATTTAGTTGTCGTTCGGACATCCTAATCTCCAGGACAGGGGTGGCGAGGTGGCTGGAAGATTTCTTTGGTTGACACGCCTCCCCCCATCCCACAATTTGCGATGGCCTGGTCTGCACTACTGTTTTTTGTCAACTGAAGTTGGGTTTTTGCGCCGTGACCATGGTAGTGCACACACAACAATGCCCCTGGCACCACTCAACTCCGCTGATTTGTGACAACATAAAGCCACTTTGATGAAAGGCTTTTTACATCAAGTTTTGAGTGCCAGAGTGCCAGTATAGGTATCACACTTGGGTCTGTTGCAGTAAATGATCTCCAGGAAGCGTTCCACAATGCTCCCAGCCTGACTGCTCTGGCGTTTAGTTTGAACTCTACTGCTCTGTGGCCACCCACCTTTTCCCTTTTAAAGTCCTAAGAATTCTAAAATCTCCCAAGCTGATCATAGTGATTTAGCGCACACAGGAGCTTCTGGATCTGGTCCGCACTTGGAAAGAGAAGGCTGTGCAGTTTCTAGTCTGCTCCAGCAGAAGGAACTTGGATAGATGGTCATATTTCTCATTTAATGGCAAAGAAGGGCTACGAATGGGCAATGGCGTATAAAAATCAAGGAGCTGTAGACTGGGTACCAAAAGGCTAGGGAGTCAAATCATCATTCTCATGGAGAGCTAAAGACCTGCAGTTTTTATAAGGAGCCGGAAGCCATCTTTGGAAGTGACCCACCTACACCATCAAGAGACCCGTGGATATCTTTCTGGGCCTAGAGGCAGCGGATACCAAATTCAACTCCAATGAAGAAGTCATGAACCAGGAGGTCATGTTGAGAGCAGGGAGCTGTGTTGTTTGGTAGTATGGGGAATCAGGACCTCTTCTTAACCCTGGAGGGTTCAAGGAACTTCCAGCCCTCCAGCTCTGGCGTGCAGGATGCAGAAGAGGACCTCAGGTAAGTGAATGTGGGGTTTTTTGTTTGAGCTGATGTAGCTCAATTACATGAGGTACAACTGTCCTTTGCTTTTTTGCATCATAGAGCTGTTTGAAGGGGTAGGAACGCGCAAGAGTAGTTTCATTGCCATGTTCTTCCAGTTCCCTTGTTCAGCTAGTCAGTGCAATGGAAAAATGTATTAATGCACTGAGCTTTCATGTGAATCCTCCAAAAAGATCTCTAGAAAACTTTCCTGGGGGTACTTGCCAATCCTTTGCTGGAGATTCCTCGGCAGAGTTGCTTTGTTTCTTCCCCTGTTGTAGGAAACTTTCCCATGCTAGTAGGCAATAATTTGTGCTAGAACCAAAGCAGCACACAGGTGAGCGGCATAGGGAACTGGTTTGAAGCTGCTCACACAGAAGAGATGTACATTAGCATCCCTGCTTACTCTCAGGAGTGAGATTTTGGATCCTGCCTCTGGAAAATGGTGGCCCAATTTGAAATTTCATCACCATTTATATGAATCAGTACCACAAACAATCACCCAGAACCTTTTCTCTAACTTGAGTGCCCTGAACGCAACTCACTATGAGTCGAGCTTTGCACTTGCCATGGACAGTGAGAATTAGGCGTATTTTACAGTAATGCATTAATGCTGTTATTGCAGTCACAATCAGCTTTTGTTTGTTGTTTGTGTTTCTATAGATGTGCCCTGAGCAGAAACTCCTTCACATCTGTTGCACACCTGTGGCTGATAAGAAAATGACCACAGAGAATCTAAGGCAAGATGTTCCAAGGACTCCTTCAGTCTTCTGAGGAGTTAAGAAAGAGCATGGAGACACACTATCTGAAAATCGAAAAACTAATAGGCAGGAGAGGAGGGGAAAACCAGGAACCTGCCTATCACAAGCACATAACAGCCATTGAGGAGCTGGTAAAATCACTAATAACACTGCAGGCTGACTGTATATGTGCTTATCCCCCCTCTACTTATACAGATAATAAAGAAGTGCTTTCCATGCCCTTCCTAAACTCTCCTTGCACATTCCTACCAAATTCATGGCTCATGTTGGTACCTTGTTCACGCCCCTTTAGACAGCTTCCAAAGTGATAGCAGGACTTACACTTAGATGTCATAAGTCATGGTGGCCTCACTACTTTCTCTCGTACAACTCACCTTTTTGTGTGTTTGGAATATTTGTTATTTAATAAAGATATACTCCATGAACAACAAACAGTCCTTCATTTGTCTCTTGAACATGGTGGTTGCAGCTCACATTAATACACAGTGCAAGATAGATAGCAGTCATATCACAGCACAGTGCTATTTACAAAGATTTGTTATTGTTGCTCATTGTCAAAATGGCTCCTCAAGGCCTTCCTGTTTCTAATTTCCCTTTGTTGTTCTCTTCTAACAACCCGCTGTAAGGGCTATTAAAATTCAGCTGCAAGATGATCTACTTCTGAGCTTCACCAAGGAAGAAGCTTGGCTTCACAAATATTATGGAGCACAGAGTTGCTGACTTTAACTATAGGAATATTGGTCTTCCTGTAGGCTAAACCAGCCCTAAAAGCATTGCCAATAAATTTTTAATCTGCCAAACACACATTAGGCAGCTGCTCCATCTGTTATTGAAGCACTCTTTGCTGATATCTAGATTGCCCATATAAGGCTTTGTGGGTAGGTTGAGTCTCCCAGGATCACTGGGGGCATTTCAACATCCCTTAGAATCTTTTGGTCTGAAAAGAAAGTCCCTGCGTGGAGATTTCTGTACAGTTCTGTATTCCTAAAGATGCATCATACACCTTCCCTAATCAATCCATGTTGAAGTCAGTGAAATGCCCACGGTGATCCACAAGAACTTGCAGTATCATAAAGAAGTACCCCTTTCTATTGATGTATTCTGTCACAAAATGATCCGGGGCCAAAATTGGAATATACATGCCATCTAGTGCCCTGCCACGGTTAGGGAATCCTATCTCTGTGAATCCATCCACTATTTCATGCACATTTCCATGAGTCGCACTCCTTCGTAGCAGAATGCAATTAATGGTTCTACATGCTTGCAGTAACACATCTCCAATAGTTGACTTCCTGACTCCAAACTAATTAGTTGACCAACTGGTCGCAATCTGGAGTCACCAGCTTCCACATGGTGATTGACACATCCTTCACCACCAAAGAAGGCAGCTCACATTCAAGTGTTCTTTTGCCACAGGGCAGGGTCGAGCTCTGCACAGAGTTCCATGAAGGTAGCTTTGCACATTTGAAAGTTCTGCAGCCACTGCTCATCATCCCAAACCTGCATAATGATGCAGATCCGCAACTCAGTGCTTGTCTCACTTGCCTAAAACCAGCACTACACCATGTGCTGATGTTCCACAAATGCAAACAGTAATCTGGGATTGTTTGCATGGCACACGGCAGGTCAGGTGTCTTGGATTCCTTTTCCCATTGGAAGCTCACGATATACTGTACAGCCAGTCATGATGTGTTCAGAACATTGACAAAAACTGGAGAGCAGTGCAAGATCCATCTTCTCAGATGGAGTTGGCAAGTGCACAGGAAACTCGGGCCGCTGAAAAGTGCTGCAAAATCCAATTGGAAACCCATGTAACAACAGGACGGAAATCACTGCATCATGGGATGTTCAGCCTGTACCCATGTTGCACTGTGATCCTCTCTGCCTTTCCACCACTCCTAGGCGTGCAATATGGTGATTTGCACCACTGCCCACAGTGCACTGCTCTCACTGTCAATGATAGAGCACTAACTGTGGACACAACACAATGAGTGCTGTGTGGGCAGGTACAAGTGTTGTAATTATAGTGCCTTTTGATTATTGCTATAACTTGCGTCAACACTTTTTAGTGTAGATAAGGCCTTATTGGTGACACAGCTGCAGTGCTGCACCTTTTCGGCTCTAGCACTTGTAGTGTAGATATATCCTGAGTCACAGCTAGCCTAGGCATTAGCTTTGCCTAGGGAAGAAGAGAAAAAGGAACCTGGGAATTACAAACCAGTCAGCCTCACCACAGTCTCTGGAAAAAAATGGAGCAGGTCCTCAAGGAATCCATTATGGAGCACTTGGAAGTGAGAAGGTGATGCATTCATCACGGACAGGTCATGCCTGATCAATCTGATTGCCTTCTGTGGTAAGATGACTGACTGTGGATGTGAGGAAAGCGGTGAAAGTGTTATACCATGACTTTCAAAAATTTTTGATATGGTCTTGCACAATATTCTTATCTGCAAGTTAAAGACGTATGGGTTGGATGAATGGACCAAAAGATAGGTAGAAAGCTGGCTAGATCATCAGGCTGAATGCGTAGTGATCAATGGCTCATTGTCTAGTCGGCAGCCAGTAACAAGTGGATTGCACCCTCAGCAAGTTCACAGATGACGCTAAGATACCGTGGAGTGTAGGGATAGGATACAGCGGATTGGAGGATTGGGCCAAATGAAATCGGATGAGATTCAACAAGGACAAGTGCAGAGTCCTGCACTTAGGATAGAAAAATCCCACTGGATTGGGGACCCGCTGCCTGGGCAGCAGTTCTGCAGAAAAAGACTTGGGGGTTACAGTGGACAGTAGTCTGGGTATGTCTCAACAATGTGTCCTTATTGCCAAGAAGGCCAATGGTACATTAGGCTCCATTAGTAGGAATATTGTCAGAAGATCAAAGGAAGTGATTATTCTTCTTTATTTGGCATGGATGAGGCCACATTTGGAGCATTATGTCCAGTTTTGGGCCCCCCACTATGAGATGGATGTGCACAAATTGGAAAGAGTCCAGCAGAGGGCAACAAAAATGGTTAGGGGGTTGAGCACATGACTTAAGCGGAGGGTTGAGGTAGCTGTGCTTGTTTAATCTACAGAAGAGAAGAGTGAGGGAAGTATTTGATAGCAATCTTAAATTAGCTGAAAAAGAGTTTTAGGGAGGATGGAGCTTGGCTGTTCTCAGTGGTAGTATTGACAGAACTAGGAGCAACGTTCTCTGGTTGCAGTGGGGGAGATCTAGACTGGATATTAGGAAAAACTTTTTTACTAGGAGCAGGGATTTTTTGTGATGGTACCCAGGGGTACTGAGTGCTGGCACCTTTTTTTCTCAGCACTGATTAGGAGGATGATGAAGCACTGGAATCGGTTACCTCGGGAGGTGGTGGAATTTCCATCCTGAAAGATTTTTAAGATGTAGCTTGACAAAGCTCTCGGTGGGATGATTTAGTTGGGGTTGGTCCTGCTTTGAGCAGAGGGTTGGACTAGATGACTTTCTGAGGTCCCTTCCAATCCTGATGTCCTGTGATTGGCCTCACTAGTGTGAATGGATGTTCCTTGATCCCTTAGATTCTGCAGTGGCCAGTGTTAGCATCACAGTTACTTATTAAGGATTTCGGGCATTATAGCTTTGGACGCATGCATGCTGTTCAAGACACCATAGGATTTACCTGTTCTTCCCCCTTCCCAACCCCTTCCTTTAGTTATAGGAAATACGCATTTGACAATATTCAGTGACAACTTTATGCCATTTCAGTGGACTCCGGGAAAGTTCCAGAAATCAAAAGTCAATATTTATATACTCTAAGGGTATCTGACGCTAAATCTGGTAGTTAGTTCCAATATTCCCTCTAAGCTGATGATGCAGCTGAGCAAGTTATGGTACTTGTTGAGCGGCAGTTTGTGAAGCATGGTGCTGCATGGGCAACAGTTTTTTGGCGCCGGAAGCATCAGCATGCCTAAGTACCTCAATTCAAAAGAAATGCATAGATCTTGTCTTTTCATTGGAACTATAATAAAAATGTTAAACTGAAATACTGTAGTTTTATTAATTTACTAAACAAATATGAGACGATGACACTTGCTGCCCGCCTATCTAGCCCCTGCCATCATCTACACCTCAGAAGTTTTATCGCCTGTATTTTGCCATGTGGTCATGAATGTATTTTTTGCTTTGAGTGGGGATAAACATAAAATTTTAAAATGCGGGGGTCAGGCTGGAGAGAAGGGGAGAGCCACGGGGAAGATTGGATGGGGAGAAGAGCCATAGGGGAGATTGGGATGGGGAGAAGGGGAGAGCTGCGGGGAAGATCGGGCTAGGGAGCAGAAGAGATTCGCAGGGAAGGTCAGGTTGGGGAGAAGGAGAGCCGCAGAGAAGGTTGGGCTGGGGAGAAGAAGAGAGCCGCGGGGAAGATCGGGCTGGGATTGGGCTGCGTGGGAGTCTGTGATAGGTACGCAGGTGTGCGATGACCGCTGCATGGCCGTGCACCCATGCAGCTTAGAGGGAAACTAGGTCAGTTCATTTTCTTACATTTCAGTTAATGTCCTGCCAGTTTGCCCCTTTCCCTACCCACTCGACTCTGAGGACAGAATTCAAAATGGGTCATATCTTGAGAGAAGACAATACAAAATGTCTTTCTTGCCTGGGGATCAAGATGACTCATGTACTACTACATTATTTAATTTCTGTTCTCAAATGATTTATCTTTATTTAATAAACACCGATTAGAACGTCGTCTTTTTGAGACAAGCTAAATTTTGAAATTTGATTCTTGCTGTTTCTATAACTGTCACATATGGTATTCAGCAGAATGTTCCCAAGGCCATGTTACTTCTTTCAGTAACTATGTACTGAAGGGTAGGCAGATGATCTTACATGCTGATTTAAATATGAGTGAGCTGGTAAGCATGTTTGATCAATTACACTTTCCTGTCAGAAAGCTATAACTTTTTGGTTAATTATTTTAGAGACTTTATGAGTCACTTGAGAATCTTATCCCAGAGATATTGTTTGGAGGCCATTTCTGTTTCTGGCCTTACCAATTCCAGCTCTGCTTCTTTGGTAGGGACAACTATTAAGTAATTGAAAACATGGCATTTTTTGTACAATTGCTTGTTATGCTTTAAACAAAGCTTAAATATGGACACATTGTGCAAGACTGATGTATTTGAATGCATTCCTACCTTCCTACTTTTACTGATGTGAAAATTACTTTATAGCTTCTGGTAGTTGTCATATAGTTATTAGGGAGATTTTATATCCTCTTCAGGCAACTGAAGGTAATGTTTTCAAACAGGAATGAATTCAGGGATTTCCTTTGGCCTGTGTTATATAAGATGTGAAGCTTGATGATCACAATAATCTCTTCTAGCCATATCTATGAATCTGTAAAAATAATGAGAAAGTTTCCACCTGTCTTTTGCTAGAAGCTTAGGATGCAAGGCTAGCATTCTAGTTACAGAGAAGCATATAGGTTACTTTCATCCATCTTTTTTCTTTCTAAAAACCTTGGAAACTTCATTACTTAAGAATTGTGAAGCTTGTACTGCATGGCAATTAAGTCAGATAACAAAATGAACATTCATACAAACAATAGTAAAGATCTTTTATTCTCCAACTATGAGGTAATAATAAAGCAATATAGCAGTGAAACCATTATGATTGTGTGTGTCTCTTTAGCTGTACTCTGAGAGACACTTTTATCTACTGTTTGAGACTTCTGTTCTTAACATTAATTTATGGCTAGGGCATCTGTGCTCAAACTTTCTCCTTTTGAAAATGGTACTGGCAACTTGCTGGAGCCTGGGAGCCATGGTTAATTACCAAAACATTGAACGTACTGTATGTGTCCATTTCTCTTTCATCAAGTCTTGAACTTTTTAACAATCATAGCAGACATTTAAAAGAAAGCTGTATATAATAACAAACCCTTTCATCTATCCAAATGTGGGAGCACTTAGAATCATAGAAACTGGAAGGGACCATGAGAGGTCACTGAGTCTAGTCCCCTGCACTCATGGCAGGACCAAATACCCTCTTAAACCATCTCTGACAGGTGTTTGTCTAACCTGCTCTTTAAAACTTCCAATGATGGAGATTCCACAACCTGCCTAGGCAACTTATTCCAGTGGTTAATCACCCTGATAGTTAGGAATTTTTTCCTATTGTCCAACCTAAACCTCCCTTGCCATAATTTAAAGCCCATTGCTTCTTGCCCTATCATCAGCGGTTAAGGAGAATAATTTTTCTCCCTCCTCCTCATAACAACCTTTTAGGTACTTGAAAACTGTTATCATGTCCTCTTTCAGTCTCCTCTTTTCCAGACTAAGCTCTAGTCTATACTTTCTGCACTTTTTGGCGGCAGTCCACAGGAGAGACGCAAGATATATAAAATACCTTCTGTATCTCCCAATGATTTCCTAATTACCCCTTACACACAAAGCTAAGCCGACCGGACATGGTGTCCATTTGGCATAGCTCTACTCCAGTTATGGGGCTGGAGTTAGAGTTTCGGTTCGTGTTTGATTGAGAGCGTCTTAACAGACCGTTCAATTGAACACAGAAGAGCACACATGGCAACGTATCTACCACTGTCAGTATAGACATAGCCTAAACAAACCCAGCTCCCTCAATCTTCCCTCATAAATTGAGTGTTCCAGACCTTTAATCATTTGTGTTGCTCTTCTCTGGACTTTCTTCAGTTTCTCCACATCTTTCCTGAAATGAGGCGCCCAGAACTGGATACAATTCTCCAGTTGAGGCCTAATCAGGGCAGAGTAGAGCAGAAGAATTATTTTTTGTGTCTTACAATACACCTGTTAATACATCCCAGACTGTTGTTTGCTTTTTTTTTTTTTTTTTTTGCAACAGTGTTACACTTGACTCGTATTTAACTTGTGATCCACTATGACACCCAGATCCCTTTCTGCAGTACTCCTTCCTAGGTGGTTAATGCCCATTTTGTATATGTGCAATAGTTGTTCTTTCCTAAGTGGAGTACTTTGCATTTGTCTTTATTGAATTTCATTATATTTACCCCAGACCATTTCACTAGTTTGTCCAACCCCCTAAACTTGAGGCCAACATTAAGAAAAAAGAGTACATGCATTGAGGACAGAATGCCTGTTTAAAGATGTCATCTTCTCTATAGGGTGTACTTTGCTTAATGTTTGCAGAAGTTTTAGCAATTTTTGACATTTTTTGAGTTCTTCCCTTTAGAACTAATTTGACCTGAATCATTTTATAATTCTAAAGAGTTGTTTGTTTTTGAACTTTCCCTGGTAACTTCTGTTTTATTAAGTACTTAAAACTTAATAAAAGGTTAACTACCAAAGTGACTGAAATGAAGAACTCTACTGTATTCACAGCATGTTATCAAGAATAAAATGTGATTCAGAAAGATGACAAGCAGTGGTTTCAAATGGCATTCACGAGATGTTGTGGTTTAACCTATTACCTCTTTTGGAATAAAACCTAACAATTCTTTGTTATAACAACTTCTGTGACACAACTGTGGCAATATCCTGGGAAATATTTGTTGCAGATTTTGCATCTGGTAAATATTCTGTTAGAACTAAGCTTTTGAAGTTATTCTTCTGTATTTTGGTAACCCATTAAGATAAAGACAGATTATATCAATGATTTTTGAAGTTGTATCATGGGCACTGTTGCATGTGAGGCTAGTTATGGCTATTTATAGAACAGAGTGGTTGGTCAATATCATAAGACCTACTTGTTGCCAAAAATACTCTGACTTGGCAATGGTAGAAAGTTCATTTAGGAATAAGACAGTACTGTAGAATGTTAAAACAAGCATTGACATCATTCACTTCTTCGAAACATACAGCCTTACATTTTTTTTTTTCGGTCAGAGTGGATCTCAGTGAAAAAAACATAAGTATTATATGAATAATATACTATCTAGGGTGTGCATATATGTGGGAAGAAATCAAAATTATTTCACCTCCATATTCATGATTCAGATTCTAAAAGGCTGTTTCCAAATAAAATATTTATAAATATTGGAAAAAGTAATCTGCTTACTTTGCATAATACAGTTCGGTATTTGCACAATGCAACCCAAATGGTGGATTTTAATTGTTTTAATTTCAGTTTTTCTTTAAAAATCTAAATCCATTGATTTGCTGATCCAGCTACAATCTTCCCCTTTTAGTCAGCAGGAAAATACAACAGATTGAAACCACTGTTTTCTTTAGAAAATTTGACGCTTATGGTGAGATTTTCAAAAGCACTCTGCATTGGCCTAACTTTGCTCCCACTAACTTCAATGGAAACAGATTTAGACTGTTTTTGAGTATATTTGAAAATCCCATCTTCATCGTCTACTTGGCAGTTTTATTCTGTATGCTGTTGTGGGGAGTTCTCACTGTCCTGTAGTGTTGATCATATTTTAATACAGTGAGTTGTCTTGTCAGCTGCCCTTCTATTTAGCATCACATAGCTCTGTGACAGTTACAGCAGTTGTTTTATGTGGAAAGTTGATGTATGCAGGCTTTTAATGAAAAATATTAAGGAGAAGTGGGGAGCCTTTTGTGACCAGCCTTCTGTGGATCATTTTGAGAAGCTCTGCTATAACTCTGACAATAGTCATTATTTGGAAAGTCGGCAGTGTCTTTGGCCTTAATCCTGCAAATGTTTAGACGTGTGTCATTTTACCCCTGTGATGAGTCCACTGAAGTCAGTATACTTAAATAGTGTTGTCTGGAAGGGAGGAGGGCTATATTTATATCGTGGAATAAAGTCAGTTTATATTACTAACTTCCATTGCATCTCTTTATTTTAAAAACCATCCAGAGATATCTATAAAAATGTAGAAAGAGAAGAATGAGCTTACCTGTCCCTATGCCAAAACAAGATTACCCATAAAATACTCAAAACATTGTCTGCTATATATTTAAGTGAACAAAGTCGGGTTCCTTCTGATCCACTGCCAGGATAGTATTTGATAATATTTGAGGAGTTGGAATAACCGCATCCATATATTTGCTTCAAATTTGCACCCTATCTTATTCTGGATTCATTTTCATGTGTAGACAAGCTTTTTTATTTTCCTTTCTATTTCTTGAATCCAGGGCTCCTAGCTCTATTGTGGAAATGCTGCAGACAAGCGCCCTCTGGTGACCAAAAATAAAACTGCTGGTGCCTAGTGGAGAGTCAATTTTGTCAAGCTCTGATTTAACCTTACATTTCTCCCTTCACCTCTTGTACATACCTTTTTTCCTCTTGTCATTTAGTCAAACTGTACATGGTGAACCATCTTTACCTTTCGTCCTAACTAAATCTGCAGGTTGTTTTAGGTGCTCTTTTCTGAATCGCCACAAGTTTGTCTGTATCTTTCTGGTAATGTGATTCTTGAAAAGGAATATGCCATTCCAGAGGAATGTGTTACTCACACCAGAGTAGTTGGTTTCTTTCTCCATGAGTAATCTTGCCTTACTGCTAAATTTATTGTTTTTTTGTAAAGGATAGGAGTCTGAATGATGAAAAAAATGGCATAGTGCACATTTTCTGTAAGATGACTATCTTGGATAGAGATAGGAGGAATCTGAAATATGGATACAATAACTAAATATGCTAAATTAATTCTGACATGAAGCAACTCTTTACTTTGAATTCAGTGAGGCTTATTCTTAATGAGTACTGAAGGAGTAATTGGAACTAATTATTTTTAAAAATTTCTGAAGTGTTACTGTAAGAGCATTAAGCACATCTTAATGAAAAAGACAATGTATTTTGCAGCAGTGGGGCCCCTTAATTATCGATTTGATGCAGTGTTTACAAACATAGTATCTAAATGTTTTTCAATTTTAACTAGCACTATTTTTAGTCAAGGTTGGTTTTTCTCTGAAATATTTCTGTCTTTCAGTGGAGAAACAAGATACAACAAAGAGAAGATACTTCAAGGTTAGTGTCAGTCTTACTATGACCATCAGATTGTTAGAGATTTAAAAAATTACATGTATCTACATGTGAGGGGAGCCTGTGGTTAACTGAAATGTTACCAATACCAAGATGGATGATTTTTTTTAAAGTTAAATTTATTTATATTAAATACATTTTTCTTTAAAAAAAATAAAGCTATTTAAAATTAAATTTGAAATTATGACAATCTGTATTAAGGCCTAGCCATCACTTAAGCAATTTTAGCTCAAGTTTTAAAGGAAGTCAAACAGCTAAACTAATGGAAGTAACTGACAAACAGTCTGTTGGAGTGCCAGATAAGCTTTCTAAAGCAGTAGTCTACATCATAGGTGTTGTGAGAGAATATTTTATTTTCAGTTTATTTAGTTCAATTGTTCCTTCAAAGCTGAGAAAATGATTGGGAGTTGAAAAAGCAGAAAAGCTTGTTTTCCTCTTCCAATCTATGAATAAAAATGAGGTGTGAGAGGAAGCGTTCCACTGGTTCTAAAGTTTTGAAGGACATGGTGATCAGAAATGATGAGTTTAATTCACTAACTACAGATAATAATTCTTTATTTAATAAAATAATGTAGTTTCAAATGCAAAGCATGTTTTGATCAGTTTATTTTTATATGCATGCAGCACATTTAAGGTAGTTTTATTTAAAGAGAAAGAAATGCTATTTTTATGCATTTTTAATTGAATTCTAATTGAGGCATATAATAAGTAAAAAAAAGAATTAATCATCTACTAAATGTCATTCATCATTTTCCATCATAGTAAAGTCAATGTAAAAAATAAAGAATCTGAATACATTTATTTTAAGACATATAATTCTTTAAATACATTTATATATAGACTTGATTAGCAATAGTATCAAATTTAGAGTAAAGGCTATGTTAGTTTGCAAATCAATATGTTGTAATGGTTACTAATCAGTGAAAATCAACCTTAGGAAAATAACTAAAAAGTACAAATGTAAAACAAGATTAGAATAATGGATTTAAATAAAGATTTTATATTTATTTAAATCATGAATAAACTCATAGATTTGAATCACACTGATTTAAATCCATCCAACCAATATATCTAAGTTAGCTTGTCATCTTGTTCCATTTTACAAGGTAATGTGTATAGTAAGTGACCTGTCTTTTGGGTTAGGATTGTGCCATGATGATTTACCCAGACTTTGAACTGTTAAGAGTTCAATAGAGTTCATATGCCTGCAAAATGTCTGTTTAAGACAGGAATAGATAGGGTAACATCAACAATTTTAGGTGGTGATGTAGTCTCTCCAGAACCAAATGAAAAAGAAATGAACGTATCTTTTTTTCCCCTACTAGAACATTTTGCTTTAGAATAAGTCATTTGATTACAGGTACAGTTGGTAGCAAAGTTATCTAAGGATGCCCAACACTTCTGATTATAAAACTGTTTTCAATTGTTTATAACTTTGCCAGTTTTCAGCCATTTGTGCTGAAAGTTTCCATGCCAGGTGTTTGGTTGGGGCTATTTTTTTTTTTTTTTAAAGAGTTTCTGGAGCTATGACTATACTGTTTCTCAGGAAGTTGAGGGGAGAAAGCATTGTTATGGTTATGGTAAAAATTCCTGTGACTTTTTGCTGAGAAACTCTAGTGTCTCCATGCTTTGGTAAGGGAATTAGTAAGGGAATTGAATTTGTGTCAGGGATGTGGCTTTTTGCCAAAGCTGGGATTTTTTTTCTCTCATGTAGTGTTGCGAAAGTAGCGATTTTTGTCACTAGATTTTATCAGTGCTTTTTTTCTAAAAAAAAAAAGGTACCGGAACTCCTATTGATGTCCGTCGTGTCATAAAGAAATAACACTGAAAATAGTGCAGTAAACAGTAAATTTTTGAATATATCAAAGAAATAAAAATACAAGGTAAAAACTGTTAAGTTTTATTAACTATGTAGGCCGCTAATATACTGAAAGACAACCTGTGAGGTCTTACAGCAGGGGTCCTCACACTTTTTAAATAGGGGGCCAGTTCACGGTCCCTCAGACTGTTGGGGGGCCGTATTATAATTAGAAAAAAACGTGAATGCGTAGCTATCACGTCTGCTGCTGGCCTGTGTTTCTGGGTACTGGGTGGCAGGCAGTAATGCATCCACACACTTTTTGTTGGTGCTGTGGGCTCCGGCCAGGCCCAGAGTGTGGGACTGACCGATGTTAGCCTGCTGGCCTGCTGTTGTGTACGCAACTAGTAGCCAATGTTCCCTCTAGGTTTGGTGGCTTGTGTGCAAAATTTTCAAGCCGTGTGAAAAACTTTTTCAGAATAAATTTTTGGGGAAAACTCACAAGACAGAAATTATAGGCATTAATTGAAGATAAAGTGACTGTAAATAGAATTAATTAATTAATTGTGTTTAATTAATTTAATTGGAATGAATTTGGAATTGAAATCTAATTTTAAGAAAGGTTTTTATTTAAAATTAATTTTTAAAAAGTTTTAAAAAAGAAGGGAGAGAAAGAAAAAAGAGAAGGAAGGAGGAGAAAAAGAAAAAAAGAAAGAAAGGAAGGAAGACAAAGAAGAGAAAAAGAAAAAAGGAAAGGAAGGCAGGGGAGAGAAAGGAAGGCAGGGGAGAGGAAGAAAAGAAGAGAAAGGAAGGCAGGGAAGAGGAAGGAAGGCAGGGGAGAGGAAGACAAAGAAGAGGGGAAAAAAAGGAAAGGAAGGAAAGGAAGAGGAAGAGAAAGAAAGCAGCCCCGGGGGTCTGGAGGGGGCGGTGGGGGCTGCCGGCCTGCGCGGGGGTCCCTCCTTGTCCCCACCCCCACCCCTCTAACCCGG
>ML685928.1:1611181-1669892 GCA_007922175.1 Pelusios castaneus | reverse complement strand
CCCCCACCCCTCTCCAGGCCTCCCTCCAGCCCCCTTACCTGGCCGGAGGCTGGGAACCACAGGGACGGCCGGCAGAGCTGCTTGCCGGCCAGTCCGCTCCCGCCCTGAGCACGCTGTAACTGCGCATGCTCAGGGCGGGAGATTTAAATCTCCCCAGCCCGGCCCAGCCTGCACAGCTGGGAGGGAGCAGCGGGGACCGAACGCGGCCCAGGCAGGGCAGACAGACCCCGGCAACGGAGCCTGATCCTGGCCCCGTGCCGGGATGCCGACGCTGTCGGCAGAGCGGGGCGGGGTCGGCTCTGGGCCAGGAAGTCGAGGCGGCCGGTGGGTGGGAGAAGGAAAAAAAGGTGCCGGAACGCTGTTCCGGTGCGTTCCGGCAGAAAAAAAGCAGTGGATTTTATGACTCTTTTGTTTCCACACTGAGGAAATAAGCATTAAAGCAACCAGTCACAAATCTAGTGGCTTTCACTGCTGGTTACAGAGAAAGAAGTTGCCAGTTGATATAGTCACAAAATTATTTGCAAGCAACTCAATAATGTTAATAAAATCCATTCCATGCTCTTCTGTTGTACACCAAGTCAATGTCATTACATCTACACACCCTTAAACAACTACTATGTGAATGGTGCCTACCTGATGAAGACAATGTACTGTTGTAGTTGTTTATAGGCAGTAGTGGCAGTTATGAAAAGCAATGTGCAAAAAGTGGTAAGAGAATCTGGGCTGCACTCCCAGGGAGCAGAGCCCTGATGGAAAGGTTGGAGCAGCAACCAAATGCCAAGTTAAGAAATAAGGGGGACTCCAGTCCTGCTCTGTGTAACCAGGACAGCCATGAAACCCCTGGTCAGCTGAGAGATACCAAAAGAACAGATCAATGATAACAAAATAAACTCAGCTGTCAGGATTATCCAGCTAGGGAGGGAGTGCCCAGCAATACTACTGTTTTCTGTTCAACAGCTGGGAGTGTCCTCTCTCCCAGGCAGGGTGAGTGGGGAAGCTAGTACTGTAGGCAGGTTCAGAAGAGTCCCTGGGAATCACCTAGCTAGACAAGCCAGCTTCCTACTCCTTGGAGGTGGATTTTTGATCAGTTAACATTTCAGGGACCAAAGCTCAAAGATATACTGACAAATGTTTTTTCCTGCATCACTCTCACACTGGGAGCGGCACCTGCCCTGGTCATTAATAGTATTTACTACTCAGAAGATCATAACTGTTCCCCTTAGAGGCACCTGTATACTCCCCTTTTGCAGTTTCCACCCCTCATTACATGCGGCTTTTCATCACCTTCCTGCCATCAAGGGATTGAAGCTGAGCCCCTATCACTTGCAAAGCATTTATTCTGCCACCTGTGGCTCTAGTCAAACCCTTCCTCTCATTAACAGCCTCGAAATGCCCTTGAAATCTCATATGACAAACACCTATTAGAATACAACTTACAGTCTGAAAACATTTTCAGGGATTAATGTATAAAGAAATTCTATAATGTATTACTTTGTTAAACATCTGTAATGAAAATTTACCATCTTGTGTGTCTATAGATATAATTTTCCGTTGAATTCTGTGGAAATTTTGTTTAGCGATACTTTCTTTGCATTTGGAAAGTTTAAATATTGACGTCTAGCAACATTTCAGGGTTTCTCTGACAACTTCCTGCTATGTGGAGTTGGCAATACTGATGGCTTTGGCAACACCCAGTTATAAGCTTTAGGAAAAAATCAGTTTGCACATGCCCAGAGACTTGTTAGCTTAGCTAACTGTAGTGAGCATGCTGCAGCGCAAGGCTGCATGAGTTGAGCAAGACTCCCTCTACTAGCTGCTTCTGAGTGCTGTGGTGCCAGGCACCGAGAGCAGGAAATCTCTTGCTCTAAAATGAGGTGGAGGTTAGGGATAATCTAAGTATGGCCCAGTATCTAAACAAATAGGTTGCCTCCATTTTTAATGAGGTTAATGAAGAGCTTAGGGTTAGTGGCAGGATGGCTAATGGGAATGAGGATGTGGAGATAGAAATTACCACATCCAAGGTTACAGGCCTATTAGTTTAGCCTCAGTAATATGCAAGGTTTTGGGAAAAAAAACTTTGAAAGAGAAAATGGTTTAAAGATTGCAAGGCACAGAGAATCCACCAGCAAGTGACCTATGACCCATGCTGCAGAGGAAGGCGAACCCCTGCCCTGGACCTCTGCCAATCTGCCTGGGGGAAAATTCCTTCCCAACCCCAAATATGGTAATTAACTAAACTCTAAGCATGTGAATAAGAGTCACCAGCCAAACATTCGGAAAGAATTTGCTGTAGTAACTTAGAACACATCCCATCTAACCTTCCATCACAAGCCATTGGACATATTTACCGCTTGTAGTCAAAGGTCAGTTAATTACCAGATTAAGCTGTCTCCTCATGCCATCGCCTCCTTAAGTTTCTCAACCTCAATTCTGAAGCCAGTTAGGGTTTTTACCCCCACTACTCCCCTTAGAAGGCTGTTCAAGAACTTCACTCCTTTGATGGTAAGAAACCTTTGTTTTATTTTAAGTCTAAACTTCCTGATGGCCAGTTTATATCCATTTGTTCCTGTGTCCACATTGGTGCTGAATTTAAATAATTCCAATTGAGACATCAGTTGACTTTCTTATTACAAAAGGTGATTTTACCCTCTTTCTAGCTCCCCGCCTCCTAATATGTTGTTTGAATTTAAGCAACTGCTTTGATTTGCTGAAATAGTCTGACCTGATCCTATGACTTACACTTCCTTGCATTTATTTTCCGTCCTGTAAGTTCTCCATCTTCAAGTGTCGGATGAAGTGAGATTTCTCCAACAAAAGCTCATGTGATAAATAAATGTATTAGTCTTTAAAAGTGCTACAGGACTTCTTGTTTGTTTTGCTGACTTGGACTAACACGGCTACCTCTTTGGAACTATTTTCCTAGAGTTATTACTGTTGTTCTTTCCCATTTAGTGTGCATGTTGATTGAATTCCTGTTTCACAATAAAGAGAAATGAGACAGGAATTGTTTTCATGTTTGTATGGGAATCCAATCCTGACTGGATTCACTGAATGCGACTGTATTACATATAAATTAATAGTATATTAACTAAAGTTGAAATGTTAAATTATCTGGAATTTTTTTATTTTGCAGGACAAGGTGTGGATGAGCCCCTTTCTGCTACTGGTTTCAGACAAGCGGATGCTGCTGGTATATATCTCAGTAATGTCAAGTTTACCCATGTCTTCTCGAGTGACCTTCTTCGGGCAAAACAGGCAAGTACTTTTTCTGGCAATTGAAAGTAAATAAAATGTCAGTATTTTGGATTTTTTGTTTAGGAGGGAGGAGCAAAATAATGCAATTGCAATTTTGAAGGAGTGGTTAAGTGTAGAACTAAACTGTTTGTATGTAGAAGTTGAGCTCTCTTCTAAAGAGTGAAGCTGAAACCACTGAGTTAATATGCATGAGCTATGACTTATATCTTCAGTGCACATCGTGTTTTAGGGGTCTGGTATTTTTTTTTTTCAATATGTATAATCACGGGATGCTGCTACATAAGTTTCTATCAGAGAGTGGTGATGGACGTGACGTTCCCCTCCCAGAATCTGGTCTGATGTGCTGCTGTGCCTTTCTGATCGCCACTCCTTGGACCCCGATTTACTCTGCTTTGCTAGGTGGCCACCCACTATTAGGCTGACCCACTAGCCTGTTGTGTGTAATTGGTCCAAGGCATTGGAGGTGTGCTCTCCAGCCACTCAGGGGACAGTCTCCCAGCCAGCACTCCCAGCCCCAGGTGCCACACTGGGAACTTCCATCTTGCAGGGATCAGAGCCCTTCCCAGATCCTTGCGAGTTCATAGACTTTGGTTCGCCAGTTTATCAAAGGAACTGGAATGCCCCAATTTTGGGTGATGGGTGGTGAAGCATTGGAATGGGCTATCTAGGGAGGTGGTAGTATCTCCATCTTTGGAGATTTTTAAGGCTCGGTTAGACAAAACCCTGGCTGGGGTGGTTTAGTGGGAGTGGTCCTGCTTTTTAGCAGGGGGTTGGACTAGATGACCTCGTGAGGTCCCTTCCATCCCTATTATTCTATGATTCTATGGTAGTACCACTTATTGAAGTTGTATGACACTTCCCATTTCAAGACCGTTTTCAGTTGCTTATAGCTTTACCAGAAGGTAAGGATTTGGGCTGAGAAAAATATTGTTTTAACCTTGTTTAAAATAAACAGTTCTGGTGACCTCTTCTGGTGACCTCTAGCATGCTCATCTTTTGGAGAATGGTCTTGAAATTTAGCAGGGAATGGCCTTTTTGTCAGGGTGGGCCCAGTGCCATCCTAGTGAAAATCTTGTACAAATCGCTTAACCACCTCCTTCCTAACAATTACTTCTTAACAATAATTTTTTGAGGCACGTTTTAACATCCAAATGTGGACTTTTTATATGACTTTGTGCATTTACTTTTCAGACTGCATGCACGATTATAGGAAAAAATAAGTTTTGTAAAGATATTGTAATACAATATGATCCAAGACTTCGAGAGAGGGTAAGAGCCAAGTTATTAGTTTCTATCTTTAAGTTGAATAATTTGTAAATGTAATTTACCACTTATGATACAGATACTTTTAAATCGCTCATTTACCTCTTTTAGGTAGCTTTCTAATTCATCCTTTGTAATTATGAAAGTTGCAGTTCCACTGTCAAACACATAGAGCCCTGCAGATCTGTGGATATCTGCAGATGTGATGTGGATATCCGCAGACCATTTCTTGCAGATCAGATGTGGATCCATACATTTGTATCCATGTGGTGCTCTACAAATGAGTAGAGCCCTGCAAATCCGCAGATACTCGCATTATATTCACATCTGTGGATGCAATGCGGATATCCACAGACCATTTCCTGTGGGTGAGGATTGGATGCAGATCCACATATTGTGTCTGCACGGGGCTCTACAAATACACAATAGCTTTCACTTGCTTCCATGCTTTCAGCATTCATACTAGGGCAGAATTTGACTTTAACACTAACTTACATAATCACCTGCAAAACAAACAAGGAGTCCTGTGGCACTTTTAAAGACTAACAAATTTATTTATTGCATGAGCTTTCGTGGGAGGAAGGGGTTGGGGGAGGGGGGCAAGAGGAGTGGGGAAGGAGCCTGGGGAGTGGTGGTGGGGGGAAGGTGGGGCCTGGGAAGGCTGCTGGGGTCACACACACACACTCCACTCCTGCCGGCTGGCACCTTTTCCTGACACAGACACACCCACCCACGCTTTTTTAAGAAAAAAAGCACTGGGTACCAAAAATGATAGAAAAAGTCTGTCATATAGAGCAAGAAAAGCTCAAGATAAATATCTGATAGATGCTAATGTTCTGAACTTTAACTCTTTCATTAAATCAGAAATGCAGGATTACTTTAAAATGACTTATTTGCAGAAACTAACAGTAAATGAAATAGCATATCTCTTAAGACCCTTGATGTGGAGCGAGAATGTTGTTAAACCTGTTCCAGAGGGGTAGCTGTGTTAATCTGTGTATGGCAAAAACAATG
This sequence comes from Pelusios castaneus, assembly GCA_007922175.1. Lineage (NCBI taxonomy): Eukaryota > Metazoa > Chordata > Testudines > Pelomedusidae > Pelusios > Pelusios castaneus. Next base: position 1,664,360 of record ML685928.1, on the reverse strand, counting down.
AGAGTCCTCTGAAACCTTAAAGACTAACACATTTCTTCAGGCATGAGCTTTCGTGGGCATCTGACGAAGTGGGTTATAGCCCATGAAAGCTTATACCCGCAGAAATTTGTTAGTCTTTAAGGTGCCACAGGACTCTCGTCGTTTTTGCTGTTCAACCTGTTTGTTGCCTGTGGTGAAAGAGAATCTGAGGAACTGAATCTTTAACTAATGAAGTTTGAGTTTGAATTTTTATGACTGACTTTTTCTTAATATTCAATAAATCCTTTTCTATAAATGGTATTTTCCAGAAATATGGGATTGCTGAAGGAAGGCCATTGAGTGACCTCAAGGCAATGGCAAAGGCCGCAGGAGAGCAGTGTCCTTCATTTACGCCATCTGGAGGAGAAACACTAGATGAGGTACGATATTACCTCTTGTTTCTTCAGGCCCCGTTTTCCATGTTACCTTACACATTTCCTTTATACTAGAGCAGACACCTTTGTATTGTTAATGAAAGAATGCTATTCTGTTGCAGGCATAATTCAACCAGCGTGTCTTTTGTCATTTCCATTCTGCTGTGTTCCTTTTTAATAAAATGGATTTAAATACTGCCCTTCTATTCTCCTTTAGTCTTGGTATGTTTCTTTATTTGGCATCACACTGATAGCCGTTAATTGGCTACATGTGAATTTAAAAAGCTTCATCTTCCACGGGATCAGCATAGAAACCTGTAGAGCTCAAAATTGACTTTGGGGTTGGTACCGTTAGTGTGTACGCATTGAGTTGGTTTGCATTTTGTTTTTAATCCTATTTTCAGTCAGGGAGTTGCATCATCCTGAAATCATCGTCCAGCTTGACACAATCACTAGACCTGACAGCAGTGGTAACTGATTTGGGATTTTTTTCTAAATCTAAAATTAGCCTAGGGATAGCTTTATGAGAAATCAGTCTATTTTCTACATGAAAATGAGAGTTGCCTTCACCCTCAGCCTTCTGGAACTTAGAGGGCTGAGAACTGATAATGTTCTCCACATTTAGTACTTTGACCTGCTCCTGGAACTGCCATGTGGAAGCTAGTTTATCTTTGTCTGATTCAGCTACTTAAGTTTTCTCGTCAGTCTTTGTGGATTATGTAATTTATATGTATTGTAAAACAGTTGACAATGAAATTATAAAGCCACTTCAGAGCAACCAGTCAAGTCACTGGAGGGTTATTGCAATCATCTCATATATATTCCTTTTTCCTAACATTTTTTAGGTGAGGGCACGTGCAAAGGATTTCTTCGAATTTCTGTGCCTACTTTTGGTTGAAGAAGAGCATCAGAAAGGGCAAGCGGTTCTGGATATGACGGGCAATGGCTTGGAAACATTCGAAGGAAAACCAGTTTTCCCTTTGAGAAATCACTGTAGTGGACTTGAACTTAATTCTGATACTGACAGAGCTGCAAAAGTGTTAAATGCAAATATACTGGTGGTGAGTCATGGGGCATACATGAGAAACTGGTTTGGTTATTTTGTTCTAGATCTAAAATGCACTTTACCATCAACTTTAAAAAAGTCTCAGTTATCTTCAGTGAGCCCTAATACTGGAGTGAGTCACTTCATTATAAACCTTGAAAATGGAGATTTGATTAAACCTGAAATCAATTGTATTTGTCTTAATCAAGATGATCATTTAGCAGATGTGAATACTGGAAATGTGTAGCTCAAACAATAAAAAAAATCAATAATAAATGTATTATATAGCAATTTTAATCTTTTAACTTAAGAGTGTGAAATACTTTATTTTTTAAAATATCCTTAAAGAGCAAATAAGTTTTGACTTAGTTCATGTTATCTTTAGAAGATTGGTCTTAGTAGTTAATTTGGTTGTCTTGAATTCAGTTATTTGCACTATAATGCAAGATTTTGAAGAATTATAAGAATCTGTTTTACAATAATATCTATAATGTATATAACCCTAGGACTTGCTAGTAACTCAGTATTGTAAAAATTACACTAAAACATATTCTTTATGAAGAGGAACTTAAAAGATATTACTATTCAGGACTCCTGGATATCTGTTGCTATAGTGTTTTTTAATATCTTTTAACCATTCTACCAAAAATGTTATGGCTATCATCAGGTGTTTTTCAAAAAGTATTGCATTACAAAAGGTTTAGAAATACTGTAACTAAGGAAGCTAATTTTTTTCTCCAACCTACTGTGCTGTAACTTATATATGTAAGTTGTTTTTATACATGTAAATGTGTTCCTGTTTTAATGTAATAGTATAAACTAATAGAGGGAGCATTGTCTAGTGGGAAGAGCATGGGACAGTAGGTGTTTGGGGAGAACCTGGCTCTGCTGCTGACTAGCTGTGAAACCCTGGACGAACCATTTAATCGCTCTGTGCCTCAGTTTTTCCATCTGTAAAAATGGGGAAGATGAGATTTATCTCAAAGGCAGGTTGAGAGGATTCAGGTTAGTAAAACACATTGGAGCTCCTCTGCTGAAAATCCTTGTACAGATGCAGAGTGCTGATTGTTTAAAACCTTTGGTAGGGTGAGGAACACTAACTTCCTCGTAGCCAAAATTACGACCCCCATCCTCAAACGGAATTCATCCACATGGAATATTCTGTCCAGCTAGAATTTAAATAGGACTCTCATAAGCGGTTACATTTGCATGATTTAGGCTGCTGTAAGCACCCAGTGAGTACTTATGGCTACTGATAATACTGTATTTTCCTCCACCTTTGGGATGTCTATAGTATTCGCATGTATGAATGGACATATAAGGACCTCTATATATGTTGTTTATGGTCTCCATATGCTGAAGTAAAACTGGTCTTGCAATTTGCATATCTGAAAAGTCTGTAATAAAATCATTAAAGGCCGATGTGCATAGTTACATGGATTTCTCTCTACCCCCATCGAGGTTTAGTTTTGATACTTTTGTATTCTACAAGGCAAAGCACAAACCCTTTATCTTTTCTGATATTAGAGGGGTGGTCTCTTGGAATGACTGTGCAACTGGAAAATGGAGCTACTTTCTCACGTTAGTCAAATTGGCTTTTGAAGGGGCCTTGTATATCTCAGAGCGCTTTACTGATTAACACCTGGTAGTTACCATAGAATTTTATCTTATGTTGCAATATTGATATTGAAGTTGCTTACAACTTCAACTGTTTGGACTGAACATTTCAGTGGTGTGTGTCTGTCTCAGTCTCTCTCTCTTTTTGTTTTTTAAAGTTTCCTCTTAACTAGATTCAGCCATTTCAACAAGTGAAATTAAAGGAAAATACACTAATTTGCCCATATTTTTTCTAATATTACAACCACTTCATTGAAGTTCTAGTGCACCCATGCTTTGAAGCAGAGACTTGAGTCTTTATGGGTGGAGGGTATTACCCTGTTGTCAGGGAAGTCTCTTGATGCCACTATGAAAATCCTCCCAAATTCAGCCAAGTTATAACCTTTTCTGAAAAAAATAACAATTTGCCCATGCCACGTATGGGTTTGTTAGGGTTGGCAGCTAAATTCTCCAAAGATTCTGTGTGCCCTGAGTGTGTTTCATACCCAAAGAGCTCCTCTGGGCAAACTAGACTGCCATGTGTCCCCACGGAGTGACTGAGCATTCTCCGTGCCAGAAATAAGCTGTGTTTAGTTTTAGTTTCTACTGGCTGCTAAAGGCTGCTGTGGTACTGAGCATGTAGAGTCTCTTCTGTGCTTTCCATACTGCTGCTCCTCGTTCTAGACTATCGAGAAAGAAGTAGCCTGACTGGAAGGGGGAGGCTGAAGAGGACCATAGAACAAAATGGAGTGGAAGACACAGACTAGAGGGGGCAAGAACGGAAGGGTGTATGGGCAGAAAGATCTGTAATCTGCAGTCTCCTCCAAAACCTGAAATTGAATCCAGCATTCTGCATTGTGAACATTCCTTTGCTGTCTAACAAACAGCTGTGAAACCTATTGACAAAAATCTTTACCCAGGCTAGTGTTGGTCTGCGTAAAGGGTGTAATGGCCTTAGGTATCTGGGCGAGTCACACTTGCACGAGAGGTGCAAGATTTGTAGAAGTTTCCGCCCCAGAACTCAGAAGGACAGAGAGCACAGACTGAAGCTCCTCCTGATGGAGGAAGGCCTTCGTCCGGTGAGTTCGGCGGACCCAGGATCCAGCACAGCACCATCGGTGCGGAGTGCTCCAACTCCAGCAAGGGAGGCACCAAGGCCAAAGGACTCTACGAAAGAGCCTTGGCACCAGCAATCACCATCAGCGCCGAAGGCCCCAGCACTGCCACATCGGCACCGTTCACTCTCGCCCGGCCCCGTGCAAAAGAAGAGACTGGACAGAGGCCGAACCCCAGCTAAGCCTGAGAAGGCTAAAAGAGAGGCAGCACCACAGTTGGGCCACTCCTTGGCACTATCGATTCCAGACCCAGAAAGGGTACCATTGAGTCCGGTGTCCGCAGTGTCCCCTACGAAGGCAATCTTAGAAGAAGATCTGCAGCTTCCTTCGGTGCAGAGACTTTTGAAGCGGCATGGGAGTTGATCGAGCAGACAGCCCACTCTGCCCCAGAGCGCTCGCCAACTCCGGCACCCAGGAGATCAGCCCCGGAATCTCCTTGGCACCAGCTATCGCAAGCATCTCTGGTGGCGAGGGACAGGCCCAGGTCATCGCCCTGACCCAGCACCTCAGAGAGTCGGCGGCTCCAACGGCGTGATCATCGAGCTGGCACCGCTCCCCAGTGTCATCAGTGATCATGGCAGCTGCAGGAGCCTCTCGCTACCATTCCTCACCAAGGGCATCAGAGCAAGCCTCACCGCAGCACCAGTCAGCTACGGCACTGCATGGCACCGTGCCTAAAGACGCTGAGCAGAAGCACCACTCCCTAGTACACCTTCAACTCATGGGCATCCTTGGAGAAGTTCTCGGAGAGATTTAGCCAAGAATCGACGGCTGAATTTTCGGCCATGATCGAAGAGGGTAAGGTGGTTTCTCGCACCCTCCTCCAGTCTGCCCTTGACACAGCGGATGCCGCAACAAGAGCCATGGCCTCGAGCATCACCATGCGGAGGAGTTCATGGCTGCAAGCCAGTGGCCTTCCATAGGAGATCCAGGCCACAATTCAGGACCTGCCATTCGAGGGTCCAGACCTCTTCTCTTTGCAAATGGACTCAAAATTACAGACTCTCAGGGACTCTAGGGCTATCCTGAAGTCCCTGTGCCTCCATACGCCAGCGACTCAAAGGAAGCCCTTCAAGTCACAGCCTCCATCTCGCCCATATCAGTAGCGGCAGGACTTCGATCGTAGAAGGAGCCGCAGTGGGCGAAGAAAACACCGCCGCTCGTCCGACTGGAGCCAGCGCAGCTCGTGCCAGGCACCAGGTTCAGAGAAGCCATTTTGAGGATGTGCTCAAGGGCAACATTCCAGCCCATACCACAGATCCATCTCACCCCTCTTTCGCCAACAGATTATCCCGGTTTCGCTGTGCATGGGAGCTAATCACAATGGACTAATGGGTGCTCCTCACGGTGCAGCATGGATACTCGCTACAGTTTTCCTCTATGCTCCCCTCTAATCCCCCTACCTTCCCTCCGTCCCTCTTCAGGGACCCTTCTCACGAACAAGTGCTGATCCAGGAGGGTCAGTCCCTCATGGCCAAGAGAGCAGTGGAGGAGGTGACCCAGGATATACAAGGGAAGGGGTTTTACTCCCGTTATTTCCTGATTCCCAAGGCGAAAGGTGGTCTGTGTCCCATCCTCGATCTTCAGGGACTGAACCAGTTCCTTCACAAAATCCATTTTCCAGTGGTATCCCTAGCCTCAATAATACCCTCATTGGATCCTGGAGACTGGTATGCCGACTTCGATCTCAGGGACACCTACTTCCACATCACAATAGTTTCTCGTCACAGAAGGTTCTTGCGCTTTGTGGTAGCAGGCAGGCATCTTCAGTTTACAATCCTTCCTTCTGGGCTAGCGGCTGCACCGTGAGTTTTCACCAAGTGCCTGTCAGTCATAGCGGTGTCTCTGAGGCGGAAGCAAATTCAGGTGTTCCCTTATCTGGACGATTGGCTGGTGTGCAGTTGCTCCAGCGAGGAGGTGGCGAGAAACATAGTCCCTATTCAGGCCACCTTCGACTGTCTAGGTCTGCTGATCAATGGGCAGAAATCCATGCTGACCCCTGCGTAGAGAATAGAATTCATAGGCATGGTCCTGGACTCAAAAGCGGCAAAAGATGTCTCTTCCGCGCTCTCGCTTCCTCACCATCAAGGACCTCGTACGGGACTTACAGAGGTACCCCCTCACCTCGGTGAGAGCTTGCCTTAGGCTGTTAGGCCATATGGCTGCATGCACATATGTAGTCAGGCATGCACGTCTACACCTGCGCCCACTTCAGGTGTGATTGGCTACAGTGTATTGTCCGGTCCACGACAGCCTAGACACCATGACTCTTCCTGCGCGCATCCTAAAAGATTTGGACTGGTGGTGCTGCGAGCAGAATGTTTGCGAGGGATTCCCGTTCCAGGCACCCCAACCCTCAGTGCACCTGGAACAGATGTGTTGGATTTGGTGTGGGGTGCTTGTATGGGCCACCTCAGAACTCAGGGCCTGTGGGGAGTCAATGAGGTCCAACTTCACATAAACGCGAAGGAACTCAGGGCAGTCTGGTTGGCATGCCAGACATTCCAGGAGCATCTGAAGGGGAGGGTGGTCTCAGTACGGACGGACGATATGTCCACAATGTTTTATATCAACAAACGGTGGCTTTCGCCCTTCTCCCCTGCCATGCAATCCACCCACTAGCTTCATACCTGCCGGGCTCCCAGAACTCGCTAGCCGACGACCTCAGCAGGAAGTTCATGACACACTAGTGCTCCCTGAAATAGGAGGTCCTGAGGGAAATTTTCCAGAGGTGGGGCTCTCCCCAGATAGACCTTTTTGTGCAACCTGTTTTGCTCCTTCAGGGGTAACAGCCCAGGCTTTCTGGCGGACACTTTTGCTATTCAGTGGTCAGCATGGAAGTGCTACGCTTTTCCCGCAATACCGGTGGTACACAGGGTGGTATTAAAAATCAAACAGGACAGGGCTGCTGTCATTCTGATAGCCCCAGTGTGGCCACGGCAACACTGGTATGCAACCCTGTGGGACCTGTCCATGAAGGGCCTGGTAGCTCTCCCTCTCACGCCAGACCTCCTATCTCATGGCTAACCCCTGGGGGAGCTGGAATATTCAAAGGAGGTGAGAGAGGTCCTTCTGAGCAGTAAAGAACCCTCCACCAGGGCCACATATAGGGCTAAATGGACAAGGTTTGTAGCCTGGGCGTTGGGGAAGGGGCTCACCCCTGGGTCGACCCCAATCCCCAGTATCCTGGGCTATCTCTGGCACCTGAAGACCCAAGGTCTTGCGACCTCTTTGGTGAAGGTTCATCTGGCGGCCATTTCGGCCTTCCACAAAGAGCTGGACCATGTGCCGGTCTTCTCAGTCCCTATGGTCAAACGCTTCTTAAAAGGGATGGACAAGATGTTTCCATCAGTGTGCCCCCTGGTGGCTCAGTGGGACTTAAATTTGATGCTCGCGAGACTTACTGGACCTCCTTTCGAGCCTCTGGCGTCCTGCTCATTACTGTGTATGTCATGGAAGGTTGCCTTACTGGTAGCCATTACTTCAGCCAGGAGAGTCAGAGTTATGATCCCTAACATCAGAGCCCCCTTACACCACCTTTTTAAAAGACAAGGTGCAGCTACGCCCTAACCCAGTCTTTAGACCCAAGGTGGTCTCGCATTTTCGTACAAGTTATGACATTTTCCTACCGGCATTTTGTCCTTTGTTCATTGGACAGGGAATGCATAATACATACACTGGATGTTCACAAGGTCCTGGCGTTCTACATTGATAGGACTTTCGGCAAGACTCCTCAACTGTTCGTGGCAGTAGCAGATAGGATGAAAGGTGAACCAATATCGGCACAGGGTCTTTCTTCTTGGATTGTGGTGTGCATCAGAGAGTGTTATAGTCTGGTGAACATTCACCCACCAGCGATTAAGGCACATTCGACGAGAGCGCAAGCATCGTCGGCAGCCTTTTTGGCCCACATGCTGATAGAAGACGTATGCAGAGCGGCCACGTGGTCCTCTGTCTACACCTTTGCTGCACATTATGCAATCACCCAACAGTCGAGGGATGACGCAGTGGTCGGGAGAGCTATTCTGCAGTCCGCAAGATTGTGATTCCGACCCTCTGCCTGAGGTAAGGCTAGTAATTTACCTATCACGGAACGGTCAGGAGCAATCGCTCAAAGAAGAAGAAACAGTTACTTACCTGTAACTAGTGTTCTTTGAGATGTGTTGCTCATGTACATTCCATTTCCCCCCCAATCTACCCTGCTTCGGAATTGGGGCGGGGAGGGCCAGCTGCTCCTTATGTAGAGTGCCATGAGGGCACCACTCCAGGGGGCACCACAGCCAATCCTATGGGGACTCTAGGGAAAAAATTCTAGCGATCCGTGCACGTGGTGCGCACACACCTATCATGGAATGGCCAGGAGCAACACATCTCGAAGACCACTAGTTACAGGTAAGTAACCATTTCTTTCTAGCTGCTTTTGTTTTGTTTTGAGCTGGGGAGGGGGAAACTGGTGTAGTAGAAAGAAACTGGAGTTTGGGCAATATACACTGTTTCAAAGATTTTCTGAAAACTTAGGTTGGTGTTAGTTATCTGGAAAAGCAGAAATGTTTAGCCAAGGCTTTTAACAAAGTTCAAGGGTTTTGAGGGGTAAGAGCACAAGGGAGAGTTTGTTCTTGTTTTAAGTGGTGGTCATTTTTACTGATAGCCATAAAGCTATTTTTGTTGCTGCGTTAGATATGGTGAGCTTTTCTATGTCCTAAATTTTGTCACCCACCAGTTGACATTTTTCTTCCAGCTTGTGTTTGCCGCAAGTAACTGAGTTATCAGTTTGCCATTTCTTACAGGTAAGAAATGGAAGTTACGAATAGAAACCAGCTGTATCCCACAGAAGTCATTATAACCTCTATTAAACTTATTTCCCAACATTGTGGACACTGGTACGTTTCCACCAAATATAAAAGGATCCTTGTTCACCACACTTTGGCCAGGAGCTACCAGATGTGGTTACAGAAATTGAGTGGTTTATAGGGTCGTTTGCATCACAGCAATTTTCTCAGATTATTTCAGAACAGATTGATAAAGTACTGTAGCTCTTTGCCAAATATCCTACTGCTTTATTTGCTAAGTCCCTCTCCATAAGCAACTGATTTTTCTTTGTCAATATATTTTATCCTGCTTTAAATATCTGTAGATAGTGAGTTAGAAGTTTCATAGTGTCTGGCTGAATGTTGACAATTAGGTAATTTTTTCTACTGTTTTTGCCTGTTAGTAGATTGGGGGGGAGTAGGTTATACTCAGTCTTGGTTCATGAAAAAATGGGTCAAAATTATGGTTTTAAATCTATCTCAAATACTCAACATCTATTAGATGTGTTGATCTGGCTGCCGTATGTTCCTTGGTGACAGTCCAATATCCTGTGATAAGACCTCTTTTCTGTCCAGGCTTTCTCAGCAGTCCAAATAAAGCACTATTAAGAATATTAATTGAGATACCAAATAATATTTTAGCAGATTCAAGAATGCCAACTTATCTCTCAGACTATTGCTACTAAATTTGTGTGGCTATTGTCACAAATTAGTTATAAAAATGTGCCAATTAAGTGTCTGATCCTACTAAGTACCAAGAGCAAATCTCACATAGGTAATCTCTGATTAATCTCATCTCAGTGAGAAGAACAATTGCTCCTGGGTGTAAGGTTACAGAATCAAGCTCTAGTGTAGCAAAACCAGTGCCCATCTGATAGGAGGCAGGTAGACTTCGTCCGTCTCCCTGACTGATTTTATCTGGCTAGTCCACGAACATACAAGGTTATGTTTACAAATGTGTATACACAAATATGAGCTATATTATTTTACATGACCAATTATTGCAGCAAAGCTATGCCTCAGTTCACTCTACAACGTGCTACACCTCTGCCTTTCTCCACTACAGACTGCAGCTATTGCTGAGGGCTGGATGGTGCCCTCTACCCTAATTCTTAGCTGCCACTTTCTTCCTCCCACCATTTCAGGCTAGAGTGGTATTAGCTCCATAAGCAGAAAGACAAATGCTACAGATGTCTGCAAGGTATGCACGGTCAGTTTTTGCACAGTATAAGGAGACAGGTGATCAGTACTGCATGGAGAAATGACAAGGACTAGACCACGATGGGATGAATAGGAAGTAGTGGAGCTTAGTAAATCTTGGTCCTTGCAGTGTTTTGAGTCTCTACAGTCCAGAGCTCCACAAGTAAAAAGTTAGGCAAATCCAAGTCAGATGGTAGAAAGGAGTGGGAGAGTGAAGGAGGAGAATGACAGGCCTGGGAGGGAAGGCAGAAAGGTTTCAGTTGAGAGCTGATTCAATTTCCGTCCAAGATTTTATGTCTGTAGGAGTAAAGGAACATAAACGTTTTATGTTATATGAACTTTACAGGAAACTACCATCCACACTAGGGCTCTTATCTTGCAAACAGGCACACATGCAAATGGCTTTACTCATGTGATTAGTTCCACCGTTTTCACTGGGATGACTCATGGGCATACAGTTAAATATGTGCAGAATCAGATCCAAGGACATTGGGTCCAGCCTCCATCACAGCTGGTAGCACTGCCTAATATTAAGGTTGCCTGACACTTCCTATTATCAGACCCTGTTTTCAGTTGATTATAACTTTGCCAGAATTTAGCCGGTCTTGCAGAAATGTTCTATGTCAGGTGTCTGCCTCATTCAGCAAAAACACTTCTTCAGCAGTTCCTCTCCTATTATATCCACCCCTATAGGCCCCGGGTGGAAGACAGGAAGGTAGATTGCAATTTCACAATAATCAGGCAACACCATTTTTGGTTGGAAACTAGGGTGAAGATGTAACTGCATCTTGTCTTACGACTGTGAACGGAAGCGCTGATTTGAGAGCCCTAGATTATGAGACCTTTCTGGGCAAAGTGATGACCACTTTAAAAAACCACTTTCCAGGAGAGGTATAATAAAGACCATGTTGCCAAACATTCAAATGGGGGTCCCATAAGATTTGATAAAACCAAGCTCAGGTTCCAGGAGGAACTGGCTCTCTTACATGTGTGTAATCTCTCTAGATCCTTCAGGAACTGGACGGATATGTCATGTGAAAACATGGACTAGTTATCCACCCAGGGTGGAAGGCCAATATTGTTAGAAGGTAAACTCTGATAAAGGAGGTAGCTAAACCTTGCTGCTTTAGGTGAAAGTGATAGTCAAGCATCTCTTGTAAGGATGACTGCATGTGTGAGACCCCTCACTGGGATGCCCAAACCAAAAACCATTTCCACTTTGTAAGGTAAGTAGACCTGATGGAGGTTTCCTACTACCTAGAAGGAACTGATGAACTTGCATTAAGAAAGTCTTCTCCTTGGGGTCTAGCCATGGAACTTACAGAATGTTAGGTTAAGGGAGCTCTGTCTGAAGTGGAGCAGCAGACCATGGTCCTGAGAGATCAGGTCTGGATGTAATGGAAGTGGTATTGGGGAGACTATGGAGAGGCCCATCAGAGTGAGAAACCAGTGTTGGTATGGCCATACTGGAGCGATCAGGATGACCCTGTCCTGGTCCCACGTCATCTTCAGAAGTACTCTGTGCATGAGTGGGGTAGAGGAAAAAGCATAGAAAAGGTGTTTTGTCCATGGCAGCAAACAAGCATCTATGATAGATCCTGGACTGTGACCTTGCAGGAAGCAGAACTGGTGACACTTCTGTTGTGCCAGGTTGCAAATAGGTCTGTCTAGAGCAGTGGGTTCAAACTATGGGTTGTGACCTAGGACTGGGTCACAGAGCCCCCTGCTGCTGCAAAATTCCCATAGATGAATTGCTTCCTGACAAAAGCTCTTCCCTGCCTGTTGAGATAAAACATAGCACCAATGTTGTCCGTAAGCACAAACAAACATCTGCCCGTAGTGTGTGAAAGGAAGGCCTGACAGGCCAGGTGAATTGGTCTGAGTTCTCTTATATTGATATGGAGAAAGCTCCTCCAAAGACCAACGTCCTTGAGTTGTGAGGGGCCCCAGGTGGGATCTCCAAGCTAGCAATGACATGTCTGAGACAGAGTCATTGATGGTTGAGGCCATATGAAGGGAACCCATGCACAAATAGGCTATGTCTACACTTGTTAATTTAAGTCGACTTAACAAAGTCGACTTTAAGTTGACTTTGTTAAGTCGACTTAGCATGTCTACACTTAAATTTTAAGTCGACTTTGGGGGTCCCTACAAAGTCGGCCTAAAGCATCCACACTAGATGCCTAGCTCGACTTGTAGGGGCTAGGTGGACCCGGGACTGGTCCACAGTGGCAGGGGGGGCACCCCTTGTCAAGTGCCAGAGGGCTCAGCCTTTGCCCCATTGTACCTGGGTACAATGGGGCAAAGGGGGACAGGGACCGTGGCAGGGCATAGGGGCAGAGTGGGCAGGGCACTGCCCTGCCCTGTGGGGGGGCATGCCAGGCTCTCCCTGTGCCATCCCCCCTGCAGGGAGGGCAGTGGGGGGGTCCTGGAGAGCCCTAAGTCAACTTAGAGTCGACTTAGGGCTACTCCAGGTTACACTGGCTTAAGGTGACTTTAGAAAGTCGACTTAAGCCAAAAGTCGACTTAAAACGATTTAAAAAAGTCGACTTAATTTTCCTTAAGTCGACTGAAGCAGCTTGCTTAAGTCGACTGAAGCAGCTTGCTTAAGTCAACTTAAGGTAAGTGTAGTGTAGATGTGGAGTAAATTATGTCGACTTAAGCAAGCTTAAATCGACTTAATTTACAAGTGTAGACACACCCACATTGAGTAGGTCCTTTCACCCGTTGATTGCGTACTTTAGTTTCAAATGAGATCTGAGGTTGACTGGTCAGTTTGTGACTCTGGTGTTCATATATTGGAGGTTCTACTGTATTGGTACTTCGCTGTAATGTAGATGGTTCATCTAGTACTGGAATCAATGGTGCCAACTTCCGCAGTGCCAAAGCAGAGGTGTGGCCTGACTTAGGGTGCACCCCACTTTGGTCCCCAGGCTTGGCTGTCTTCGGTGCTGGGGATATACCTGTTTTTTGTGCCTTTCCCTAGGCACAGGGGACAGTGAAGATTGCTAGGACTCTGAAATGGTAGGAGGAGCACTCCTTACTGATGCCCAGGCACTCTGTGCTAGGTCAGACTGGCCTGGCTAAGAGGGAAGTCTTAGTGCTGCCTCCATGAGGAAAAACTTCCGCCTGGCTTTCTGGGTCCTTTTTCATGCAAAGATTACAATCTCTGCAAATCTGCCAGCCGTCCCCATGTTAGCTTCTCCCAGACAGGTCAGACAGCTTGAGTCAGTGTTGCTGAGAGGCATAGCCTTATTGCAGCAGGCACAGGGTTTGAAACCTGTTGACTGAGGCATGCCTCAGCACCAGGTAATGGACAAAAACTTTGCTAACGCTCTAAGTTAAAAACTTTCACTAAAACCAACTAAAGCTATTTACAACTGACTAACTGCGTCCAGCTATGTAACAGAGAAAACCACTGAGAGAGCTTACTGAAATAAGGAGATGAGTTTGTGACCATCAGATTCACAAATGGTAAAAAGGAACTGAGGGGGGTGTAGAGTTGGCCAGGCCTTTTACACCGGCACCATGAGTGTGTGAACCAGAGGGCTCTCAAACTGCCTTAATGAGTACCACTGAGGGAAAAATTTCTGGCAACTGAGCTCAGGGTGTGCACGCCCCTAGAGTGGAATGGCTATGAGCAGTCACTTGAAGAACCTCCATTTCTAGGCTCTGAACCCATCTCTCAATATCTATAGGGTCAGTGCTCCCTGCTCAAAAGAGGCAGAAACTCCTCAGACTCCAAGGATGGTTTCTATGTATCACAGCTCAGAGACATTCAGCAGCCCCCCTGAAATCCCTACCTACCAAACTACCAGCTGAAGTCCAAGCATGGTCCATGTCACAAGGATTCATGGTCCAGATAGAGTTGGTATCCAGTGCCCTATCAGTGGCCTTTCTGGAATTCTTGTGGCTTCTCCCCCATCCCCTTATGGGTTCAACAGAAGAAACTCAGTGGGGGTGAAATTCAGTTCTGTGCAGAAAGCCAGCACAAGTCCTGTGTCCCACTTCAATTCTTAAAATAGGGCTTCAGTGGGACTGCAAAGATCCTTGTCCTGGCCTTCAGCACAGGGTCATTTCACCCTGACCAATGAATGCAAAAAGATGAAAAAACAGGCCCAAATACAGCCAATATTTTTACGATTTCTTGTATTGTATAAATAGCTCTATTCTCTTCCAAAACCAATCAGTTCTCACCTAACTTTGCCCCACCCCACTCTCAGAGTCTTGCTTGGAAGACAAAGCGGACTTGCTCCTAGGACTGAAGAAGACTCAAGTCAGGTTATTCCATAACTGTCTGCCATAGGGTTTCTTGTACCGTCCTCTAAACCATCTGGTGCCGGCCGCTGTCAGAGATAAGTTACTGGACTAGATGAGGACCAGTGGTCTGATTCAATATCTTCCTGTATTGTGAGTACACTTATAATACAAAGCAGGCCATTCAGTGTTCACTCTATCTAATGCTATAGCCATCTCTGCCTTTAGAATGTGCCTATTCCGACAGCGTCTGAATGCTGGGGTTGACATTCCACCTTGGTCTCATGCTTCACAAGCAAATGCACCTGATCAGCAGAAATGAAGCTTCATTCATCCATGCAGGAATCATGAAACAGGTGCAGGAGATATTTTGTCTTGCTGTTTCAGCATAAATAATTCATGTCAGCCCCTTCCCTCCTCACATAAGTCAGAACTTTCCATGAGGGCTCATAATCTTCCAAAAAGGATGCAATCAGGCAAAAAATATTTTTTTTTTAAAGTTTTCTGATGTACAAGATATGGGTATCTATGAAGAAAAAAAGGGATGGCACAGCTGGCTGCAAACAGCTCTGGCAGAGAAGGCAGAACAGACAGTATAGTAGTTGCTTGGACCAGCACAATTTTCAGTAACTGTTTAAAGAGAGAGCTGTGTTAGTCTATTGTAGAAAGACAACAGGGTCCTGTGGCATGCGATAAATAAATCTGTTAGTCTTTAAAAGTGCCATAGGACTCTGTTGTTTAAAGAGAGGATGTGTAGGTGTCTGGCTGCTGATTGCCCATTGCGCTATGGCCATGAAAGCTATAGGTAGAATCAAATAACAGCCAACTTTCTAACAAGTATCAGAGCATCACCCGTCAGGAAAAATCTGTAGGTTAGGACATGGAGAAAATTCACTGAAGTTCCCTTTGCAGAAACCCATTGGCTCAGAGTCTCATGTAGGCAGTATTACTGCTGTTAGGCATTGCTGTAGATGGCAGAGTGAAGGAAGAGCTTGTTCCAGCTTAATGATTAAGGATCTGATACTGCTAGGCCTCCACTTCCTGAAGTCAACGGATATTCTGTGCATGGATTGCTTGTAGAATCATGTCCTGAGTAGCGCAGACAAGGAAATGGCTTGCATTTGGCATGGGATAAAGTCCAAGAGCAAAACAGAATAATGCCTATTTAAGTTGCCCACTCAGCCTCTGTCTTTGTCAGTAATAATGAAATGTGCTGATGCTGAAGAAGACAGTGTCACTTGAAGGGTGGCTGCTCAATAAGGTGGAAGGATAAACAGTAGTCAAACTTTTGTGAATTCAGAAACATTGTGAACGTGACCGAAACAGTCCGCTGTATTTCACTGCTTCGCAAACTTCTGGCATATTTATTAGTTGCACAACCAAGGGTTTCATCCCATTCTCCGTACTCTGGCAAAACTGTCAGTAAAGTCAGTGGGGTAGGGATGGCAGATCAGGTCCTGAAATGCACCTCAAGAACATACATTAAACTAGCCTTGTGTTTCGAGTTCACAGGGATCCAGGACAGATTTCTGATAGATTGATGGATCCATTTGAGCGCAACTCAGTGTGAAACAGCTCAAACTACCAACAGTCACCTATTTCCCCCCCTGGAGTTGCATCTGATTTCAATACAAAACTGCATGTTGGCCCAGATTCCACCCCATACTTGCTATCTTCCTAGGAATTTACACTATAGTACCACAGTGGTTAAACCCAGGATCACACACGAGTATTTTCACTCAAATATTGGTCACTGGTCTTAAGAGAAGCCAGGACACCAGGGACATGTATGGATAGATGCTCCTTCCCTGTCCTGAAGTGGACCCCTTTTCTCCAGTCAGACTGTGTGGAGCCTAAGTGGGTGACAGAAACTTCTGACATCAGATCCTGCACAGCCTCCTTTCCTGATCTTACAAACTTATGTCTTCAGTCTGCACTCTGTGCCCCATATAGCATCATGACCCATTTGTGCCCTCTTCCTTTCACCCAGGCTTGCTTCTCTACTTGCCCATCACTCCATCCCATTTTCCTTCCCATTTCTTGCACCATTCCCTCACCACCTCCTCCTTCCTGCTGCCATGCTGCCCAAATCCTTTTTTTTTATGTTTATCTATCCCTGTTCTCCATCATACAAGTTAAAATACTATTTAAACTTTAACAAATAGATTTTCCCCCACCCAGAAAACAGCCCCAAATAACCCCAAGTCATCAGATTTTCTTCTCTTTGTATTTTTCATCCCCTTCTCTCCCCTACACTCTCCCTGGGTTTTGCCTTCCCTTGTCCTGATTTATATTGTAGACTCTGTTTGGCAGAGATTGGGGCTGCCCATTCCTGGGGCACCTCTGGTGTAGCCATTTACACCTGTGAAATGTAGCTGTAAAATGCTAGCAAATCAGAATACTCCAATATTTTACACAGGTGGTATTAGTTACACTTGCTTTACTCTGGCATGAATGGTGATACAAGGTGCAAGGCAGTGGGAAATCAGTCCCTACTTGTCTTGGAAGCAGCTGATATATTTTTCAGGTGTGTACTAGGGAGGCTTGCCCTGTGGGCTAGAGAGCAAGAGGCTAAGCCAGCCTGATTACAGAATGAGCCCCACCTGAGGAGAAGCAGGCACATTCCCCATAAAGAGCCAAAGGGGGCTGAAGTAATTAGAATGAAAGGTGGTCTTGAGTGGTGATAAATCCCAGGGTGTGGTAGGGCTGGAGTGAGACTTTAGCCTAAAGAGGGAAAGCTCAGAGAGTAAGGAAAGTTCTCAAGGCAGGAAGAGACAAAGAGATCTAGAGGAGATCTTAAAAGATGAGGCAAGGCAGGGACTAGGGATAACTGTGTAATGGGGGGAGAGCAGATCTAATTATAGAGCACAGGACCCTGGGCCAGAATCCAGAGTAGGGATTCTCACACTACCACAAGGGTATTAAGCCTAATCAGGAGACTCAGGGCCTAGCTGCAGACAGGTTGAAAAGGAGCTTCAGAGCAGAGGAAGGATGTTTGTTTGTATTAAAGCCACTTAGGCACATTCAGGTTAGACAGTTGTGACTCTGGAAGGGTTGGACTTATAATGGTGACCCTGACAGCCAAAGGGCTGAGTCTCTAGAAGAGGAACTGTGGGAGTGATCGTCAGGAACCGGGGGAGGCATTAGGTCAGCGAGAGAACTACTGCTCCATGCCTGGTTAGTTGGGGATGTTTAGTGGGGAGTAAACTTACAGTGTGCTAGGAAATAAGAAGTAATAATATAGAAAGAAATCTCTCAATAAAACTGGGCTATTTCAAGCATGTATTGAGAACCCAAACCACATGAATTTGACTTGATATCCCTACAGAACAAAAAGCCATACATGTAAGCCATAGGCTGGCCTGCGTTAGTAACTTCAGGCGATGCACATTTTATGTGTAATATATACATGCCATACAATCAGCACATAGCTACCTATGCACAACTAGCTTGTGAACTAACATGCAAATCACCCCTTTCACCTAGAGCTCACTTGTATAACCTTTGTCTTATAAGGGGTGTGACATATGGGACAGTCAAAAGAAATATTTATTCAGATGCTTTCAATAAACTTTGAAGTCACAGTCGTGGGAGAAGAAAATCTGTGAAATTAAACTCTACATAGCAGCATGGTAACAAATATTATTATAGGACTCTGAGCAAGCAACAGTGAACAACATATAAACAATTCCATGTGGGAGAGTGTCAGAGACTTAGATGATACCTGTGCCATGTTTTTCTATCAACAACTTCCAGTGCTTTTTCTGTTTTAAAAAAAAAAAAGAAGAAGATGCCAGTACTCAGCCAGGGACCTGGGGTCGCTCCCAGTGCAACAGGAACCAGGGCCTCATTGCTGTGGAAAAAAAAAGTGCTGGTATTCAGTACCCCTGAGTACCATCACAAAAAAAGCCTGACAACTTCAGAGCTGGGGTTTGCTGTGAGCTGGAATGGCTTGTGGAAAATACAGAATCAATTGATACTATGAAGAAGGGCTAGTGAAGTAACACTGAAAGCATGAGACCAAAGGGAAATTTGTGACCCTTCTGTGTGCTTAGTTTTGGAAGGGAACATGGCCAGCGATAAAAGAGAGGAAAAGAACTTCAGGGATACATCATGGACAGAATCACATGGTGAAAAGTTGAGAAGCAGATTGTAATGTACTGGCTGATGTTTACATGAAATCCTGCCCTCTGCTGGACAGACTCAAGTTTGGGAAATATTTGTGATTCTCCTCCCGGAAAATTAGAAGCTATGCAGTAGTGTAAACCCTTTGCCACTGAGATCTAACAGAGTTTCTCCCGTTAGCTAGAGTGATGGCCAGTTTTCTGTTCTGGAGAGAAAAGTCCTTAGTGCTCCATCCTATATATATGTGTGTGCTTTGGATTATCATGTAGTCAAGATCCAAAGGGGTAGCTGTGTTAGTCTCTTGCAGAAAAACAGAGTCCTGTGGCACTTTTAGGGTGCGTCTACACTTACAAATTAAGTCGACTTAAACTTGCTTAAGTCGACTTAATTTAATCTGCGTCCACACTACATTTTCCTTAAGTTGACTTAAGCAGCTGCTTAAGTCGACTTAAGGAAAATTAAAGTCGACTTTACTAAACCTAGTTTTAAGTCGACTTTCCGGCTAAGTCGACTTTAGAAAGTCGACTTAGCCAGTGTGGATGCAGAGTAGCCCTAAGTCTACTTAAAGTCAACTTAGGGGGCTTCAGGGCTTCCCCACTGCTCTCCCTGCCAGGGTGGCTGCCACAGCCACAGCCTGGCGTGCCACCCCACAGGGCAGGACAGAGCCCTGCCCACCCTGCTCCTATGCCCTGCCAGGGTCCCTGTCCCCCTCAGCCCCAATTGTACCAAGGTACAATGGGGCAAAGACTGAGGCACTTGGCAAGGGGTGCCCCCCCGCCACCATGGACCTGTCCCAGGTCCACCTAGCCCCTACAAGTCGACCTAGGCATCCAGTGTGGACGCTCTAGGTTGATTTGGCAGGGTCCCCTCTAAGTTGACTTAATTTTTGAGTGGGGACATGCTAAGTCGACTTAAAGTACTTAAAGTCGACTTAGCTAAGTCGACTTAGCTAAATTGACTTAAATTAACAAATATAGACATAGCCTTAAAGACTAACAGATAAATAAATCTGTTAGTCTTTAAAAGTGCCACAGGACACTGGGGTTTGTTTTTTGTTTTGGATTATCATGCATCCCCAGAATGCTTATTACTCCACAAATACACCCCAAAACAGCTACTGGCTTAGAGAGCAGTGGCTCCTCCTCTGAAGTATTTAGCATTCAATTCTCATCACAGAACCTCAAAAGAAGGGAGATATTGCAGATTCTCAGTCTTGCTGAGTATTTGCAAAATATTCAGGCTGATGAATTTTCCCTGACAGTTTTCTCTTGCAAAGCCAAACCTACTGAAAAAAATGTTTCTGGCACTATCAGGTATCATTGTTATTTATCGATGGAGTTCGAAGATGACCATGACATCACTGATTGGCTTGATTTCTGTGGACACATGAGTGGCTGACAGGCCAGTTTGAGCTTCGAACTCTCTGTGGCACTCTGAGCAAGAGATGCCGCTATGGATTATTTGATTCACATGGGACATGTTTCTGTTATGAGGTTTACATTGCTGGCACTTCTGCTCTGCCTCCATAGTTCTCCTCTATTGACAGACTCTGACACCAGTATAAATGAGACTTCATCAGGTAGAACAATCCTGAGGGAGATCTTCCAGAACTCTGGGTCAGTGCTGAAACACCTCAAGGATAACTTGAGGAAGTCTTTGAAATGTTTCTTCTAGCCTATGAGAGTGCTTTCTCTCCTTCAGCTCACCATAAAAAATCTTCTTTGGCAGTCACTCGTGATACAGTCTGCCATCTCGACAACAAAGTGTGGATGCTTGGAATATCTGCCCATATAAGAACCTCAGTGTTTGGAATCTTGTCTTGCCATCTTATCCTCATCAGTTTCCTCAGCCAGCCCAGGGGAAAGTGATTCAGCTTCATAGCATGGTGTCAGTATGCCGTCCAGGCTTCTCATGGATACCTCAGAGTTGGCAACATGATGGCTTTGCAGACCTTCAGTTTTGTTTGTTGGCTAATGCCTCTGCACTCCCACGCATTTGCATGGTGTCTCCCAAAGGCCATGCTTGCTTTGGCAATTCTTGCATTGGTTTCATAATCAATGTGAACTGCACATGACAGGAAACTGCCAAGGTAGGTGAACTTGCCCACGGCCTGGAGGCTTTGGCCATTCACTGTGATTGTAGGTTCTACTTAAGGCTTCCCTATTGCAGGCTGGTATATCACTTCTTTGAGCGCTGCTCACATCCATTCAGATGTAGGTGTGTATATGCCGCAGTGCGCGGTCTCTCGGAAACCTTTTTGCCCTAGCCTATCCCCGTAGGGTCAGTGGCCACCGCCCCGTGGAGTCCCGCACTCTGGCCACGGTATATAGGTGGTGCTTACTCTGCCTCCCCTTCAGTTCCTTCTTTCTGCATGATTGACGGTCTGGAACCTCCTCGCCCTTGTGATCTCACAGGTGCCTATCCTCGTCTTTAGCAGCATAGTTCAGAGTTTTAGTTAGTGAGTTGTCCAGTTAGTTGTAGCTAGTAGCAGCATAGTCTGAGTTTTATGATTAGGACTCGGGTCTGGCACCGGCCTTCAAACCATGTGCTGACTGTGGGAAGGCCTTCCCGGTCAGCAATCCACATGATTGATGCATGAAGTGCTTGGGCGAAGGGCACAGAGAAGATAAGTACCATATATGCCACTCCTTTAAGCCCAGGACACAGAAGGAGAGGGAGAGCTGTCTACGAGCCATCTTCACAGAGGCAGCTCTAAGACCTACGTCAGAGCCAGCACGGGCGCCGGCACCAGCCCCATCCTAACGCCACTCTCTGTTCACACTGAAAAAGAAGCTCTGTGCCGATAAGGATAAAGCAGCAGCACCGGGAACCTCAAAGGCCACGATGTGGCCTCCACCACTGGTGCACCCCAATGACCGGCAGAGCCCTGTGGGGCAGAAGGACCAGTCCCCCCGATCCCCTCAACGCCGAAGGGCTTCAAAGCGGCAATGGCCCTCCTAGCGCTGCTGACACCACTGCCAGTTCCCTGTGTGGTGGCATCAAGAAAGAAACCCGCCATGGGCTCCTCAGCACCGGCACTCTGGCACCAGCATTCCCTTCCCCAAGCTGGGATTCCATGGGGACTGGTGAGCCTCAGAAGTCAGGGCACAACACCCCCTCGGATGCTGATGAGCCTCGACGCTGACATCCTTGAGGCTATGCTGACTCCCCGAGCACAGGGCCCCCGTCTGAGGCAGGGCCGGAGCAGTCCTCACCGGATGTTCCTGCCACCCTACTCTAGTGCGCAGTTCACCAATCATGTCGGCACCACCTCCCTGGCATCGATCCCCCTCTTTGTTAGTGAGGGACACCAGGGCTCAGTGCAAAAGGAAGATCTCCTCCTGCCACTCGGCACTGGAAGAGATGGACGCCTGAGGTGCGAAAAGGTCCTTGTTGCCGGCCGAGACTCACAAGTTGTCCAAGAGGCACTGAGACCACTCGGCACCAAGAGGCCAGCACTGATCCCATGCCTGTCGGCACCGATGAGATATTTTCTCACCAGATACCTCATCGGCCTCATCCATAAACTCTTGCACCAAGTTCTGGAAGTGTACAGGCCATTCCCAGCACCAACACCGTGATGAGCATGCCAAGCTCTCAAGGGCCCCACCAGTCCTAGCGCTGCCTCCCATGCTAGTACAAGCAGTGAGAGACTGGCCTACTGGAACCCTGAACCTGCCCCATCTAGGAACCTCTCCTCATGGGACTCAGGTCAAGCACTTCCCTTCAAGTCTGGTTGGGTACCCTCAAGGGACCGGGACTCGGAGGCGGACTCAGACATGGGTGAAGGCCCATCCGGCACCATCCAAGAAGAGGCCCTCCCCTCCTCCTCTTCTTCCCCAGATGAGGCCCTGTACCCAAGACCCCTCTCCCCAGCAGAAGACCTGAAGTCTCACCAGGACCTCCTGAGGAGGATGGCCTCCAACCTGGGTCTGCAAGTGGACGTCGTGCAGGAAGACCTCGACCCCCTCTTCGACAGGGGTGACTCAGCGTCCCCCACTAGGGTGGTCCTTCCCCTGCATGAGGGATCCTGAAAATAGCCAGGGCCTGATGGCAAATCCCATCCTTGGTCCCCCCGGTGTTAAAAGGGGCGGACAGAAAATACCACGTCCAAGCAGACAGGTTCGGTTTCCTGTTTAGCCACCCCATCCCAGACTCCTTAGTGGTCGATGCTTTCAACCAGAGAGACAAGGTCAGCCGGCTGCAGCCCCCCCAAAAAGGAGGCAAAGAAAATGGATTTATTCAGAAGAAAATTTTATTCAACAATGATGCTACAACTCACATCAACACCCAACAAGCACTGATGGAGCACTACAACCTGAACCTGTGGGACTCGGTCCGACGGTTCCGAGGCCTCCTCCCAGCAGACCACACCACTGACTTTGAGACGCTCCTGGAGGAGGGCCTGTCATTGGCAAGAGTGACCCTCTTGACATCTTGGGACACCACAGACGCAGCGAGCAGGGGGTAGCGTCGGCAGTCTCCATGAGGTGAGCCACTTGGCTCCAGGGCTCCAGCCTGCCGACCCAAATGCAGCAGGTCATCCAAGATCGTGGAATCCAGACTCAAGGCTACATGAGATGAAGGACTCCTGAGCCACTCTCAAATCCTTGGGGATGTACACTCCTCAGTCCAACAGGCTCTCGTCCCCCAACATCTCAACAGCATCCCTAGCAACAGGGCCAACAGCAGCAGCAATGCTCAGTCTCGCAGCAGCAAAGACACCTCAGGGGCAGAGACAGAGAGGGGTGGCGTTAGCAGGGTTGGTAGGGGTTAGGGAACCCAGCCACTGCCCCACCAGAGCTTGGGCCACGAATCAGACAACCAGTGGCGTCACTTCTGACGGCTGCCTCGAGGATGCCATCACTGCCCCAGGTTTCTCCCCATACTTACCATTTTGGAACCACCTCGCAAGGTTCAAAGCCAGTGGGCTGGGATTACCTCAGACCACTGGATCTTGGATACAATCGCAGAGGGCTACGCGCTCCAGTTCAAATCAAAACCCCAGAACAAGGGTCCCTGCCCCCAACCAAGGGGAAGGGATCTCAACTATGAAAACCTCCTGGCACAGGAAGTAAGATCCCTTCTAAACTTGGGGGCAGTCGAACAGGTTCCCCATAGGGAGAGGGGAAGGGGTTTTTACTCCAGGTACTTCCTGATACCCAAGGCAAAAGGGAGCCTAAGTCCCATCCTCAACTTGCCAGACCTGAACAGATTCCTATGAAAAATAAAGTTCCATATGGTTTCACTAGCTCACATAGTTCCTTCTCTGGACCCCAAGGGACTGGTATGCTGCCCTCGACTTAAAGGATGCTTATTTCCATATTGCCATAAAACCTGTGCACAGGAAATACCTCCAATTCATGGTAGGGAGCAATCACTACCAGTTCACAGCCGTCCCCTTCGGGCTCTCTCTCACCCCTGGGGTTTTCACAAAGTGCATAGCAGCGTTGGCTGCTTACCTAAGAAAAGAAGGGGTCCAGATTTTTCCCTATTTGGATGACTGGCTCTTCAGGGGCAGGTCTCACCACCAGGTTCGGGGTGCCATCCGCATGACTCGCAAACTCTGTGACAGGTTGGGTCTCCTCCTGAACCTGGAAAAGTCGTTACGCACAACCCAAAAAATAGAGTTCATAGGAGCCCACCTGGACTCCCTGTGGACCAGGGCCTCCCTCCCCCTCTCAAGAGTCCATCATTTCAGATCTACACCACTTCCCCACAACAACAGCGAGGCATTGCCTACGGTTGCTGGGATATATGGCAGCCTCCACATACATGGTAAGGCTGGCTTGTCTGCATATAAGACCACTGCAGTCTTGACTGGCAGGGGTTTACCACACAAGCAAACATTCCCCAGAAAGGGTGGTCACTGTTCCAGAGGAGGTGCTGGAAGCCCTCAAGGTGTGGGAAGATCTGAACTTTGCTATGCAGGGGGTCCCCTTTGAGGTCCAGAACCCCTCAGTGACCCTAATCACAGATGCCTCAGGCATGGGGTGGGGAGCCCACATCACCTTGTACCTGAAAACCCAGGGGAGGTGATCTCAGAAGGAGCGCGACCTTCACATCAATGTCAAGGAACTGAGGGTGGTCCGCCTGGCCTGCAAAGTGTTCCTCGACAAACTCGGGCAGATCAAAACAACTCCTCACAGACGACATGGCGGCAAAGTTCTACATCAACTGCCAAGGGGAAGCCCACTCCTCGGCCCTTTGCAGGGAGGCAGTTCGTCTTTGGGAACTAGTGGTCAAGCATGACATGCATTTGTTCGCATCTCACCTACCTGGGGCAAGGAACAATCAAGCAGATGGGCTCAGCAAGCAGTTATTGCCTCAACACAAATGGTCTCTGCACTCGGAGGTAGCATCGGACATCTTCCAGGAATGGGGCCACCCCGAGGTGGATCCCTTCACGTCCAGCATGAACAGCAAGTGCACATACTTCTGCTCCCTCAGAGTGGGGAAGGAGGGCTCCATGTCAGATGCATTCCTGGTGAGTTGGGAGGGGCCCCTCCTTTATGCCTTCCCTCCAATTCCCCTGATCCACAGGGTCCTACTCAAATAAAGAGGGACAAAGTGAACATCATCCTAATAGCCCCCATGTGGCCATGGCAACCCTGGTACAGCACGCTCCTCAAGCTCTCCAGGTCCCACCCATGGACACTCCCCAACAGGGGGACTCGCTAACCCAGGACAATGGTCACCTCCTGCACCCAGACTTAAGCTCCCTCCACCTAACAGCGTGGAGACTCCATGGCTGTACGCCAATGAGAAAGTGTGCTTCCTAGAAGTGCAACACATCCTTGTGGGAAGTAGAAAGCCATCCACTCAAGCCACATATCGGGCAACGTGGAAGCGTTTCTCAGTGTGGGGAGCAGAATGAGGGTTCCCACCCGAGAGCTTGCCCATCCAGGACATCCTAGATTACCTATATCATTAGTTGCAAGGATTGGCCATGGCTTTCCTTAGGGTCCACCTGGCAGCAATCTCCACCTTCCATCGGTCATTCGAAGGTACCACTCCTTTTGCCTACCCTATGAGTGTAAGGTTTCTAAAAGGAATAGAGAGACTCTACCCACAGGTGTGTAAATCAGTTTCACAGTGGGACCTAAATCTGGTGCTAAATGCCTTAATGGATCCTCCCTTTGAGCCCATGACTGACTACTCCTTCCTGGTCCTGCCCTGGAAGGTGTGTTTCCTGGTTGCCATCACCTCAGCAAGGCAGGTGTTGGAGCTGAGGTCACTAGCATCAGAACCCCCTTACACGGTGTTTTTCAAGGACAAGGTTCACCTGAGGCCTCATCAGGCCTTCTTACCAAAGGTGGTGTCCTCTTTCCACATCAGCCAGAACGTATTCCTACCCGTGTTCTTCCCTGAATCACACTTGATGGAGAACCAGAGGAGGTGGCACACTTTAGATGTCAAAAGGGCCTTCTCCATCTACATGGAGAAGACAAGACCGTTTTGAAAAATGACACAGCTCTTCATTTTGGTCACAGAGCACATGAGGGGCCTAGCAGTAACATCCCAGTGCATATCTGCATGGATAACGGGCTGTATTAAAAACTGCTACCGCTGGGCCAATGTTCTCCTGCCCGGCCCAGTCAAGGCCCACTCCACGAGAGTGCAAGCCTCATCAGCAGCATTCCTAACACAAGTACCGATCCAGGAAATCTTCAGGACTGCTGCAACCTGGTCTTTAGTACACACGTTCACAGCACATTATGCCATAGTGCAACAAGCAAGAGATGACGCAACCTTCAGCAGGGCCATGCTACAGGCAGGAAACGTTAACTCCACCCACCATCCTACACAAGGCTCAAGAGTCACCTACATCCGAATGGATGTGAGAAGTGCTTCAAGAAGAATGGAGGATTGCTTACCTGTAAGCGTCCTTCTTCAAGATGAGCTGCTCACATAAATTTGCTACCCACCTTCCATCCCCACTTTCGGAGTTATTGGAAAGAAGGGACTGAAGGAGGAGGCAGGGTCAGCGCCACCTATATACCACAGCCAGAGCACAGGACTCCAGGGGCCGGTGGCCACTGATCCTATGAGGATAGGCTAGGGCAAAAAGATTTCCGAAAGACCATGCACTGCAGCACGTATACACCTACATCCAAATGTATGTGAGTAGCCCACCTCAAAGAAGAACGCTTACAGATAAGTAATCCTCCATTCTGTCTTTTTCATATTGACTGTGAGACCAAAATTTTTGCAAGCTGAAAAGAATTAGCCCATCTGCTGCTGCATGTCAGATTCAGATCTGGGGCCTATGTAACTTTTGTTATCCAGAACTTTCTCTTAACACATCAGTTCCAAGGCAAGGTGAAGGGGTCCCATTTGCACAAACAAGGGGAAGGGAAAAGTGGCTGGGGGGGGGTCTTTTTCTCACCCTTCAGTTCAATAAGGGAGGAGCAATGAATATGTAGATCTCTATACTAATGAGCCTACCTGGAAAAATGTATCAGATATTTCCCCAAATAAGCCAGGGGCTCTGGGTAGATGCTAGCGAGTTGTGTTCACATTCTGATGGACTTAAAGCCATTTTTTCAATTAGAAAAATGCAAAGGAAAATAATCCTAAAACTGTATAATGTACAGAGAATTCTCCATCTCATCAAGGCCCTCATCATAGCTGGGCAATAACCCCTGAAAAAATGTTTTCCCTTGTCTCCCATAGCTCCTTCTTATGGTCCCTCTCTGTTTCCTCTCCCCTGCGTGGCTGCCAATGTGGACACAAGAACAAATGGATATAAACTGGCCATCAGGAACTTTAAACTTGAAATTAGATGCAGGTTTCTATCTATCAGAGGAGTGACTTTCTGGAATAGCCTTCCGAGGGGAACTGTGGGGGCAAAAAAACCTAGCTGGCTTCAAAACTGAGCTAGATAAATTTATGGAGGGGATGGTATGATGTGTGAGATATCAAGGCTAGGAGGCAGTCACAGAATAGAAGATGGGAGATATGTAAGCCCCAAAATGTTGAAGGCTTTGTTCCCTACTGACTAGCCAGGGTTACTGTAGGTTAATTGGGAGCACCTGAGATCAATTAAGAAGGAGCCAAGTGCCTGATAAAAGCCTCCCTGCCCAACAGAAGGGGCATAAGCTGGAGAAGGAGTAGGAGAGCAGTGCTGAGCAGAAGATAATTGAGCTTGAGAGGAGATGTAGAGACAGAGACAGAGAGTTGAGAAGGGAAACCCAGCCTAAGGGGAGACTGGGTGCAAAGAACCAAAGGGGCAGAGGGGGAAGACAGCCCAGGGGAAAGAGCTGTAAACTGAGACTCTGTCAGCAGCACATAGCTGCACCTCATAGGGCCCCTGGGCTGGGAGCTGGAGTAGAGGGTGGGCCTGGGTGCCAAACCCTGCTCCATCCCAGGAGCTGTGCCAATGCAAGCACTCTCAGGGGCCAAAATCAAGGAAATTAGGGCCATCCTGACCCACTAGGCTAAGGAAAGTGCGAGACCCGCTGTAGGAGAACTGTCAGTTTGTCACAGATGGGACAGCTTAGTTTGGCAATTGACTGATCTTCAAGTACTGATGGTGGATATGCCAATGGCCTGAGATTGAACATTAGTTGGATTGGGTTCTGAGTTATTTCAGAGAATTCTTTCCTGGGTGTCTGGCTGGTGAGTCTTGTCCACATGCTCAGGGTTTAACTGCTCACCACATTTGGGGTCGGGAAGGAATTTGCCCCCAGGGCAGATTGGCAAAGGGTCTGGGGGGTTTTCGCCTTCCTGTGTAGCATGAGGCACAGCTCACTTGCTGGTGGAGTCTCTCTACCTTAAAGTCTCTAAACCCTGCTTTGAGGACATTAATAACTCAGTCATAGGTTAGAGATTTATTACAGGAGTGGGTGGGTGAGGTTTTGTGCCCTGCATTGGGCAGGCTAGATGATCATATTGGTCCCTTCTGACCTTGGAGTCTATGAGTCTGTGGCTGCTTCCTTTCTTAAAATTAAAAAGATCATAGAGTAGTTTTTAAACTACGGGCTGCGGAAAGGCTGACAGGTACAGAAAAGCATGGTAACATGCTTAGGGCGAGGATCCCTTGGAGAGGATCTATTAATGGAGGCTCTCTATATCCTAGTGAGGATGAAAGAAGGCAAAATATTGGTAGGATCGGATGAGAAACAGTCAAATGAAAGAGTCCCATTCAATGCCATCACATAATGGCAGACAGTTAAAAAGTGACAATTTTTTAAAGTGCTCATATACAAATGCTAGAAATCTAAATATAAAGATGATGAACTTGAAGGCAACACATTAAGTGAGGTTATTGATATAACAAGTACCACAGAAACTTAGTGGAATGAGGATAAGCAATGGGACACGGTAATACCAGAGAACAAAATATATCAGAAGGCCAGAATAGGTCGTGCTGGTGGGGCAGTGGTACTGCATGTGAAAGAAAGCTTAGAGTCAAATAAAATAAAAATCTTAAAAGAACCAAACTGGGCCACAGAATGTCTCTGGGTTGTGGTTCCATGCTAGAACAACAAGGGTATAGCAGTAGAGATATATTACCGACAACTTGATGAGGGTGGTGATAGTAACTGTGAAATGCTCAGGCGGATTAGAGAGGTTATAAAAATAAAAAACTCAGTAATTATAATAATAATGGGGGGTTTCAGTTATCCCAATGTAAACTGAGTATGTCACCTCAGGATGAGATGCAGAGAGAACTGGCCATTTACAAACAGACACCTCTAGGATAAAATATCCATGTGACTGAATCTACATTTCCCAGAATACCTCTTGCCTAGGCTCAGGAATCACATTTCGGCCGGAGGATAAAGGCCTTACATGTGCATTATGTTATAGGGAATGCCTGTTGCAAGGAGAGCCCTCGTGCAGGCAACGTGGTGCCAGCTCTCACTGGTAGGGCACAATCAGACATAGTCCCCTTTGACAAT
The DNA here is from genome assembly GCA_007922175.1 of Pelusios castaneus. Taxonomy (NCBI): domain Eukaryota; kingdom Metazoa; phylum Chordata; order Testudines; family Pelomedusidae; genus Pelusios; species Pelusios castaneus. The sequence continues at coordinate 1,634,915 of ML685928.1, read as the reverse complement.
ATCATGCTATGGCATGCCTTCAATGATCAGCCCATAGTTTGGGTTTCCCCACAGAAATAACTCCTTTGGTAACACCTCGCTAATCCATAAAAGGCTTTTCAAGCATCTCTTTTTGCTCAGTGGACTCCAGGCCTCAGATTAAGATCTATGTGTCATACCAAAACATCTGGGAAAACTTGTTGACCAGGGGAAGGAAAAGAATAAAACTGCACCAGTCCATTTCTCTGTTGTTCTCCTGTGTGCTGAGTCTCCACCCACTTTTTTCAGGCTTTAGTTCCCCGGTCTCTGAGACTTTTTTTTTTTTTTTTTAATTACTGGATGAGTGGCCAGAGCAGTTCCAGAATCATTTTCTCTCCTGTCCATGCTCTGTACCTATTGTCTGGTGTACAGAGTATAACTGGGGAGGAGCCAGGATGGAGAGGGAACAACACGGCAGGGGAGGTGTGCTTTAGGTCTAAGTCTTTTTGGTACTTCCTGCTAGCTTTTGGCTGGGTTGCTTGGGGCAGAGCCAAGGAGACTGGGACAGTCTTACAGCTTTTGTGATGTGGCTTTAAAAGCACTCTGAACCCTAAGAATGGCCTCAGATGCCTTATGGACATTCTGACCCTGGGACCATCTCAGAGGAGGGTGTGGGGGTGATAGAAGCTCCATACTCTGTTGTCACTCTTTGGCTGTCTTTCCAAGAATTACAATGGGTCTTACGATGCTCCCAGCTCAGTCCTCATATCTGATGGGAACTGGGCTGGGAACCACCAGCTCATTTCATGTAGGCCAGTGGGTGGCAATGAGATACAATAATAGTTCTGGGAATTAATATTCGCTCAAAAGCTGGTCAGTATCAGAATCATTCTGGATCAGGATTGGAAGTATTCTGTCAGAGCAGAGGTGAAAGATTTTAGATTCCCTCACTAATTCTCTAAAACATTCCCTTCTTTTGTGGGTGTGTGATTGCTCAAAAGAAAGATCTGAGCTGGTTGGATCCATGACTACTGCAAGAATGGCTGCTATTATGTATAGACTAGTTCATTCTTGGGAAATGTCTCTGATTCTTATGAAAGCAGAAGTTTGAACAAAAGGCAATAACTATCATTTGAGAAAAAAGGTTTATTGAAACTTTATAAAAGGGAAACATTTTTGAATATATTATAAATAGTCTGCCACATGTGTAACCATTCAAATAAATAAATAAATACTGCAATATAAACAAGTAGTATTTTCTTAAAAGCTGGTCATGGCCAGCACCTCCGTAGAACACTGAACTCGAAAATCCCACTTCAGTTCTACTTGGTTAAAAATATGCTTTGATGCAAAAGTCATTCTGCATTTCCTCTTGACATAGGGACCAAACAGCCCTGATTATTGGTGGAGAATAACTTATTAAAACATCTTCTATTTTTCTCCCTCCCCAAAACCATCCCACCACTTCTTATGTGTATGGTTGTAATATAATCCCACCTCAGGACAGAGCCCCGCAGCCCTTACTTAAATAAGCCTTTCTGCTCCTTGACTCAAGTCTTGGGGACTCACCTGAAGTCAATGGAGCTAAGACAATTTACACCACCTAAATATCTGGCCCCTTTAGTTCAGCAGGATCACTCATGTGACTACAGGCTGTAATATCTGCCCTTAATTTAGATTATAGACCCGATTTTCTGTGATCTGGAGTAACTGCACTTAAACAAATGAAATTACATTGGTACGAGAGGAGAAGTGGACCCTATGAGCATACGTGTTTATTTTGCATGCTCAACTCTAACTCCAGTTTAAATCACTAAAACAGGGAGAATGATTTTTCTCTTACAATATTGCAAGTGTTAATTCCACTTTGAGGTTGTGGAAAAGCACCAGTGTGCATGCTGACTTTCTCTCATAACTACTATTGCAGTCCAGAGTTCCCTGGGAGCAAAGTCCAATCAGAAAGGTATAGGAATCAAATGGAATTATTAAAAATATAATATATAGACTGACCTGTCCATTACATAGGTAGCATGGTAGAGAATCCAACTAAAACTTAGATGGTGAGAACCTCTTCCAACATAGTTTTCAACTTGAGTTTTCCTTTTGTGGATTTAAAGAACTTTCCTTGCCTTCAGACACTGGGCCTGATTCTGCTCATGTACACTCATGTAAATCAGGAGTAACTCCACTGACATCAGTGATCCTTCAATACCAATTGACTGGTGTAACTCCATTGCTTCAATGGCGTTTGCTTCTGATTCTCACAAGTGTGAGATCAGAGTCAGGCCCAATATGTCTTATAAATGCCCCCAGAGCCTAAACTTATTATATAATTATTAGGACGTTGAGGAGAAAATGCACACAAATGAAAAAAACGTACATTAAATAGCCATTACATTAGACCCATCTCCAGAGCACTCTGGGGCTGATTCAGCTCTCCCTCTAGTGTAAATCAGGAGTAACTCTTGTGCAGTCACATGGACTTAAAACCCATGTAAGTGAGATGAGACTCAGGCACGGTCAGAATGATTAGATGGGGATACAGCTAAATGTAAATGCTGGGCCACATCCTCAGCTGGTGCTCTTGGTTTAGTGCTGGTGAAATCAGTGGAGATAAGCTAAAGATCAAACCCTTAATTTACAATGAAAAGTTCTCTGCAGCTCCTCGCATGCAAAGGCCCTTCCAAAGCCAGATGACAAGCGTATGCTAAAGAGCGCTAGCCAGGCTGCTGTTCTTCTGAGGACTTGTATTCAGCAGAGTCTGGTTCCCTTATACTTTATTTCTTAGGCCTTCCTAATGTCTGGAGTAGCAACAGGAAAGCAAAGCGAAACTTATAGTCAGTGTTCTTATCTCATGGATTCCTTAAAGTTTAACGGTGCAGGGTCAGATTCATCCCCGTTACTACTCCAGTCAATTTAATTATTTGTATCAAGTATTAATTTGCCTGCGAGACATCCTGAAATACTCCTGATGATTTGTTCAACATCTATCAGCACAGTTGGGGTTAGGGGCTTGATTCTGCCCCATGGAAGACACTAGATGCAGGAGCAGTCCATCATCTCCACATGTAGTCATTTGAGCTAGAAAAGAGAATTCTGCCTGCTGAAGCTGAGTCCTTTCCTATGGCATGTCTAGCCAGGTTTCCCCACATTAGAACACTGATAAAGTAAGAACTGTCTTGAACGACCATCCATACCCAATTTCAGTTTGGGTTTCAGTAATTTCAGTCTGAGCCAGTTCATGTTGTGTTCCAACTAGTATGTCAGATTTAGGACCAAATTCTCCTATTATTTACTCTATTTTTACACCAGCACAACTCCTTTAGCAGTAAAGTTACCCGAGTCTTCCTGGCATGAGAGGAGACTCAAGTTCTTGTCTTAACACCAAAAAGGTGCGTCATAATTTTTTCAGTATAATACTTAGCACTTATTTAGACTGTTCTGCTTGTGCCGTCTCCTGATCTAGAGTTTGAAGAGTAGGCCAGAAGCAAATTTTTCTGCCTACGTTAAGAGTTTTAAACATCATGGGACCTGATTCTCCTCTCAGCGACATCAGGAGCAAAACATCAATTACACAGCCTTCAGCGGAATTATTTCTGACTTGCTCTGAGGTAAGCTAGAGGAGAGTCATGACCCTAAAATGTTTGGTTGGTATTACTACCTTGCAAAGGCAGCTTATTTCAAATAAAATAAAGCTCCACCTGTAAAATAACATACAATCCCACGTTCCTGTAGTGTCATCTACAAGAACGAAGCTCGAGTTCAATGTTTTTTCAGGTTTCTAATGAGCTATGTGAGTTAGATATTGAATATAGAAGATTTTAGGGTGCTAGCCAGTTCTCTCTGTCTAATGTATTCACCCGCATCTCCAATATGCAGAGGCGTGGCTCTGATTATCTTGTAAAGTAAAAGCGCGGACTTGCATTCCTTCTGACATCCATCATGGCAAGTGGGTCATCCGGGTTGACCATGTCATTTTGATCGATTCTCATGGGTTCTCTAGGCAGGTGAGCTTGCAACCTTTGAGGTCCTGTGTCAAAGGCCTCTCCCCGAGAGATCAAAATCTGGAGGGGATCAACATCTGCATTTCTAGTATGCCTGCGGGGTTCGGGTGTGTTGAACTGGATTAAAGGGATTTCATTTCTCCTAGGCAAGAACTGGGAGTAAGGGGGTAAATTCATACCAGGGAAGAAAGCTTGTTTAGCCCTGCCCAGGCTGACCAGAAAGTCATACTTGGGAGACTGGTACACATCATATCCATTTTCTAATGTTCTGTGTTTAAACATGCAGTCCTCTTGACTGAAGTAATGCTTAGGAAACAAAGAGAGAACAATAATTACTGGAAGGATTTAATTTTTAATAAAAGCATCAATACAAAATGCAAGGACTATGGGACAGATCTTGCAGACATTAGTCATGGGTAGTCCCACTGGCTTCAACAGGCTGTTCTGTGTGACAAATGAGTACAGGATGGGCTCTTTTCCTTTTTGACAAGGGCCTCAGGGAGAGATGAGCAAATAAGTGATTTTTCAGTTTGGTGGCAGTCTTAAATGTCAGGGGAAATATTGGTTTGGGGTCAACCCAAAACAAATTTATTTCAAGTTTTTTGGGGACATTTAAAAACCCCCTGTTTTTGTGATTTCAACCTTTTCAAAAATAAATAAAGCCAGCAAAATGGAAAATGACAAGGTGTTTCAGATTTAAACATTTAATTTAGAAAATGTCAAAGCCAAATTCAGTCAACTGAATCTGCACTTTTTTGTTCCACCTCCTTCCCAAAAATTTTGGCTGAAAAATCACACCCAGCTCTATTTTTAAGACGCAGAGTGCCACCTGAAAAGTTTGGAACCGTTCTCACAGTGGGAGCTAAGGTTGCTTGGTACCTTCTGGTCTGCAATTGGTGGCTTCGGAGCCACAGGCAGTTCTTTGGCTGCCCCCTTGTGGCTCTGCCCGCCCCCCCTCCTCCAGAGGATCCTTTGGGTGGCCCGCCTCTGGTTCTGGGCTCCCCACCTGTCAGGGGACCCTGTGGCATGTGCCCTGGCCCAGCTCCCAACACTAGGGGACTACACCCAACTGTGGCTCTCAAAACGCTTGGTTATTGAAAGAATTTTTTAAAATGGCTCTTCTTATTTTTTGGGTTGCCAAGCCCTGTTCTAGCATGTGCTCAGTGCAGTGCAGGATTCGACCCTTAGTTCTCACTAGTCTCTGACTGAGACTAGGTAACAGATTAGTAAAATGTTCGTCTATCATTCCTCTGGTATCTGAGAGGTTTTCAGGAAAGATCTTTATTCACATAAAACTATCTCTATCAAGGCTCTACCATCTGGCCCACTTCCCAGCCTTGACTACAGATAGCAAAAATAACAGCTGATTACTAGTGATTTAATTCTGACCTTTCTGACCCCAATGTAACACCCTTGACTTCTGTGGAGATCTCATTTGCACCAGTGTAATAGAATGAAGCTCAATATAACTGACTAAAAGGAACAAGTTCAACCTAACCAAGGGCCAGGTCTTTAACTGTGGTATATCTGCATGGCTCCATTGACTGGAGGTGGGCAGATTTCCATCACTGAGGGACTGGCCCTATAAAAATGAGACCTGTTTTGCATTTCACTTTAGTCTTAATAATGCTAGGAACACTCACCGAGCCAAAGATATTGCCTCTAGTGTCCATACATAGGTAACGCCCACTCTTTACACCAGTTATAACCACATAGCCAGCATCCTCAGATTTGATCATTAGGGCACCTGTTTAGAAAAATGAAGATGTTTAAAATTGTGGCATAGTTGATCCTTTTAGTATTAATTTATCTGACGGTATCTTTGCAACCACTTCTTGAGTTTAGTGAGAGTTTTGCAAAGAAAGTACCCTCTGATTCTTTAAAAATTAAGCCTAATGCACACAGTATTTTCCACATTTTCTATTTTGCCTTTAACTTTGTAAATATTCTTTGAATCCTCTTTTTGAGCAAATCCCACTGCACTTCTGGATTTCAGCTGCTCAGTGTTTACCATCAGTGGGAGTCCCTTGCTTCAGTCTCTCTCTCTGGAGTATGCAGCATGTCTTTATGCTGTGATAACAAGGAAAGTGTTGTAGCAATGAGATTCAGCAGCAAAATGCACACAACACAGCTGCAAAATTAATCTGTACATCCTCAGCTTCACCTCAAGGGAGATCATTGTATTGTACTGAGACTTGAACAACCTGACTGTTTACTGTCCCTTTCTCTCCTGCTCACCTCATTGTTAAAGGTGAATTTTGTTATAAAAAAGTTAACCAAGTATGCAATCTTACTGGGTCTTATTCTTCTCTTGGTTACACAGGTATTATGATCATACAACTAAGTGAAGTTAATGGAATAATATTCATGTAAAACTGGCATAACAGAGACTCATGCCTTTTTATGTCTGCTTTAATCAGGAAGTCCTAACAGAGTTAATAATATACAATCATCCTGACTCCTGGTTTGATCAAAACAGTCATAATTTATGCAATAGTGCTTTCTATGCAAACATAAAACAAATAAAATAGAAAGAATTTCTATTTCTAAAGAATAGAAAGATTTTCATTCTTGATTAATAGAATTGCAAAGGGTTAATACTATGTTAAACCATCTTCAATATTCTTAAGTTCCAGAGGGATATCTGTGTTAGTCTGTATATAGCAAAAACAAGGAAAGTCCTGTGACACCTTAAAGACTAACAAATTTCTCTGGGCATAAGCTTTCGTTGGCTGCAACCCACTTTACCAGATGCATGAAAGGTGCATGTTTTCATTATTCCTAGCAGATCAAAGTTTATTTTGAAATGGGCAGAGCCCTTTTAAAATAGCCCTAAAGACATCTGAATAGTGTGCTTTGCGTTTTACAAGCTATGGTGTAGGGCTAAACTTTTAAAACCCAAAGTATACCTATATTGTACAAAAAAATGTATCTCCTTTGGCCAAATTGTGACCCTTTTAGTGCCAGCGGAGAACAATTATTTACATGAGTAATACCAGCAAACTCATATGACTAAGCTGTTCACCAATCACAATCTGATCATTTTCCAGTTTCCATTATTTAATTTGCAGTTGCATGTGCAACTACCCTGTTTATATGTACAAGTGTGCTTTGCACCCACAAATTCAGATGCATAGTTCTGAAACTTGTCTCTTGAGCTAATTTTCAGAGACTCATAGACTTTAAAGTCAGAAGGGACCAGTACGATCATCTAGTGTGACCTCCTGCAGAATGCAGGCCTCAAGACCTCACCCACCCACTCCAGCAATAGGCCACCAACCTATGACGGAGTTATTTGCCTCCTTAAATCATCAGAGAAAGGAACCATAGATGCAGTCAGCTGCATAGATGAAGTCTCCTTTTGTGACCACCAATGTGGGCACAGTTTGAATCCATTTTTTTGGTGAGTTTACTCATTATGCTTTCCTTTGAAAAATATGGTTATTAGAGACATAAATAGCTTCAGTGAACATGTCACCATCTGATTAAAATTTGGATTCCTTCAGGGTAAATGAAGGGTATACCTTGGCAAGAAGCTGCTTAAAACCATAAGAACAGCCATAGGGGTCAGACCAATGGTCTAGGTAGCCCTGTATCCTGTCTTCTGACAATGGTCAATGCCAAGTGCTTCAGAAGAATTGAACAGAACAGATAATCAAGTGATCCACCCCCCTTTTGTCCATCCCCAGCTCCTGATAGTTTTTTTATTGCAGAGCGCTACAGGTGCTAAGAACTGTGGTGAGTTATTACTATTAAAATGATCATGTAGTTTACATTTTTTTTAAACAGCTTTAACTTTTTATTTTTTTTGACAAAAAGATTTTAACTAAACTCTGTTTGCCACGTACGGACAATACATCCACTTCATTAATCATTGCTACTAGTCTGAATATACCTCCAGTATATGGTCTCAGTGTACTTTCAGTTTCCTGCTTATCTGCTCCCATTGTCTAACTTGAAGTTGGATTTTTTCCAAAGACCCTGTAAAGTAAAAAGGCTTGAGCTCTATTACCAGTTTGTGAGGGGGCTGCGTGAATAGAACATTACTTACTGTAAATGGTTTGGTGAGGAGTGCCATCAACATACCCATCAGGGTTGATTTGCAGATGGAAGCTGTTCTTCTCGGAAGATGTGTACAGGTGCATCAACCGATCTGTGTTTCCCCAGCTGGGATTCAGCAGTGGAGAGAAGTTGGGAAAGGCAGTAATAGCCTTGAAGCTGCATAACACAAACAGCACAAAGTCCAGGCTGCAGCACTGACTGATCTGTGACATGGTGCTCCTTCCTTAGTGGCTGGTTCAGTTATCTGAAACTTGATACTTTCTTACTCTCCTGTGTGTGTCTCGCTTTGCCTTCTCTGCGTATATTTGGAGTATGAATCCTCAGATGGGTTCCCTACTTTTTTGCAGTGGCTTATAAAGGGTAGCTGAATGACATCACACAGGAAAAACTTGTCCACATCCTTGGGTTTGTCAAAGCAACATTTTTAGGAGTGTCCTGAGACCTCAAAGACCCAGGAAAAAGGAATGCACGTAGGTTCTCTGGGGGGAGCGGAGGGGGGAATGCAAGGTTTCTAAAGACAGCTCTCAAAACTAATCATTTGTTCAAATATTATCTTCAAAACTCTGACATGTGAAAGCTTTCCACTCCCCTTCCAGTAAAATAAAGCAGACTGTACTGTACAGAAATTGTTTGCTAACAATCTATTAGAATTTAAATTGAAACTGTTCATTCCTCCCACCCCAGATTTATTATCCGGATGTTTCTCAATTAGGGCCTGATCCTACAAAGGTGCAGAGTACCTCCCTACATGTGCTAAGTACTTTCAACTCCCATTCAAGTCAAAGGGAGTAAAGTGCACTCTGCAATTCTGTAGGATCAAACTCACAATTTGTGTCCAGCCCCTTTAAAAGCTTGTTTTATGAATGTACGGGCCTAATTTTCCTTTCGTGTTGGTGTAACTCTATTAAAGTCACATTGATGTAACTGTACTAAATGGGGAGTAAAGCAAGCACAATGACATTAACTGTCCTTTAAATTTTTTCCTGTTCTGAGTTCTTCACTTTGAGTCACTTGATTTTGAAGTGGTTAAGTACCGGAAACTTTTTATAAAATAATTGGAAAGAGACTCTACTAGTCCATTCCTAGTCCATGCATCTAGGTAGCACGCAGGTTACAAGTTCTAAGTCTACTAAACAGAACAACCTTTGTGAATCTGACATATTTAACCTAGGAGTATTGTGTAATATTGTAAGGATAGCAAGCATGTTCTAAAAGGCATGTAAAGGACTCTGTCAAAGTAAGAGCTAATATAAAAGAAATAACAGAACTATGAGAACTTTTTTTGACTGAAATGGATTTTTTTTCAGTGAAAAATGCAGTCTGTGACAAATTCATATGATTTTTGCCACATTGTTTCAAAACCAAATATTATTCTGACATTTTGAAACAAAAGATTTCACTTTTTTGGTTTAAAATTACTTTTCATCTTTGAATTTCCTTTAATTTTTTTGTCAAAATCTTTTTTAAATGATTGAAATACAAAAAGAATACTTCTTTTGTAGAAGTGTTCCATTCAACCCAAAATGACAATTCTATAACTTCTCAAAATTACTAACAAATTTAAAAATCCATTATTCACCAAGTTCTAATTAAAAATAATTTCAGATATAAGAAATGCTGTCCAGTTGTCCTGCCAATTTTTGTGGGTTCAGTCACAATTTTCTATCTAGAAACAAACTCTCTTGCTGTGTGAAAATCCCACAGAACGGGAGCAGAACTGATTGATGAATCTCTGAAACTGGACTTTGCAAAAGTTTCATCTAAAGACAGAATAAACAAATTGAGGAATTACTGAAAAATAAATTAATATATTTCACTTACAGAAACCAGATGTTTTACTTTTAACAATAGTATGCACAACATTTTCAGACAAAACAGGATTAAATTGACAACATGCCTTTTAAACAGGACACACAAAATTCTTAGTTTCTGTAAGGAAATCTGGAGTAGTGCCATCAAAGAAAGTAGATTTGTCCTAGATTTATACCAATGTAACTAACAACAGAATTTGACATGTTTTTCTGGTCAATATTGGTTTGAAATAGCACAACTGTGCCAAAATCTGTTCTTTTACACCTGTGTAAATCTAGACTGACCTCATTGTATATACACCTGTGTAAATGAAAATAAAATGTGGCCAAGTGTGTGGGCTGAGAATCTAAGCTGATGTAAACCAGCAAAACACCAATGCCTTCAATAGCGCTGGAGCGGTTTATACCATATGAAGATCTGGCTTATAGTATTTTATACTAGAAAGAATTATGGTATAATGACTTAAAGATTTATGGTCTCTCTAATTCTAATTATATTTGTAAGCAAAACATTTGAATTAAAGTGATATTAAAATGATTTATCCATTTTTAGAGTTGTACAATAGGGAAAAATATCTTAACTCCTTTTTTTCAGTCTGGTATAGGAACATAGACATTATCACACATGGTCCAGCCCATGGTGTATCTAGTCCAGACCACTACTGGAAGGAGAATATAGCACCAGAAGCTTCAGCGGAAGTGCAAAAAATCATGTAGTATGCAAATGTGGGATAGTTGATGCCCTGGAAAATTTTCTCCTAACCCCTAATAGTTAGAGATTAATTTATATATCCCAAAGCATCAACATTTATAATCTCCATAAAACTTTTTTCAGTATTTACCATATGTTCTTGTGATCCACCTAAACATCAAGTCTTTCTTAATATATTAACTTAAATTCAAATGCAACTACATTTTTCAGGAGAATCTGTCCATGCTCCATTGCAGTATCATCAGACGTCCCATTCTTTCTGTATCAGGTGCTTAATGCTTGCCATTTTAGAAAGGTTCCCATAGGGTCAGCACTGTTCCTGATTTTGCTCAACTGTGTTTATTTAAGCTTCAAGGCTAAAGCAAATTTGTTTAATGTCTCTTCTGTCATATTGTTAGTATGCATTTTGCTTTTAAGGTTTTTGCTTTTAAAGCAATTTTTTTTGTTTTGTTTTAAACTAGGAGTGTAAGTTTGGAGTGTTTTAAAAAACCAAACAGTTTATTCCTTTTTTTGTTTCTTCCAGCATGAACAATTTGTTAATTTGTGTGTCGGAAATTTACTTGCTTGTCCAACACACTGAACTTTTGTACATTGGTTTCTATGACTATTTTACTCTTTAGGTAATTTGGCTGTGTTTGACAGAGGAGAAAAAGAGAGAAATGAATCACCACTATATATAAAGACTGAGCTATGGAGTCTCGTAAAGGGAATTGGGTAGATGTTGACTGTTTTGGGGAGTGGGGGATAAAAAATTAACTGATTTTGAAAACAAAAAGTCTCAATAGCTTCTGAATTTCAGTATTGATATATTTATTTTTATTATTATTATTATTTAGAGGACCCAGTTGAGATCTACACCCCATTGTGCTAGGCACTGTGAGACACCCAGTAAGGGATAGTCCCTTCCTTGAAGATCTTCCAATATAGGGCCAGAATGACAAAAGTATTAGTTCTACTGTTTTACAAATGGAGAGCTGAGCACCAAGAGATTAAGGCCATGTCAACACTGAAAATTCTGGGATCAACGCAGCGGGATCAATTGAATGGCCAGTATAGACCCGCTCAATCAATCCCGGAAACGCTTTCCCATCAACAAAGTAACTCCAACCCTCCAAATGGGGTAACTCTGCATCGACGGGAGAGCATTGCCAGTTGACACAGCTGAGTGAAGACAATGTGGTAAGTCAAAGTAACTAAGTCAATGGGAGATACGCATTCTGCAGCACACTGATTATGTATCTCCTGTCAACTTTGCCCCACAGCGTAGACTAGGTCTAATTAACTTGCTCAAGCAAGTCTGTAACAAAGACTGGAATTGAAGCAAGATACTCTGGGTTCCATGTGAGTGTCTTAAGTACAAGTCAGGTTTCCTCTATTGTTTTGTAATCAGTCTTGTTAATTTAAATAGTTAATTTAAATATTTATCAGAATAACAAAATTACTCTTTAAAAAATTATTTTTCCTATTTCCTTATCTTTTCTTCTTGTCCAACTTGTTATCTGAGAACCCAGAAAGCTCTGGTAGCTTTCAGTAAGAACAATCTAGGAAATCTATGGTTGTGGTTCTTGTTTGACTGGATAGGAACAGTTTTATAGGTGGATTTGTTTTGTTTGTTTTCCTGCAATCTTCCTGACTTTCACTTCTCTTTTCTTTCTTGGATTTAAACTGCTGGGCTAGTTGAGAGGAAAAGCAAAATAATAGTGAAAAATAGAGGCAAGAGTAGAGGATAGACTTGAAGAGCTATTTCCTTGTTTCCTTTATCAACCTGATGAGGTTGGATGTAGTAAAGTGCTGCTTTCCTTAAAAATCACAATAATGTAATTCACAGAATTCCTGGCTATCCTATGATGCTATGATGTACTTTTATCAAGGGTTGTCCTCCTTCAGTGATTTGATGAAGGCTGGGATCCACCTGGAAACTTTTTGTTGAAGCCCTCTTAAAATGACTTTGAGGGCCCATGTCTACTTAATGTCTCCTTTTCTTGAAGCCTCAGGGCAAAGTAATTTCCAATCCAAGTTTTCTAGGATAGTAGACAATTGCCAGTAGACAATACTCCTTCTTTACTCAGCTTCAAGGGCAAGTAATTCCATGAAGTGATTGTTGGAGACATGAAAGTGAGTAGAGAATTTGTTCTTGGAAACAAATATGCCGTCTAATCAAAGGTACCCAAGAGACTGGATGGGTTGAAGAAGGTATCTCTAAGAGCAAGTGGGGGGGAGGGGGTCCCCAAAAGAGAACTGGGTTATTACTGCTAAAGGAAAATGAATCCAAGAGAGGAATGGGGTCTTTCAAATTCACAAACAGAAGGTGGCTGAAGAAAATGACACTGAGGACAATATAGTGTCTTCCCCTAATTAATAAAACCCCAAACCTACAAAATTAGACCCAGTTTAGTCCTGGAATAGTCAGAAAGGACTCCCATTGAAGTAAATAGGAGTTGTATCCATTTACAGCAGGCTGAATTTGGGTGGCTGGCTGTCTTTGAAACAGATAATGCTATATACATGCATACTCTCAGGATCAGGAATCCAGCATCAGACAAAGTAAAAACTAACTCAAATCTTTGCCCAAGAGGATGAACCAAAGCCAGACGGAACCTATATGAAAGTCTTGGACATTTGATGGCTTGATGTTTTAAAACTGTTATTTGTGTTGCATGGCTGTTCATGTTAAGGTTCTGGCCCAGTGGCACAAGTACTGAAGGATCTGTTTATGCTTGAAGCTAGAGGAGAGTCCCAGCTCACATGGACATACTCATGCTAGTTTTTATTGAGCAAGTACACTAAAAATTGTCGTAATTAGCCTGTGCTGCCCCTCCCTGTTGCTGGAGACACCCCAAAGACACTCCTATTTGTAGTGTGCTGGCTTGATGGCTCATACTCCCAACTCCAAGTGGAGACATACTCTTGGTGTTCTGAGAAATGTCATTCTCACAGCATTTAAAAAGTAACCGGAGGCAGGAAATAGTAGAATTGATTTGAGGGAGGCAATTATTTTGAAGTTTACACCTCAATATTGCAGCTGAGGGGCAAAAAATAAACTTCATTCACATGTTGGGTCAGGGAAAATTTATTGAAACTTTATTTACTCCAAACATCTAAAATTTCCTGCTCATGATGAGGCTCCTTGTGACAAAAATACATTATGTAGAATTGTTAGGGTAAAGAGACCCATTAGCTCTACAAACCCCATTCTGGTGTTGGCAGACGAACATGTCTCCGTCAGGAACACTTTTTATGTTACCTGTTACCAGTAATTTCCTTAGCCAATTATGCTATATACCAGTCATTCCTGGGAAAAGAAACTCATGTCGATATCCTCTCTAATCGTTGCATGCATCCTTAAATTGCACATGGGATGGTGCTTTTCTCTCTGAAAGATGACCATGTTTTTTCCGAGATTGCTAAATAACTTATATTTTAATGGTGTGATGCGATTGCCGCATCACTTTCCCCTTCTCTGATATTTTCCATCTATGTTTGTGAGTCTTTGTATTCGTTCTTTAACCTTTGCTAGTATTTGCAACCATCTGCAAATGTCATACTGTGCCATGAACTCACCCTTCTAGATCATTAATGAAGATCGTAAATAAGAATGGACCCGTTACTGATCATGGGCATCTTCCTCCTAAGTAGGCACAAACCCCTAACAGTTTCTTGCTCTTTATTTGCTGTCCGTCAACCAAGTAACAGTACACATAGCAAGGCCTCTCCCGGCTGTAAAATTAAATGTTTCAAGTAAGATTTTGCCAGGAACAGTATTTTTGTTCGGTGTTCATGGGGAGGGTGGAGTTGAAGGACAGAGTGGTCACGGATGAGATTGTTACTGTTCTTAAGACTGGCCACTATTGTGGCTGTATTGTTAAGGCCAGCTTTTTATTTATTTAACATTCGTATTGTGGTAGTATCTAGAAGTCAATCAGGACAGTGCTCTCTCATGGTAGTCTAGACCTTTAATTTTATTTTTATTTGTATTATTTTAAAGAGTCTAAAGCTAATGATTGGCACTTGTCGAATCAAACAACAAACCAGTATTCTAGTCAGAGGTGGTAGTACAACATAAACATAAGGTTCTCTGACAATTCCCATTATAAGACACTGTTTTCAGCTGCTTATACCTTTGCCAGACATTCAGTGTTCAGGCTAAAGCTTTTCATGCCAACTGTAAGCCATGGGTTGAATTTTTATGGAAAGTTACAGCATTATGGGGATGAATCAGGGTTGTGTAGCAAAGAAGACTGACTATAGGACTGCTGCTTTACTTGTTGCAGAAGCTGGAAGGTGTTTTGCGAATGAGATGAGGTTGTAGGAAAAGAAAAGAAGACAGCATGGGGAAGTCAGTGGAATTCTGACCTGAGAATTGGATCCTATCTTTGTCTCTGCCACACTGTTCTTGTGTGATGCTGGGAAAATCACATCTCCATTGCACTCTCTGTCTTCTAAGAGTTCAAAAACTCCAGCCTCTTTCCTAAGCTCCTTCCCCCGCTCCTCTAGAATCTTTTTAATAGCTGCATCTAGGGAGATTGTGTGTTAGATAGTGGAAATACAAGAGTGATGTGTTTCTATAGCAGTTTTTCCGGGAATAACGACATGCCGACTCAACAATATTTGTGTGTGTGTGTGTGTGTGTGTGTGTGTGTGCACGCGCGCGCGCGTGCAAGTGTGCTCTCTTGCCACAGATTTTAGCCAAAGTGTTGTTAAACATATCCTGTACTGACCTTATTTGGATGACCCATCTTTGTCACACAGCCCATGACTAAAGCAAACATCCTGGCTAGGCTCACCTACGTGAAACAAATCAAGTAATCTCAGCCCACTAGGTTTGGGACTGCAGCTTGTACCAGTAATTTCTCTGATGTGGGTGCCAAGGGCATTATCTTTAATCTTAGGTCTTCTCCACTTTTTCCCCTCAACCATGGACTTGTAACCACAGTGAAAGTATTGGAATGCTATTTTTGGTTTCAAATATTGTAAGTCAGCTGGGTGAGCCAGGTCAGACAGATAGTATGGTCTGCTGGGAAAAGGCGGTTTGACATGTTTTGCCTGCATAATGCAGGAAGTATGGCCTTCCTGAGCATCTTTCGTCTTTTCTTTTAATGTCAAGGGGTCAGTGTCAGATGGAGTAATTACGAGAACTTTCTGTTCTGCTTGGTTGTTTCTAAGGAAAGCTTTCCAGCAGTGGTTTTAAAATCCATGCAGTTTGAAAATTCCACGAAAAAGGACCACCAACAACAACATACTAGACAAGAGGGGAAATAGATAACAAATCAGTCAGCCCTTACAGTAAATCCCTCAATCACATGTTTTTGATGCAGTCTTATGTTGTGCTGACCAGTTGGGAGTAAGGGCCTTGGTCCTGCTTCTGTTGGAAATATCAAAATTCCCATTTGATGTCAGTGAGAAATGTATCAGGCCCTGAAATAGTAAAGACAAAATGTTCAGACTGTGTGTTTGGGGAGGGATTCTAATTTGGATGCCTAATTTTAAGTAGCCTGAATTTTCACATGTGCTGAGCTAGCTGCAAATCCAAATTGTCTTCAGTATGAGCCTCAATATCTTGTGGTAGAGAGTTCTGTGGCTAAATTACATCTTGTTTTTTAATTTTCTTTTCACTCTTTAAATGTGTTGCTGTTTAATTTCAGTGGATGTCCTCTTGTTCATGCTGAGAGGGGAATGGTGTTCTCCCTGACCATCACTATCCCACTCATTTTTCTATAAATCTGTTGTGTCTCCTTTTAATTTTGATCCTCTCTAAATTCATTGGAACTGTTTCATTTAATTTCTCATATGAAAATCTCTCAATGCCACTAATCATTTTCATTGTACTTCTCCAGACCATTCCTATTCTGCTAACTTTCAGATGTAGGTGCTCCCTAACTTGTTGCATAATAGCAGCTGTGACTTGTATGGTACAACACAGACATGGAAACATTAAGATGAAAGGTGGTAAAGAACTTTAGAATGAGGCCATTGTTTGTTGCACTGTAGAACATCATGCATTCCTCTGCCTCCCAGATCACCATTCTGTTCCTACATTCATTCATACTGTCCTGGTCACTTCCGCTCTCTTGCTTGGTTGATTATTCCTAATGCCAGTCACCTTCTGGCAGAAGAAACACACCCAAACAGTGAAACCACAAGAGAGGGAGAAATAGGTAGATTTGCCTGTGGCAAGAGGGAGAATAAGACATTCTAACACACTTTTTCCCCAGGAACCTGTAGCATGAATTATGGGATATAGTGTCTCAGTGTAATAAAACAA
This sequence comes from Pelusios castaneus, assembly GCA_007922175.1. Classification (NCBI taxonomy): domain Eukaryota; kingdom Metazoa; phylum Chordata; order Testudines; family Pelomedusidae; genus Pelusios; species Pelusios castaneus. The sequence continues at coordinate 1,618,106 of ML685928.1, read as the reverse complement.
GTAAAGGACGCTGTAGGACACAGAGGAGCTAAAAGTATGAAGGTATTGTTGGCAGGATGGAGTAAATTTAAGTTAAAGTCATTTAACGAGCAAACAGGAAACCCTGGTTTAAATAATTTGTTTCACCTTTGTATTTAATTTTCCTAAAATGAGTTTGATTCTCATTAGTTGGTACCGATTAAAAATAATGATTTGCAACTAACTCTAGCCTTTATACTAAATTTGGTACTTTACTGATGACCAGGAGGTGGCAAGAAATGGCTTCTCTGTTTGGCATACCCAGTTGATATCTTTGATAGTCTTAATGACTGCAATCTGTTGCTTCAGGGAAACTGTTCAGCATTAATAGACCTGGCTATAAAAAGTAGGGTCTGCTGGAAATTGGACACAGACAGAGAGGGCATGTTTCTGGCACCTCCCTCCTACAGCGAGGAGGATGAAGTTGACATTGATAGTGTTCTCAAGTCAGCTGTGAGTGCACATCTGAGAGCCCTTCACCAAGAGTTCTCACACTACTTCCCAGCATTACCAGAAGCACTTTATTCCCAGGTGAAGAACCCTTTCAGTGTGATGGCAAGGCCGTTACCTACGCAGCATAATTATGCACAGGAAAAGATGATCAAGATGATGAAGCTGCCTCCAAACTGGTTCCGAAGCCCAGTTGCACATGAATACCAGGTTGTGTCTGAAATGGCTCTGAGAACTCTTCTCATCTTTGCTCCTTGCTATGAATGTGAGAGTGGATTCCCCAGCCTTCCCACAATAATGACAAAATTTTAAAAAGTGGCTCGATGTGAAGGAAAGCATTAGATACACCCTTTCTAAAACAACATCAATAAAACTTCTTGTGTCAAATAAATAGTATCATCCATCCCATTGATTTTTGGCTGCTTCTGGTAATTAATAGCTGTCAAGTATTAAAATAAAAAAGACTACTTAAAAATATTTTTTCTGCTTAAAACAATAATTCAATACAATGTGTTTGTCTTAATTTAAATGCAATGAGGAAAGGTAAATTCATTGTTAGCAGTTTAAATTTAGCATTTAACGTACTATTAAATATAAAAAATGTGTTTCTAATTTCTAAGAGTGGGATTGCACTCTGAGGCTTGTTGTGTGAAAGGGATCAACAATCAAACAATTTGAGAGCCACTGTGATAGAGGTCAATAAAATTGTGAATGTTGTAGAGAAAGTAAATAAGGAAGTGTTATTTACCTCTTCACTTAACACGAGGACCCTGGGTCACCAACCCAATGAAACTAATAAGCAGAAAGCTTAAACCAAACATAAGGAAGAACTTCTTCACACAGCCCACCTGTGCAGCTGGTTGATATGGGATGTTGTGGAGGGCAAAAATATAATTAGGTTCAGAAACAATTAGATAAGTTCATGGAGGACAGGTCCATCAATGGCTATCAGCCAAAATGGTCAGGGATGCAACTCCATGGTCTTGATGTCCCTAAATCTCTAACTGCCAAGAAATATCTGGCACTGTGATAAGAGGAACTCTGCAAAGCAACATCCCCTGGGGAGATAGAGAAAAATTTTGAAAGCACCCAGGAGTCAATGAAGAGCTCATAAAGTGAAGAATCTGTCAAGCTTCTCTCCATTAGCCCACTTTCCCACTTTCTTCCATTGCTGCTTCTCAATAAGGAGTAAATGCTGAGGCACTAAAGAAGAGAAAGCTCAAAGATGAACTAGATTGTGTGTTTCTTCATGAGAAAGATGATAAACAAACAAGAGATACAATTTATCACAAAAGAATGGAAGCAGTGAAGTTTTATCCAGAACTGAAACAGTTCCTTTTTCAGTATAGAAATCTCTTCTTTTCAGAGAGTGAACCATTTGGCTTAAGAGTTTTCCAGCTAAAAATATCCAGCTCTAAAGAGTTGAGCTTTTACTTCTGTGCACACAAAGGTTTGTTAGTGCAAAGCGTGATGGCAATGTGCCGTTCATTCTTAGTTTTGCCCCTGAAAGAACAGCAGCCTAAGCTACAAGAAAGGGCCTGACTGACTCCTTTACACAGATGCACTCTCTGTCACTGGGTAACTAGCTATGATAACAAAACAATACATAGAATGAAGAGCTCCACAGTATTGCCAAGCGGTATGTGTTCCCTTTCAAGGAAAAACAACCCCTTGCTCTTCTTCTTGAATCTCTAGCCTACCTGTATTTGCAATACAGTTGTAACGGGCAAGGTGCTTCTGACAATGTTTCAGGCAAGGTAGCAGAGATTCATTAACATGGTGGGCCCAATCCTATGGGATGCTAAGTGCCCTCAATTTCCATGGACTTCTCTGGGCGTGGTGGGTGCTCAGCACCGCACAGAATCAGGCTCTCGAGTTGCAGTAACCACTCAAGTCTGATTACAAACTACAGGCCCACCCCTGTTCCCATCAAAGTGAATGGAAGTTTTTGCCACTTGACTCGAAAAGGAGTAAGACTGAGTGCATATAACATCATTAAGGATCCATGCATGTGATACACCTTGATTCACCCCCGAAGGGTCCCCGACTTTCATACTTCTTTGCAGTTTATAAAGGGTGACACCTATTGCACATATGCATCCCAGTAATGGATAGGACAAGAAGCAATGGCTTAAATTACAGCAAGGGAGGTTTCGGTTGGACATTAGGAAAAAATTCCTTACTGTCAGGGTGATTAACCACTGGAATAAGTTGCCTAGCAAGGTTGTGGAATCTCTATCATTGGAAGCTTTTAAGAGCAGGTTAGACAAACACCTGTCAGGACTTGGTCCTGCCATGAGTGCAGGGGACTAGACTCGATGACCTCTCATGGTCCCTTCCAATTTCTAAGGCTGCGAAGTCCTGAGTATCTTTCATTTAAGCCAATGTCAGCTGAGTACACTCAATAACTTACAGCAGAAGCTCCTGAGCTCTTTGGCAGTTCTGGAGTACGGAGAACATTGTCAATGGACTATAAAGGAAATTTAAGTCCTCTGCTGCAACATAGCATCTTTTTGAAGCAGTGTTAACTGGGACTGCTCTTTGCAGTGCATGACCTTACAAGAGAATAATGGTGAGTGCTTCAGGATAGGAACCATGTCATTTTGTGTATTGCACAGTGCTGAGTGCATCCAATGCTTAGCAAGAAATAAGCAAAATAATAAATAGCTGCCCTGTAGGTGGAAGCACAAGCTGTAAAATCAAGAGGTCTTTAAAAAGTTTTATTTCGAAACCTTGGTCCATAATTAGAATCACATGTTAGCCTGCCAACTTCCAGCAGTGACATTTGATCACGTGATTATTGGAAACGGAAGCTTGAAACATTCCCTAATCTTAAAAATTGCAGTGTTGTATGTTCCATCTGAGTCTGCTGATGAAGAATGTTCTGTGTCTTTTCCGACAAGCAGATGACTCTTTAAAAATGGACAATTTAAGTTTCAGATTTGGCCTTTTAAAAAAGGCCAAAATAGTGTTGTTTTTATGTATGTATAAATATAACATATTTCATTTTCAATTGAAATAGATTTTTAAAAGAAGTTCTAAAAGATATCTTGGTAGTGCTTGCAATCCTATGCGACAGCTTTAGGCTAAGGCATGGGAACCTAAAAATGACATAGGCAACAGGAAAAAATTAAATGGACTCTTTTCCGGAGGCTCATGGACCTTGCGGTTAGAAGGGACCATTATGATCATCTAGTCTGACCCTCCTGCCTAAAATGAAAGAAATGCACAAAGTTAAGAGCGTGAACAATCAAAAGTAAATTCAATTTTTAGAAAATTCCTATATATATGAGGTGGTGGTGAACATTTACTTACATCTGTAACAAATAAATCCATAAACAAAAGCTATATTAAGGTGGAGTTAAGGTTGAGAGTGTGTATCTGTAAGGCAAAATACATTTTATAGACATTGCAATAATCATAACATCAAGTGTTATGAACTACGAAAGAGTTAAGACTAAATTTAAGAGAAATCTCAACATGCTAAGTTCTGAAAGTGCACAGTTAGAGCACCTAAACAACCTTAATTCTGCCCTATAGTCACCATGCAATAACCATGTTTATTATAAATAAGGCATTTTAGTGTATGTGATTTCAAATTAGATTGTACTGATTTTAAAATAAATATCCTCTTCCCTTTCCACTCTGCCCCTTGCGTCATGACAAGGCACATGAGAAGGCTAGGGATCAGTGGGGTCTAATGGGCAACTCATTCTCACTCTCACCAATGTGCTGGTCTAGCCTGAAAAGGCTCTGTAACAATAGCACTGGGTGAGTTTCCATATTTCTTTAGTTATTTACTCTCAATCTTGTTACCAGTGAAAACACTTCAGTGTCTTGCACCTTGTGTAGCTATTTGCCCCTGGACAAAGTGGGTGTAAAACACTACCAAGGCAAGGGGTGGGATATTTTCTGGCACTCACTTTACTCTGGTAGAAATGGTTACACAAAGTACAAGGTAATGAAGAATCAGGCCTGTTGTGCTGTTGTGGCCTAAAAACTCAATTGAATGGGACTTGTGTGACTGACTGTCTGTATTGCACCTGCTTTTGAACATCAGTGTCACAGTTTTGGGTAACTACACTGGTATTTCCTCTCCATGGGCCATTCCAGGAGTTTAAATCAGACTCAGGTTTGTAGCTGTCGCTTGTCTTTGAGTGGGAACTCTTGTCCCATTCCCTTCTGACCAAGGATTTTGAAGCTGCATCACCCCCTGCCTTACTCTGTGTTATCCCCAGCAAGCCAGTCTACCTAAGACCAGCACATGCACTTTGCTTTCTCTGGGGGCTAGGAACTGTGTATTACTACCAGCTTTTAAGTTATCACCCAGCTCTTTCTAAGCAATTGTTAATTCTTCAGCTAAAGTAATTATAGGGAAAACATGTTAATGTTCCTATATGCATGCTAAAAGCTTACCTGAGGTAACTCATTGGTCTTATCAGGCCTCCATAAACCAAAATCATTGCAGCCATTCTAGGGTGGTCAGATAGAAAATATGAAAAATCTGGAGAGAGCAGTGCTTTTTTTCTGGCGGAACGCACCGGAACGGCGTTCCGGCACCTTTTTTTCCTTCTCCCACCCACCGGCCGCCTCGACTTCCTGGCCCAGAGCCGACCCCGCCCCGCTCTCCCGACAGCGTCGGCCTCCCGGCACGGGGCCAGGATCAGGCTCCGTTGCCGGGGTCTGTCTGCCCTGCCGGGGCCGCGTTCGGTCCCCGCTGCTCCCTCCCAGCTGTGCAGGCTGCGGCCGGGCTGGGGAGATTTAAATCTCCCGCCCTGAGCATGCGCAGATACAGCGTGCTCAGGGCGGGAGCGGCCTGGCCGGCAGCAGCTCTGCCGGCTGTCCCTGTAGTTCCCAGCCTCCGGCCAGGTAAGGGGGCTGGAGGGAGGCCTGGAGAGGGGTGGGGGTGGGGACAAGGAGAGTGGCCGGGTTGTGGGGTGCGGGGGACAAGGAGACGGGCCGGGTTGTGGGGTGGGGGTGGGGACAAGGAGACAGGCCGGGTTGTGGGGTGGGGACAAGGAGACGGCCCGGGTTAGAGGGGTGGGGGTGGGGACAAGGAGGGACCCCCGCGCAGGCCGGCAGCCCCCACCGCCCCCTCCAGACCCCCGGGGCTGCTTCCTTTCTCTTTTTTCTCTTCCTCTTCCTTTCCTTTTTTTCCCCTCTTTTGTCTTCCTCTCCCCTGCCTTCCTTCCTCTTCTCTGCCTTCCTTCCTCTTCTCTGCCTTCCTTCCTCTTCTTTCTTTCTTTCTTTCTTTCTTTCTTTCTTTCTTTCTTTCTTTCTTTCTTTCCTTTTTTTCTTTTTCTCTTCTTTGTCTTCCTCTTTCCTGCCTTCCTTTCTCTTCTTTCTTCCTTTCCTTTTTTCTTTTTCTCTTCTTTGTCTTCCTTCCTTCCTGCTCTCTGTCTTTGCTTCCTTCCTTTCTTTCTTTTTTTCTTTTTCTCCTTCCTTCTTTTTTCTTTCTCTCCCTTGTTTTTTAAAACTCTTTAAAAATTAATTTTAAATAAAAACCTTTCTTAAAATTAGATTTCAATTCCAAATTCATTCCAATTAAATTAATTAAACACAATTAATTAATTAATTCTATTTACAATCACTTTATCTTCAATTAATGCCTATAATTTCTGTCTTGTGAGTTTTCCCCAAAAATTTATTCTGAAAAAGTTTTTCACACGGCTTGAAAATTTTGCACACAAGCCACCAAACCTAGAGGGAACATTGGCTACTAGTTGCGTACACAACAGCAGGCCAGCAGGCTAACATCGGTCAGTCCCACACTCTGGGCCTGGCCGGAGCCCACAGCACCAACAAAAAGTGTGTGGATGCATTACTGCCTGCCACCCAGTACCCAGAAACACAGGCCAGCAGCAGACGTGATAGCCAGTGCTTTTTTTCTGCCGGAACGCACCGGAACGGCGTTCCGGCACCTTTTTTTCCCCGCCGGTGCTCCCTCCCAGCTGTGCAGGCTGGGCCGGGCTGGGGAGATTTAAATCTCCCGCCCTGAGCATGCGCAGTTACAGCGTGCTCAGGGCGGGAGTGGACTGGCCGGCAAGCAGCTCTGCCGGCCGTCCCTGTGGTTCCCAGCCTCCGGCCAGGTAAGGGGGCTGGAGGGAGGCCTGGAGAGGGGTGGGGGGACAAGGAGACGGGCCGGGTTAGAGGGGTGGGGGTGGGGACAAGGAGACGGGCCGGGTTGTGGGGTGCGGGGGACAAGGAGATGGGCCGGGTTAGAGGGGTGGGGGTGGGGACAAGGAGGGACCCCCGCGCAGGCCGGCAGCCCCCACCGCCCCCTCCAGACCCCCGGGGCTGCTTCCTTTCTCTTTTCTCTTCCTCTTCCTTTCCTTCCTTTCCTTTTTTTCCCCTCTTCTTTGTCTTCCTCTTCCCTGCCTTCCTTTCTCTTCCTCTTCCTTTCCTTCCTTTCTCTTCTTTCTTCCTTTCCTTTTTTTCTTTTTCTCTTCTTTTTCTT
>ML685928.1:1509015-1611081 GCA_007922175.1 Pelusios castaneus | reverse complement strand
TTCTTCCTTTCCTTTTTTTCTTTTTCTCTTCTTTGTCTTCCTCTTCCTTTCCTTCCTTTCTCTTCTTTCTTCCTTTCCTTTTTTTCTTTCCCTTTCCTTCCTTTCTCTTCTTTCTTCCTTTCCTTTTTTTCTTTTTCTCTTCTTTGTCTTCCTCTTCCCTGCCTTCCTTTCTCTTCTTTCTTCCTTTCCTTTTTTTCTTTCTCTTCTTTGTCTTCCTTCCTTCCTGCTCTTTCTGTCTTTGCTTCCTTCCTTTCTTTCTTTGTCTCCTCCTTCCTTCTTTTTTCTTTCTCTCCCTTCTTTTTTAAAACTTTTTAAAAATTAATTTTAAATAAAAACCTTTCTTAAAATTAGATTTCAATTCCAAATTCATTCCAATTAAATTAATTAAACACAATTAATTAATTAATTCTATTTACAGTCACTTTATCTTCAATTAATGCCTATAATTTCTGTCTTGTGAGTTTTCCCCAAAAATTTATTCTGAAAAAGTTTTTCACACGGCTTGAAAATTTTGCACACAAGCCACCAAACCTAGAGGGAACATTGGCTACTAGTTGCGTACACAACAGCAGGCCAGCAGGCTAACATCAGTCAGTCCCACACGCTGGGCCTGGCTGGAGCCCACAGCACCAACAAAAAGTGTGTGGATGCATTACTGCCTGCCACCCAGTACCCAGAAACACAGGCCAGCAGCAGACGTGATAGCTACGCATTCATGTTTTTTTCTAATTATAATACGGCCTCCCAACAGTCTGAGGGACCGTGAACTGGCCCCCTATTTAAAAAGTGTGAGGACCCCTGCTGTAAGACCTCACAGGTTGTCTTTCAGTATATTAGCGGCCTGCATAGTTAATAAAACTTAACAGTTTTTACCTTGTATTTTTATTTCTTTGATATATTCAAAAATTTACTGTTTACTGCACTATTTTCAGTGTTATTTCTTTATGACACGACGGACATCAATAGGAGTTCCGGTACCTTTTTTTTTTTTTTTTTTAGAAAAAAAGCACTGGGAGAGAGGGTGGGGATCATAGGCACCTTCATAATATAAAGCCCCAAATATTGGGACTGTCCCTATAATATTGGGACATCTGATCTCCCTAAGCCCTTTTGTGATGAGGTGTCCACCCCATGCAGGGTCTGACGTGGTTAAGGTGGCCAAATAGGCCATTTAACTGCCCGAGTTGCACCTGGAGGAGCCAGGGATCAGAGATTCATTAGACAAGGCTCAGGTGGACAGGAATAAGCAGGGACCTGTATAAAGCCCAGAAACTGAGAGCAGCCAGGCATGGAAGTCATCTGATGTTACTCCTTGGGTGAAGGGAGGTGTGTTTGGGACTATAGAGGGTAGCTTATTGGTACCTTCCTGGGAGGTAGGTATTTGGGCTGGCAAACTCAGAGGGAGGATATCCAGAAAGGTAGGAGGGGGCTCAGAGGAAAAGCAGCAAGGCCTAGGATAGTGTGGACTTTGGCTGTTGAAGATGGGGCCCTGAGCTGGAGCCCAAAGTAGGGGGTGGGCCTGGGTTCCCCTACCAGTCATTGTGGAAGTGGCAAAGATTACACAGAGGAAAGTGGACCACCTGGCACAGTTCACCTGGAAGACTTTGATACTCTGGAGAGGACAATCATAATTACTTGTCTGGAGGGCCAAGTCACAGAAAGGAAGCTGCATTTCCTGGTATGAGAGAAGGACTGAAGACAGAGAGGGAGAATGATGGAGTGCAGCAGCAAGAAAGCTAATCCCCATAGTTTCCAGGAGGAGGCACCATCCCACAATGAGTAGAGTCCCCCTTTGACAGGATGTGTTGCCTTGTGCTGGGTCAGAAGGAAGGCCAGGAGTCAGTTTAAACACAGGCCATTTATCCAAAGGTTCTTTCTTTGTCCGGTGATCTTTGGAATATACTAGTAAATGTAGAATCACAGGGTTAGAAGGGGCCACAAGGGTCTGAGCCTTTCTGGGTGGTGGTATTACTCTGGAGTGTTAAAACCTGAGTGAATCCCCCTTCCCACACTGTTCTTGGTTCCCGGTGTAGCTCCTTCATGAAATTATGTACAATCCCTGGCCCACAATGATACTATGTTAAGTTGATGTAAGATCTCCCAAAGATATTGAAGAAAAATGCCATATGTATCTCAGCCACATCAGATCAATTCCAAAATTTCAGGGAATGTTCAGTGCATCAGAGGCCAGATTTCAACTATTGATTTGGGGCAGGAGGGAAGATGAGGGACACATGGAAGCACAGCCACAATATCAAGCACCACAGCAATTGTGTATAGATCAAACAATGGATTAATGACCCTCATTAATGCCTTCCAAAATAGAAAACTATTGGGAGGATGAGCGGAGTTAACCTGATGACACCCTAACTCCCTGAATGACTTTTCTCCTAGAGATATAATGAGGATGTAAAGGGGTACATATCTCAACATGGATTAGGGTTAGAATAAGACCCTTCCTGGCATAAGGTGGGTGGGTAGAGGGAAAGCAGGACCCACATAAAACTCTGGCCAGGAGACTGGGTAGGAAGAGGGAAAATGAAGGCACACACAAAGCCCCTGACATGGGGATGGAGAATAGCAGATCATGAAATAGGGGCCCACAAGATCTTTGGGGAAAGGGTAATTTTGGACACCCTGCTTTAGAGGCACACAGTGCACCTGGCATGATGGGTGGAAAAAGTAGAGTAGAGGGCATTGGTAGAAATGGGAATATGGTGTATGCACTGCTACTGGCAGAAGGAAGATAGGGCAGTGGCATGGGAGGAATGAAGAATGGGAAGCACAAAGAACTTTCAGCAAAAAGGAGAAGGGAGAGTCATGGAGAGTCCCTGAAAGGGGGGGGGGGGAGATGAGAGCCAGCAGACAGGAAACTTGAGGGAGGAAAGAGTGGAGGAAAACAAGGAACCCTTGGTGTGTGCACTGTGAGCTCAGTCCACAAAAGCTACCCATGGCTATGTCTACACTTGTCAATTTAAGTCGACTTAGCATGTCCCCGCTCAAAAATTAAGTCAACTTAAAGGGGACCCTGCCAAATTGATTTAGAGTGTCCACACTGGACGCCTAAGTCAACTTCTAGGGGCTAGGTGGACCTGGGACTGGTCCATGGTGGCAGGGGGGGCACCCCTTGCCAAGTGCCAGGGGGCTCAGCATTTGCCCCATTGTACCTGGGTACAATGGGGGCTGAACCTGCCAGAGACACTGGCAAGGCATAGGAGCGGGGTGGGCAGGGCTCTGGCCTGTGGGGGGGCACGCCAGGATCTGCCTGTGCCAGCCACCCTGGCAGGAAGGGCAGTGGAGAAGCCCTGAAGCCCTTTAAGGCGACTTAAAGTCAACTTAGGCCTACTCTGCATCCACACTGGCTACGTCGACTTAATAAAGTCAACTTAGTCAGCAAAGTCGACTTAAAACGAGGTTTAATAAAGTCAACTTTAATTTTCCATATGTCGACTTAAGCTGCTGCTTAAGTCAATTTAAGGAAAATGTAGTGTGGACGCAGATTAAATTAAATCGACTTAAGCAAGTTTAATTTGACTTAATTTATAAGTGTTGATGCACCCCTAGTTTCTAACTGCTAGCCTCCAAACTCTGTTTGGCTCTCATAGTCAAACTGGATTTTTTCCTTCTTGTTGCCAGGAATAAAGGTTTTTTTGGCTGAGCTCTCCCCTCAGTGACTCCTTTTTAGACCTATGCCCTAATTCTGACCTCTGCCACACCAGTGCAATCTCTGTACAAGCTAATGGAAATAGCCTTCAACTTCTGCTCTATGCCCCGTGCAAATGAGTGCACTGGTGCAACTGAAGGCAGAATGAGAAAACAATGAGGCCACCATTCATTCCTGCTATCTCTTTTTCCCCTCCTTTACTCTTCCCCTTCAAGGTCAGCTTTAAGTATTCCATCTCAACATTCTGAGTGTAGCACAGACAACCTTGGGACTCTGTCCCATACCTGACAGGAAGCACATTCAAAAGTGCCAGATGCCAGTGTGTGGCAATGTGTACAGTGTTATTTATTAAACAAGGAGCAAATACTACAGTTGTGGGCGATTTACCTAGCCTGAGCTCACATGGGAGGAGACAGTGGTTTTATTTTACCTCATTTCAAACTTACTCCAACTTCATGGGTTTTACTTTAATTTCATTGAGCTTGTGCCATTCAGGGGAAAGAAGGTTAGAAAAAGGAACAGAGAGGAATGATTTCAATGACTCAATGAAGTTTAACAAAATTAAGTGAAGTGTAACAAATAGTGGGGGAAGAAGGGAGAGAATTTCTGATAACAAAAACAGTCAGACACCCTCCTTTGCAAACTATTTAGATACCAATATGGGGCCCATAACTCTGGGTGCAATAGAGACAGAGTGACACAGTACTTGAAGGTAACATATGAGTATGTCTACACTGCAGTTGGACATCCACAACTGGTCTGTGTTAGCTCACTCAGGCTCGCAGGGTTCACATTAACAGGCTGTTTAAAAGGGATGTAGACACAGCCCATAAGGCAACCACTGATGCTTAGGGTTTCTGTTATCCAAAGTATATAACATATGCTTTACAACCTTTATTTATTTTTAATGAGATCTCTTGGGAATAAAACTGTTTGTTTTTAAATGACAGGAAAAGAGTTTCTCAAACTATCTGTGTGATTACAAAAACCCAGCAAATAGTTCAAAAGGTTTGTAAATTGTTGAAGTCGATGATATTCACCCATCCCAAAAGGCACAGAATTGCAAAAAAGAAAAGCTGTTTTCAATAGAAGCTATAGTGATTGTCTTGGGGTGCACAACTCATGGCTGGACTGGCATCTCTTCCTGGCTGTTCTGGAGATTAGTTCAAGGCTGACATGCCCCTGTCCACTGTTTGCACACCATCACTCCAACTGTACTGTCTACCTGCACCTCCTCTTGCACCTTCAGGAACTGACTCAGGAACTGCATGACTCTCTCCTACAATGTCACTTGACACATTCTCTCCTTCCAGGGAAGGTTTAGCACCTCAGTAGTGCTAGGCAGTCCTCTCACTCAATGCCTTGTTGTTACTCACGCAGTGGCTAGGAGAGGAATCCAGGCCCACCCCCTTTTCTGGGGTCCAGCCCATAGACTCTTACCTCAGCAATCTGAACCTAGGCTCTCTCTAACCTCACTGCTCTATTCCTGGGTTTCTTCCTACTACTAGTTCTCCTCTTCCTTGGTTATCAGTTCAAAGCATCTTCTCTCTTCCTAGGGACTGCCTGCAGCCTTCACCTACTCCCCTTCTCCTGAGAGTGTCTGCCTTTTCCCAACACACCCATCTGCTTTCAGGTCCTGGGTTTTACAGACCCTCTCTATTCCTATCCATCTGAGCCCACTTAATTAACTGCCTAAAGGGTTAATTGTCTTGCATTCCACCCTACAAGTTGGGTGTGGGGTAGTCACCCCATCACAGTGATACTCAAAAGTAAATTCAGGTCTCCTTAATGGGCTTGTAAACTGACATGAGAACAGACTTATGAAAACCATGATGGAGAGCACCTATACGGGCTTTCCAGCCAAAACCATGCATCCATTCAATTTTACTCAAAACCGGGAACCTTTGTACCTAGAAAAACAATTCTGTGATGGAAGCACTAGGAATGCACAGAGTGATTGATTAGATTAGATAGAAACTTGGCAAAGGTTTGCTTAAAACTCAGTCCACATTCATTATAAACATGTCTGGGGTTTGCTGAAAAAGTTCACAGACCTTTCAGTGAACCCTGATCCAGTTTGAGGTTTTTCATTACAGAAATGGATTTCTGTACAGAACTGCAAAGTCTTAGCAACAGTAATAATTCCCACTCATTCTCCTGCTCTGGGTGGCTTACTTTACTAGTGAGGGTTACAAAGAGTATATCAGATGTACAGGCTCATTGCCATTGGATAGGCAGATTGATCGTTGGCCCACTGAGTTAGCAACTGGTTTAAAAGATCTTGTGAAACAGCTTCAGCAGGTGTAAATTGATGTGCATCTAAAGGTGACTGGGATATGCATTTCATTTAGAGGAAAACAACCTTTTTTTATTTGCTGTAAAATGTTTTAGGGGTTTTCAAATTAAAAACCAAAAATTTTTCAGTTTAAAAACATTTTTTAAAGTTTTTGAAAACCTAAAGGTTTTCTACATGTGACAAAATTCCTCCTCTACCTTGGGGGATCACACACTTCCCTCTAGTGATGGGTCTGTTTCTCTCAGGCCTCCAATGAAAGGTCCTTTGCCTACCCTTACCCACAAACCCCTCCTCAGGCAAGCATTTTTCCTTCCCCCAGTCTTTGTACCTGTGGGACTCTTCCTGACCAGCATTCTCCTCCTTATCCAGATCTGTCTTCCTTCCAATCACACCTTGTCTCCTTTCACACACTCCTGTAGCTCTCCTCACTCTCACACTCCAGCTACACCCTTTGTCTGGGGGTTGGAGGCTTTTTAACAAGTCCTGGGAGGGGCTTTGATTAGCTCCAGATGTGCCAATTAGCCTGAAGTAAGCACTACATAGCTACAAGGGGAAAAGGGATTTGCTGAGCCTGGGGCTAATATATTGGTTTTCTAGAACTCTGGAAACCCTGCAGTCTGACCCCATCACATATAGCATAGTTTAGTTCTTTTTGAATGAAAAGCTAAAGTCTGTTTCATCAAAAGGGATTTATCAGTCAAAAAATATTTTTTGGTTTAAATAAAACCAGCCTCCATGTAGCTCTGTTGACGTAAGTGCTGTCTCACACCAGCTAAGGATAAGGCCTGTTTCTGAATCATTCTCTGCTTTCTGTGGCTAATCCCTTGGCAAATCACAGCACCAGATTTCTGGAAAATGGAAATGTTACTTGTATATCCATCTCTCTGATCTTCCAAATGCCTCTTTTCTTACCCTAAGTTTGTGCTGCCAATGGAGAATCTGTTGCTAGCTATTCACCTGCTCTAACAACAGGGTTCTCAGGAGCAGCATAAGCACTCCTCATACATACTGATTATTGCTGGAAAGCTTGGGTGCAGGGAATGTGCTTCTCTTCCCTCAGTGGGTATCCCTGGAGCAGCTGATGTACATGCACTGTTGCTCAGGTTTGTTTGGGGTTTTGGAGTGGAATATTAATACTGTTGGTTAATCTGTTGTTTTATTAAATCATCAGATAGAATAACTCTATGTATTTAGAAATTAAATCAAGTTTTACAGACTGTTGCCCCGATCCTTGTTGCTATAGTTGCCCTCATCAAATATGATGATTTTCCTGATTTTAGCTCAGACTAAAGGAAGGACAAATCATAATATAGGGTAGTTCTGATATTTGTCTCTAAGGGTGCATCTACACTAGTAAATTAAGTCGACTTAAGCAGGCTTAAGTCAACTTAATTTACTCTGCCTCTACACTAGAGTTTCCTTAAGTCGACTTAAGCTGCTCCTTAAGTCAACTTAAGGAAAAATTAAGTCGACTTATTAAGACCTAGTTTTAAGTTGACTTACTGGTTAAATCAACTTTATTAAGTCGACTTAAGCCAGTGTAGATGCAGAGTAGACTAAGTCGACTTAAAGGGCCCCCAGGGTTCCCCCATTGACTTCCCTCCCAGGATGCCTGGCACAGCCAGAGCCTGGTGTGCCCACCCACAGGGCAGGACACAGCCCTGTACACCCCGTTCCAGTACCCTGCCCCTGTCCCTGTCCTGCTCAGCCCCCATGTACACAAGTACAATGGGGAAGATGCTGAGCTCCTTGCCACTTTTAAAGGGGTGCCTGGGGAAGGGGGGCACCTCTCGGGTGCCCCGCTTCCCACCATGTACCACTCCCAGGTCCACCTAGCCCCTGCAAGTCGACTTAGGCATCCAGTGTAGACGCTCTAAGTTGATTTAGCCAGGTCGACTTTAAGTGAACCTAAATTTACAGTGTAGACATGCTAAGTCGATTTATTTGAACAAGTGTAAACATAGCCTAAGTGATGCCATTTGACCATCATAATATCCAATACAGGATAGATCTGTTGGCAGTATGTCCCATTTCCAGCAAGATACAATCTCATTTCATAAAGTGATTACACTGCACACAGCTCAGGAGGAATTAATAAGGAGGATCTTAATATGGAGACCCAATAAAAAAACCAGTGTGTTTTTCCATCTCCATTTGTACTGTAATATGTGCCAGTAAGGATATATTGCTCTGTGGGCTTTCTTTATATCTTATTCAAGAGAAGCCCATGACTGCATAAGAGTCCTAATTTCTCAACAACCTTTCCAGTACAAGAAAGATATCTGCAGATGTGATGTATTTGATCAAGGGGCAAAGACATTCTTAAAAGTGCAGTTCTGCTCCAAAAAGTGAAATGGCATATGAGGTCCCGCATTTGTCTCTATGGGCTGGTCTATACTGCCACGCACTTTTGGCGGCAATCAAAGGGAAGTACACAAAGCACTTAAAATACCTTGCGTGTCTGCCTCCGATTGCCTATCTTCTACTTACCACGCTGTCTTCAGTAGCCTGAGCCGGAGGGAAACCACTTTCCTCCAACTCAGGGCTACTCTTTCTGTGGGGCTGGTCTTCCAGCATCCGCTTCCTGATCAGCTGAGTGAGTCTTCACAGATCCGATCAGTCAATCAGAGAGACTGATCTGATAAGTCCTATCTGTGTCTCCAGATCAATGAGCTAAGTTTGAGTCAAAATGTGTTTGCGTATTTTACTTCGCAGCCTTGCAAACTCACTCTCAGATCTGAGTCAAGCTGGGGTTCTTTCCTTCTTGTTCACCAATGCTAGCAAAACAGGTTCTAAAGGAAAATTTTGCCCTAAATGATATTTGTGAGCCTTAATGTGAGCCTGTGGTGTAACTGTAGTGACTTGAGTAGCTGTACACTAATGATGAATGTATGCCTTTCTCTTCAAATTATGTGATGCCCAGCCCTATAATGGACTGGAACTTAAAACACAATTCTGCTTATGATGCACAAGAAGGGATAGGCTGAAGATTCTCTCAGACCTGCCTTGGCTCTGCAGAGGGAAAAAGAGTACAACAAAGTAAAAACACACATTTTTGTCCCTAAACCTAGCACATATGACTGTGATTACATGCAAGAAACATAGCTATTGAGTAAGAAGCTGCGATTTTTACCCACTGACTTTTCAGAGTAGAATTTATCTGCCTCTCATTGCATTTAAATACCTTAAATTAAAAAAACTTCAGGCCTGATTTTTCTCTCACCTCAGTTTTATATCAGTTTCACTCCCTTCACTCCAGTTCAGTCGCTCTTTATTTACACCAGGATGAGAGGAGAATCAGGACCTCATTAAAAAAATGTAGATCGCTCTTGGTTTTATGTTTTAAAAATTAATGTTGATTATTTTGTAATTTTTGTTTAATATTTTTCATAGAACCTTATTCTTCATGGCACTGGACCATGTACAATCACTTATTCCAATGCAGAGTAGTTGTAAAATGCTGCTCTATCAAAAATGTTCCATAAATTAAATTTAGAGGAAAGCTGCTGGTACTTGATTACTAATGGTATTTTGTGTATATATCGTAAATATACACAAAGGATGTTTTAACTATAAAAGAAACCTCACTGAATGACCCAAGAATATGTGGAAGCCTTTGCTTATGATTTGGCATCAGATCTAATGCACACCGAATTAATGGAAAAATTTTTATTGGTTTTAGTGAGAACCAGCTCAAACTCTTATGCTCTGATCTTTTGAACATGTGTGTAGCCAGATAACTTTATGAATGTGCGTAGTAGCTATGTGGTCTAGAGGTTGACTTGGGGAGTCAGGGTTACTGGTTCTTCCCTTTACACACTACTTGGACGACTCACTTTTTATCTCAATTCCTCGGCTTACTGAATCAAAAATGCTTTATAATATGTTTCTATCTCACAGGGGTTTTGAGACGTTTGTCTAATGTTCATAAAGTGTTTTAAGCTCCTCAGCTGGAAGCTACTTTCCTAACATTCCATTGCATTATGGCGGTGATTTCTATTTGCATCAGGTTGTTCCATCACAGTGTTGACAACCATATAGCTCTATGATCCTTATTCATACTTAGTAGTCCTTTTCTCCAAGAGTGCTCATTAAAATCCGTGAGAGTATTCAGAGTAAGGTGCTGCCTGAGCTCAGCAAGAGTGTCAAAATCTGACCACTGCTAATTAGAAATTTAGAAGCAGGGAGAGAGCATTATCAGGTGGTCTAGGAAGGGTCTCACTACCAGATTTTGCACACAAAGGTATCTCCTATGCAAAGTCCAGCTGAGATCAAAATGTTTTGCCTTTGCAACCTAAGTCTTTTCCTCTTCACAATCTATTTTCTCTCCTCCATGCCCTTATCATTCATGATTAGGAAGAGACACTTTCAAGTATTCACTGTCATCAGACACAGACGGATGTAGCCTCAGGTAAAACAAGCAATGGTTTTAGAATTAATGTGCAGTGTGAAAGTGATGGATGACGTGTAAAGAGTATTATGCATTAGTTATATGGGGAGCTAAATAAACCGATAGTACATATATTACTTTGTGATTGCTGACAGTGTCCCCACCTTATAACAACAATTTCAGTGCCATCTGCACAGGCAATAACATAGTAACTCTTATTCTGGTCTGTGGTAATACATACAATATCAAATGGTTTGGGACTTCAGTATATCTGCTATTATTCAATATCATATATTTTTTTAAAAGTGTTCTAAATTATCCCATGGGGGCAGGAGGGAAGCCCTGAGCAAGTAGAGAGGATTTTATTCTTATCCCAATGTGCTAGACTCTGATTTTGCATCAGAGTAAATCAGGATAACTCTATTGAAAACAATAGTTTACTCTGCTGTAATTCAAGTGGTTTCAGGGGGATTACTCCTGATTTCAACTTGTATAAGATCAGAATTAAGCACAAAGCCTTCATGGAATTATACCAGCTTTTACATCACTGAAAGTGATATCAGAGTCCCTTTGCCTATTAATTCACCTAACCTGTTACAGTGAATTCAGGTGATTAATCATGTTCTTTGATTGTGGAGGCCAAGAGCCTCCTTTGAAGTACCTTTGACTGCTGTTGAATGCCAGTCACTTTCACTACAACCAGTCTTTCACAACAGCATCTCCTATGTCAAACAGCCAATGCTATCCCCATCCAGAGCAACTCCAATAAATACCAGATTTGGCTCATCTTGAAATATCAGACACAGATAGGGCTTACTGGAACCTTGAGTGCTCATATAACAAATATTTAAAAACTTTAAAATCCTCCATTTCAAACAGTCTTTTCCTTAATTTAACCGACAAACCATCCACTTAGCAGAGTCACAGTTTATTTCCAATAAACAGCACTGGGCCAGATCCTCAAATGGTGTAATTTGGTGTAGCTTCATCAACGTCAATAGAACTATTCTGATGTGCATCAGTTGAGGCTCTGACCCATTAAATCATAAGCATGTAATGAAGCTATGACTTGTAAACAGTCACACCAGCAGGTTGACATTTGGTCCTGATCAGGACTCATGGGTTCAGCCACAGCACAAATAGACACTAAGGTATACATTTGCAATAAAGTGTTGGTTAAGAAATTCAGGTCTCATCATCCAAGGACATAGCTTAGCTGGTTCATGTGAGTGTATTAGGCCTTTAGTCTTTGTCTAAAATCATTTCAACAGACTGTGACTTCCAAAACAAAAATTCTTTCCTGTTGAGCTAGAGACAGAATTTGGCAGGACAGGAAAAGTCTTGGCTTGTAATTGTGTGCGTGGGATTTTTTGTTTTGCCAGTGACAAATATTTCATCATTCAGACTGGGTCATGGGACTTACTGATACACCCAAGCCCCAATCTATATCAAACCTAATGATGCCCATGCGGTCTTGCTTCATCTATCTCACCTGTAACCATCCAAATCCCTGGAAAAGGATCTGTTTACTCCTTAGTGCAGGAGTGCTCAAACTACGGCCCGCCAAGGTCATTTACCCGGCCCCCGCCCCTGCTGCGGCCGCAGGCAGTGCTGCGTCCAGTTCCCCCAGGGCGGAACAGGCAGGCTCAGGGCCGGGTCATGTGCGCGCGCCTGCCTGCCTGCCCCATGCGGCCGGGGCAGCGGGGTGGCTGCGGCCGGGGCAGGCTCCCGGGCTCCCACCCACCAGCCGCCTTGACTTCCCGGCCTGGAGCCGACCCGGCCCCGCTCCGCCGACAGCCTCGGCCTCCCAGCACGGGGCCAGGATCGGTCTCCGTTGCCGGGGTCTGCTCTGCCCTCCCAGGACCGCGTTCGGGTCCCCGCCAGTGTTCACTCTAAGCTGCGTGGGTGCACGGCTGCACAGCGGCCGTCGCAACCCCCACGCAGCACTGAGGGATCCCCGCGTAGGCCGGCAGCCCCCACCAGACCCCCGGGGCTGCGGCTTTGCCGCGGCAGACCCGACCTGAGCCCGGCCTCTGGGCTGGCCCTCCCTGCCCCCAGGGCGGAGCAGGCAGGCTCAGGGCCAGGGCATGTGCGCGCGCCTGCCTGCCTGCCCCATGTGGCCGGGGCAGGCTCCCGGGCTCCCACCCGCTGGCCGCCTCGACTTCCCGGCCCAGGGCCGGGGTCAGCTCCGCTCCGCCGACAGCCTCGTCCTCCCGGCACAGGGCCAGGATTGGTCTCCGGTGCCGGGGTCTGCTCTGCCCTCCCGGGACCGCGTTCGCGTCCCCACCGCCAGCAGCCTCAGCTTCTTTCTTTCTTTCTTTCTTTCTTTCTTTCTTTCTTTCTTTCTTTGCTTTCCTTTTTCTTTCTCTTCTTTCCTTCTTTCTCTTCCTTCCTGCCTCCTTCTTTCTCTTCCTTCTTTCCTTCTCTCCGCCTTTCTTTTCCTACCTTCTCTCTTTTCTTCCTTTCTCTTTCTTCTTTTTTTCTTTGTCTTCCTCTTCCTTCCTTCCTTTCTCTTTTTTCTTTTTCTCTTCTTTGTCTTCCTCTTCCTTCCTTCCTTCCTTCCTGCTCTTTCTTTCTTTGCTTCCTTCCTTTCTTTCTCTTACTTTTTTCTTTTTCTCCTCCTTCCTTCTCTTTTTTCTTTCTCTTCCTTCTTTTTTAAAAAGCTTTTTAAAAATTAATTTTAAATAAAAACCTTTCTAAAAATTAAATGTCAATTCAAAATTCATTCAAATTAAATTAATTAAACACAATTAATTAATTCTATTTACAATCACTTTAACTTCAACTAATGCCTATAATTTCTGTCATGTGAGTTTGCACAAAAATTTTATTCAGAAAAAGTTTTGCACACGGCTTGAAAATTTTGCACACAAGCCACCAAACCTAGAGGGAACATTGGTTACTAGTTGCCTACACAACAGCAGGCCAGCAGGCTAAAATTGGTCAGTCCCACACTCCAGAGAGAAGGAGCATGTGTCACTATGCCTCTGTGGGTCACAGCTACAGATCTCAAGTTCAGGACAAACTGCTGTGAAATAGGGCAGACTCACCCCAAACAGGTCGTTATTCTTCCATAAGATATACCACACCATTAACAAGTGTAAACTCCTGTATCACCATACCGGTTAAGAAAAATTCCAAACCACAGTCTTCTTTGGCATCACAGACCTTGTTTCACCCCCTGGACACCATACTTTAAGACAAGTGGCTATTGAAAACCAATGTAACAAAGGGTTCTTTTGGACCCAAGAGACCAGCCACATTGCCAAGTCAATATATAACTCTAGATCTTACCAAATAATCACGCTGTTGCGAATCCTTTAATATTTAATATTGATTTATAAGAGAAAAAGAAGGAGAGATTTAAAATGGTGAAAGAAATCCCATAGCTACAATCAATGCAAAGTTCTTGGATCATGTTTGTAGCAGTGATGTTCCAGACTGCTGGCTGGTAAAGTCTCTGGTAACTTCCAAAATCCTGGAAAGTCCTCAGTCTATGGATTGGAATGCTCCTTTTAGTGTAAGTCCATAGTCCAGAAATTAGAGCAGGAAAGAGGCAAAATGGAGATGTTTCCCGGGCCTTTTATACTTTCTTCCGTGTGGAGGAAACTCTCTCAGACTTAGTTCATGGGAAATTACAGGCACAAGATGGAATCCAGGGTCACATGAGCAAGTTACATGCTCTTGCATATTTTGATGAGTGATAGGAGCAACTATTATGCATATTCTAGTTAAAACATCCACAAGAAGGCTCACTGGGTTAGGTCCAGACCAGCTTCTTCTATGACCTATTATGAGAGCTAAGCATTTCTTGATGGGCCACCAACTTGAATGGTTCACCCACAATGTACTACTTTTTCTTACCCAGGAGCAAATGCATTTGAAAATCTGTTCAATATTTATAACTTTAGTTACGAAGATGATACATATGTACAAACAGAATAACCATACTTGATAGATTTCAATTGTAACTTTTTCATTTATACTTTCCATGAAGTACTTCTAATAAGATTTGTTGCAAATAGTAGTAGCAACAATGATCTACATGGTCATAATTCCACCATACAACATCAGAGTGCAAGGTACTCAGAGCTTCTGAGCTGAGAGCCCTCCGTTTTCTGTAAAGCCAATGGTAATTGTGACTGCTAGACATCATAGCATTTAACCCCACAAGAGCATTATCATGTTTCATTCTTTGCAAATTATTGTATTAATAATTAGAAAATTGGGTTTTTTTATTTAAAAGCAAGGATTTACACCTGCTTTCTACTGACATGGGCAAGAGGAGAATCTGCTGAACCAGATCCTGGCCCATGAGCTGGACTGTTTGCTCCACTGGCATAAAGCTGTTCTAAATGACCAGCTGGTGATTCCTCTCATGTGCGGGAATCTCCAGTTTATGTAGCACTAGCTATACCACTGCTAGAGAGAAGATAGGTGAGATAATCTGTTTAATATCCTGGGCCCAACATGGCTACCGAAACCCTGGACGCCACTTCATCTCCTCCTAGTTCCCTAGCACGACTGTAAATCCCAAACATTCACAAACTCTTGAGTCAGCCCTCCACAATCCTTGAGAGTTTAATAAAACCAACAGCACATGAGGAGAATTTTTTCTTTGCCTTCTGGTCTCTGAACATTAGGGGCTGGAAACTTTTGAGGAAAATCACCGCTTTCCTTTTTATTAAGCACAGTTCCAGCAGCTGGGACTTTAAGGAAGTCACCCACTTGGACATGACTCAAGATAATATTGTGAGGGCTGACATCACTGCAAAAGGAATGTGGCAGGAATATACTGTACTTAAACAATTCTTCAATGCATAATGGTCTCTAAGGCACTGTGTAAATATGGCACAATTTAAAGCACTTCTGAGGGTGCCATGAATTATGCTGTGGACTTAACCAGCTGATCCCAGTATCACCACCAAGGGGAAACCACATTCATGCCCTGTCCCCACTCGCACCGAGCAGAGCTCAGGTATAGCTGTGAATTCAGCCCACTGGCTGGAATGGGAGGAGAGCAGTGGTTCCCAACCTATGGCCAGGGGCTAAAAGTAGCCCACAGGCCATTTCAAAGTTGCCCATAGCTCTCCTCCTGCTGGCTTCAGAAGAGAGCTGCTGCCAAGCACCCAGATGAAGCATGTGGCTGCAGCAAGGGGCCTGCACTGATTTTTTAGTTCTGCAGAAAAGGGGAGGGGAGATCAACACTTCCCTTCCTTTAGCTGTAGCAGGAAGCATGGCAATGTTGTCCGCCTAGGTCCCTATGCGCTGGGGTCCTTGCTGGAGCCAGAGGGTGGAGAGCACTGATCTTCTGTCCCCCTGGCTGCAGAAGGAAGCCATTGCTTAGGGACCCAGGTGTAGCACACAGGGCTACAGTATGTATGTGGTTTCCCTGTTGCAGCCAGGGAAATAGGAGATCAGCAAGGAGGCAGCCGTCTCGTTGCAAGGGTGAGGGGGCCAGCTGGTGGAGCCTGGATGCCCTTCAGGGTTGTAAAAATGATACCTGTGGCCCTCAAGCAAAAAAGATTGCAAACCACTGAAGTAGATGATACTCTGTGCTTTACAGGACTGGACCCTCCAAACAAGACATAAACTTTTTCTTTAACTGTCTTATTTTCACAAGTTCTCAATATGAAAACCAAAGAGGGAGGCAGTGTAACAACCGGTAGTATGTTAAGAACCACATGTCTTTCCAAAACATGTCATTAGAGTTATGTTAGCAGGGGGGTTTTGTTCAGTAAAGCTGCTAATAAGAGAACTGAATTTAAAAAAATCAGGGCATTTGCATGAAGAATGAGACCCTATTTGACAATCTAAGGTACTTCTCCTGAGCCCCATTACAGTACTATCTGAGCACCTCACAATTTTTAATGTTTATCCTCACAACACCCCCAGTAAGTAGGAAATAATCTCCATTTTACAGAGAAGTCAAATAAATTGGTCAAAGAGGAAGTCTGTGGCAGAGTAGAGAACTGAAGCTAGGTCTTCTGAGCCACAAGCTAACGGCACTAACACTGGACCATCTTTCTCCAAATATTCCACGTAATGATTTACACTTGGTAGAGGCTAAATCAGAGAGAGCCTTTTCCTCATATTCCAGACTCAGAAGCCAGATTGTATAGAACTGTGAAGATCTATTTCCTTGGCAATCTAATAACTTCTTTCTCACTACAGCTGTGTTCCACAGACACACGTAATTCCTTCTTCAGGTACTACTACTACAGAAAGAATACGCATCTCAATCCAACAGGGCTGCTTTAGTTTCAGATGGGTTTAGGGATCTAGAAAGTATCTGTTTATCCCATGCAGAGCACTGGATAGTTACCAAAATGCATTAAGAGTGGAGATTAAGTTAAGAAGGAAGTTATTTTTCTCTGAAGCATCTAGTGTAACCTGTTGTACAAGACAAGATATCAGATTTAATGGACCAATGCACATTTCTTCTTGCTATGGCTTTCACTTTCTTGTTAGGATTCATTTTGCAAAACCAGTTTTTGTTTTCAGAAACTGTGCCATGGGAGATGGGAACTCTCTCTTCCTTTAATTCACACAGACATTTAAGGGAGAAGCATTCTCAATATCAGTGCTATGTAAGACTGATCCCATCCTCATATTTTCAGGTGCTCCTTTCATGTCCAGTCAGTGTGACAAGAAGAGGAAGAAGCCTCAAACTTCCCCCACCGCCTCTAAGCATCACGACAATCCAGCATGCGGGCCAAGAAAACTGACTCAGCAAGGTGAATGAAGCAGCATGGTGGATGAACCAAGAGAATAAGTGCTGAGCCTTTCTCAGATTACCTGTGTTCCAGACATCTCCATAAATGGGCAATTTGCTGAGCAGGCTTTGAATAGTGACATCTTGGAAATGTGCTCGGAAATGCCCCTAGAGAGTGAACCTTACTCTGCTTTTCTCTTCAAAGTGTTACGCCAAGTTTGTACTCAAGTGATTGTTTTTCATATCAATCAGGGATGGAAAAGTACCCATCTGGCACTTTTCTCTATGTTTCTGTTCATGTGTGAATATTTTTTTCCTGGCAAACATGATTCATTTTTCTGGGACATCTTCCCACACATCTCTAAAAGGAAAATTTCTATCACTACACGGGTTGTATTATTACTTACCCTGATTTTGCCCCAGCGAAGCTCTGACATGAGTGGGCTTACATACACCAATGTAAGTGAGATCAGAATTAGGTCAATGGATTACAAGCTGAGTTGATAAAGGTAATTCTTACCAAATCCTACTTCTGTAAGGCATTCGCCTGACCATAACTGATTTACACCAGCAGACATGAGGCCAGAGACAGTTTTACACTAATTATTTACTGTGGGAATGGGCTAGTCACTAGTGGGATATGGAGACTTTCTTCGCAAAGTCACCAGTTCATCATAAAGCTATTTGGTTCCAGTACAAAAACTGTTACTACCTGGTTGCTGTTTGGCCCCCGAGAAATGAAGATCATCTGCTCAGCCGGTGTAAATCAACTTAGCGCCAGATGAGGATCTGACCTTGCAATGCTCTTCTCAATCCAGTTCCTCACAGACAGGGTTCCACATGACAAGAGCCGTGATCAGAAGTGGCTCTAATAGCATATTTGTTCCCCTATTTGGGGTTGTAAAGAAATTTTTCCCCAGGTCAGATTGGAAGAGACCCTGGGGAGTTCCACCTTCCTCTGCAGCACTGGCTGTGGGTCACTTGCTGGTATGAACTACAGTAAATGGTGGATTCTCTGTAACAATGTTCTTAAATCATGATTTGAGGACTTCAATAACTCAGGCAGAAATGGAGTGTCTGCTACAGGAGTGGGTGGGTGGGTGAGGTTCTGTGGCCTGCAATGTGCAGGAGGTCAGACTAGATGAGCACAGTGGTGGAGCCCAACAGTGGGAGTAGGATCCCATGGGTCCCGCAGACCTGCTGCCATAATAGTGTGAGGGGGTGGGATCAGGATAAAAGAATAGTCCCATACAGGGCTTTACACAATGGTCCCTACTGGCCTTAAAGTTTAGGAGTCCCATCAGAAAATTCAAAGACTGAATAGATCTGGAGACTAAGGAACCAAGGGACAATCCATTCTCCCATCTCCCCTAAGAAACACATTCCAAATCACAATTGAGGGTCAGTATGGAGAAGCCTGCATATCTAATCTATGAGGACATTTTGAAGCTCTCCAGGCTAGCTTCTACTTTTAGGGTATGTCCATGCTGCAACAGGAGGTGAGCCTGCAGCATGGACGAGCACACCGTGCTTGCTTTAATCCATCTGGCACAGCTAAAAATACTGGTGAAAATATGGCAGCAAAGAACCTGGTGAGAACTAGCGACACAAATACATACTCAGGAGTCAAAGTGGACTTATACGTATTCAGTTTGTGATCCATCATAACCACTGAACCACCCTCCAAAAAGAGATCTTGGAGTCATTGTGGATAGGTCTCTCAAAATAGAGGCCATCAAAAAAGCAAACAATGTTAGGAACCATTAGGAAAAGGATAGTGTAGCTGGGTAGTTGCCCTACTCTGGGGTAGAAGGGCTTAAAAGCCCCGGAAAAGAGGAAGAGCCAATGACAGAAGGGGGCTGCAGAGTCAATCAGGACCCAGGAGCTGGTATAAAGGCAATGCTGCAGTCCCAGCTCTAGGGCGGCAGCTCACCTCTGACTAAAGAGGACAGAGGGTGAGCTCTTGGCTGGGATAGGAGATAGGACCCTGGACAGCTCACTGCACTGCCAGGGTTCAGTGGTAGTGCAGCCTGGAGATAGAGACAACAGGTACCTGGGGAGGCAGATATGGCCCAGAGGACCTGCTAAGGTGCAAGCGGAACAAGGACAAGGGGTTGAGGTGGTGCTCTTGTGGAGCACGTAGGGGCCTGGAGAAGTGGGGGGCCTGGGTCCCATCTGCCTCCCTCAGGCCACTAGTAGGCAGAGAGGCCATGGATGAGCAGTGAATGGCCACCACTGATATAAGTGAGCGGGCCAGAATTGTACTGTGCCCCTGGAAGGGGAGAACTGAATGGACTCAGCAAGAGGGCTAAGGTCCTCCTTAGCACTATACCAAAAGAACCATGGAAGAGATGGAGCACTGAGCACCAGACTGGGCTGCCATTTGAGTCTATTCCCCAATGCCATCGCCGGAAGGTGCCTGTCCAGTGAGTCATGTGCAGCCCCCTGTCTACAGATAGGTAATAAGACAGAAAATATTATAATGCCTCTCTAAAAATCCATGGTACACCCATATCTTCAATATTACATACAGTTCTGGTCACCCCATCTCAAAAGATATATTAGGAAGGGTAAAGGGAAGAGCAATCACAGAAGTAGGAACATCTTCCATACGAGCAGAGATTAAAAAGATGGGACTTTTCATCTTCAGAAAGAGATGACTCAGGGGGACCTGACAGAGGTCTATAAAATATTGACTGGTATGGAGAAAGTGAATAAAGAAATGTTATTTGCTCCTTCACGGAACACACAAACTAGGGGTCACCCAATGAAATTAACAGAAGCAAGTTTACAAAAATGAAAGGAAGTAGTTGTTCATAGAATGCACTGTGGAACTCATTGCCAAGAGATGCTGTGAAGGCCAAAACTGTTGATTTCAGACCAATTCTCCAATTCATTACGGTCATTTTGAATTCTAATCCTGTCCTCCAAACTGCTTGCAACCCCTCTCATCTTTGTTTCATCCACAGATGTTATAGATATATTCTCTACCCATCATCCAAATAATTATGAATATATTGACTAGTACCAGGCCCAGGAAAGACCTCTGTGGAATCCCCTCTTGATGTGACCTCCCAGTGTGACAGCCAACCATTGACAACTAATCTTAGAATGTGTTTTTAACCAGTTTTGCACTCCCCTTATAGTCATTTTTGCTAAATCGAATGTCTCTCATTTGCTTGTGAGAATGTCATGTGGCACTATGTAAAAACCCTTACTAAAATCAAGAAGTATTACATCTATAACTGTCCACTAGGTTAACCCTGTCAAAGAAGAAAACTAGATTGATTGTTGAAAAAAATCCATGTTGACCATCACTCGTCACCTTACTATCCTATAGGTTTAAACAAATTGATTATTAGGTTCGAAGGGGGAAGGTGACCAAGGCCCACAGGTAAGTGAAACTGAGGGAAACCTGGGGGAAGGGATGGAACTTGGGGGTTGCTGGGGCTGTAACAGCAGGAATAAAAGAGAGGGTAGTTGGAACTGAGGGGTGGGATCAAATAATTGTTTTTTATTTCCTGATGAAGTCATAATACCTCAGGCGAGTGGGGAAGGAGGACACTGGGAGAAATTGCAAGGAGGAAGATGCGACAGGAGGGAGAATCGACAGGGCAAATTAGGGCAATGGGCCCGGTATCTTAGGTGCTTGTACACAAATGCGAGGAGCCTGGGAAACAAGCAGGAAGAATTGGTAGTACTGGCACAGACAAGGAACTATGATATAATTGGAATAACAGAAACGTGGTGGGATAACTTGCATGACTGGAGCACTGCCATGGATGGATATAAATTGTTCAGGAAGGACAGGCAGGGAAAAAGGGGGGGAGGAGTAGCGTTATATGTAAAAGAGCTGTATGACTGCTCGGAGCTCCACTATGAAAGTGGAAACAAGATGGTTGAAAGTTTGTGGGTTAAGTTTAGGGGAGAATGCAACAAGGGGGATGTTGTGGTGGGTGTCTGCTACAGACTACCAGACCAGAAAGGGGAGGTGGATGAGGTGTTCTATGGACAACTAACAGAAGTTTCCAGATCGTCGCAGGCCCTGGTTCTTATGGGGGACTTCAATTATCCTGATGTCTGCTGGGAAGATAATACAGCAGTGCACAGGCAATCCAGGAAGTGTTTGGAGAATATTGAGGACAACTTCCTAGTACAAATGCTGGAGGAACCAACTAGGGGCCTTGCACCTCTAGACCTATTGCTCACAAACAGAGAAGAATTGATTGGGGAAGTAGAAGTAAATGGCAACCTGGGCAGCAGCGACCATGAGATGGTAGAGTTCAGGATCCTGATCAATGGAAGGAAGGAAAGAAGCAGAACACACACCCTGGACTTCAGAAAAGCAGATTTTGGCTCCCTTAGGGAGCTGATGGGCAGGGTCCCATGGGAGGCTGACCTGAAGGGGAAAGGTGTCCAAGACAGCTGGCTGTATTTTAAAGAAACCCTGTTAAAGGCACAGGAAGATAACATTCTGATGTGCAGAAAGAACAGCAAATGTGGACGGCGACCAGCGTGGCTTAGCAGGGAACTCTGCGGGGAGCTGAAACATAAAAGGGAAGCTTACAAGAAGTGGAAGCTTGGACAGATGACAAGGGAGGCGTATAAAGATATTGCTCAGGACTGCAGGGATCAAATCAGAAAGGCCAAAGGACAATTGAAGTTGCAGCTAGCAAGAGATGTGAAGGATAACAGAAAGGGGTTCTATAAGTATATCAGCAACAAGAAAAGGATCAGAGGTGGTGTAGGTCCCTTACTGAATGGGGCAGGCATCCTCATGGAGGATGATGCGGAAAAGGCTGAAGTACTCAATGCTTTTTTTACTTCAGTCTTCACAGGGCGGGCCAGCTCCCAGGCTACTACACGGGATAACGCGGACTGGAGAGAAGAGTGGCCCTCGGTGACGGAAAGTCAGGTTAGGGAACACTTAATGAAATTGGATGTGCACAAGTCCATGGGGCCGAATGAACTGCATCCGAGGGTGCTGAGGGAGTTGGGGGAAGTGATTGCAGAGCCGCTGGCCATTATCTTTGAGAACTCGTGGCGAACGGGGGTGGTCCCGGAGGATTGGAAAAAAGCAAATATAGTACCTATCTTTAAGAAAGGGAAAAAGGAGGATCCGGGGAACTACAGACCGGTCAGCCTCACCTCAATCCCTGGGAAAATCATGGAGCAGGTCCTCAAGGAATCCATCCTGAAACACTTGGAGGAAAATAGAGTGATCAGGAACAGTCAACATGGATTCACCAAGGGCAAATCGTGCCTGACCAACCTGATTTCCTTCTATGATGAGATGACTAGATTTGTGGATGCGGGAAGAGCCGTTGACGTGATATACCTTGACTTTAGCAAGGCTTTTGATACAGTTTCCCACAGCATTCTCGTCAGCAAGTTAAGGAAGTATGGGTTGGACGAGTGGACCGTAAGGTGGATCGAAAACTGGTTAGATCAACGGGCTCAGCGGGTAGGAATCAATGGCTCGATGTCTGGTTGGCAACCGGTAACGAGTGGAGTGCCCCAGGGGTCGGTCCTGGGGCCGGTTCTATTCAACATCTTCATTAATGATCTTGATGATGGAATAGACTGCGTGCTTAGTAAGTTTGCGGATGACACCAAGTTGGGGGGAATGGTAGATACTCTGGAGGGCAAGGACAGGATCCAGAGAGACTTGGACAAATTGGAACACTGGGCTGAAAGAAACCTCATGAGGTTCAACAAAGACAAGTGCAAAGTCCTGCACTTAGGACGGAAAAATCCCATGCACTGCTACAGGCTGGGGACCGATCGGCTAAGTAGCAGCACTGTAGAAAAGGACCTGGGAGTTATGGTGGACAGGAAGATGAATATGAGCCAGCAGTGTGCCCTTGTTGCCAAAAAGGCCAATGGCATATTAGGCTGCATCAGTAGGAGTATTGCCAGCAGATCGAGGGATGTGATAATTCCCCTCTATTCGACACTGGTCAGGCCACATCTGGAGTACTGTGTCCAGTTTTGGGCTCCCCACTACAGAAAGGATGTGGACAAATTAGAAAGAGTCCAGCGGAGGGCAACAAAAATGATTAGGGGGCTGGGGCACATGACTTATGAGGAGAGACTGAAGGAACTAGGCTTATTTAGTCTGCAGAAGAGAAGACTGAGGGGAGATTTGATCGCAACCTTCAACTACTTGAAAGGTTGCTCCAAAGAGGAGGGAGCTAGGCTGTTCTCCAGGGTAACAGAGGACAGAACAAGGAGCAATGGTTTCAAATTACAGCTGGGGAGGTCAAGGTTGGATATTAGGAAAAACTTTCTCACTAGGAGGGTGGTGAAGCATTGGAATGGGCTATCTAGGGAGGTGGTAGAATCTTCATCTTTGGAGATTTTTAAGGCTCGGTTAGACAAAACTCTGGCTGGGATAATTTAGGGGGAGTGGTCCTGCTTTTTAGCAGGGGGTTGGACTAGATGACCTCGTGAGGTCCCTTCCAACCCTATTATTCTATGATTCTATGATTTAAGCATTTGTTTAAAGTATCTTTCAAGATAGCCATGTTAAACTGACTGATCTGTCCTTCCCCAGGTCCTCCCTCACTCACCAGTCATGAGTTCTCATAGATAATCATTTAATTGCTTGGAGATTGCTTCAGCTATCTTTACAGTTAAACAGAATCTCTTTCTGTACAGAGCAAAACACATTCTATAATCATCTGCACTCAGACATTGTGTCCTCAGGCATCCTGTCCTTCCCAAGCCTTCCCTACGGCTTCCTTTTTCCTTTCTTCCCAAGTCAATAACACCAGAGACATTTTAAATCTCTGACATCTAGTTGTTAAATAACAAAATAACCCACAGAGGGCAGTGATAATAGCAACAAAGGGAGCATAGTAATTAGTTTGGCTCTATATTAGCTCTAATAAAATAAAAAAATCATGAACCCTGATGTCTGATGCTATAAATATGCCATCTTAACCTGATAGCTTACAATTTAATGAATGGAAAAGGCATATAAAAATAATAATGGTATGTAATTGGAATAATAATGTGCATATTTATGTCTTTCTTTTTTTTTCTTTTCCCTTTCTTTTGCAAATCAAAAGGTGCCATGGCATCTTATTTAGATGTCAAGAGACTTGGTAGCCTAATAAAATCATGGTCAGGGCAGCTAGCATTCTAGTATCATAAGATCTGATCCTACAAAGATTTACACAGAAGCTTAACTTTATACATGTGAACAGTCTCACTGAGTTCAAAAGAACTGCTCACATATATAATTTTAAGCATGTACATAAATCTCTGAGGAACTGGGGCCTAAGTGACTAAATTTCTCTTACTAACCATGTCTACTTTGGGATTATGTCTCATGAAATTTTCACAATTGTCACTAGTTAAGTAGCACTGGTGAAGACAAAATGCTAGTGGTTACCAGTGTTTTAACCACCATGGAGACAGGCTGTGAAACAAAGATAGCCTACATGGTGATCAAAACTACAGCTGGATTACAAAATGGAGACAATTTCAAGTTTTCAACAAAATAGTGTAAGACCAAAATATTTTGGCCAAAAAGGAAATATTTCAAATCAGAAATGCTACCATGGGCTATGTCTACACTACAAAAAGTTAGGTCAACTTTGTTAAGTCGAGTTAATAAGGTCGACTTTAAGTTGACTTAAAGTTTACCTTATCAAGTCGACTTAACAAAGTGCTGTCTATGGACGTGGACTAAGTCAACTTTAAGTCGACCTAACTGCCTTTAGGTCGACTTAACAAAGTGGATTTAAGCGTCCACACTGGGCTTAGGTCGGCCTAAAGAAGGGTTAGGTTGACCTAAGCAGGCTTAAGTCGACCTGCCCGGTGGTTCTTAGTAAATTGACTTAAGCGTTCATTAAGTCAACTTAAAGAATTTCTCAAGTCGACTTAATGAAAGCCTAGTGTGGACACAGCTTAATTTAAGTCGACTTAAGTCACCTTAAGTCTACTTAAACTGCCAGTGTAGACATAGCCATGGTGCCCCATGGGAGCTGTAGTTTGGGTGCCTCATGTGTTCATTGTCCTCCAGTGGCTGGGTGGATTACATTGCCTGTGATGCACTACTGTCTCCCCTCTTAGGCTGCATCTACACTTGTAAATTAAGTCAATTTAAGCTTGCTTAAGTCGACTTAAGCAAGCTGCTTAAGTCGACTTAAGGAAACTGTAGTGTAGACGCAGGGTAAATTAAGTTGACTTAAGGAAAATAAAGTTGACTTAATGAAAATTAAGTCGACTTTATAAAACCTCCTTTAAATTTGACTTAAGGCTTAAGTTGACTCCCTAGAGTCGACTTAAGCCAGTGTAGACATGGGGTAGCCCTAAGTCGACTTAGGGCTACCCCAGGACTACACCAATACCCTCCCTGCTGGGGGGGCACAGGGGGAGCCTGGCATGCCCCCCCCAAAAGGGCAGGTCAGAGCCCTGCCCACCCTGCCCCTATGCCCTGCCAGGGTCCCTGACCCCCTTTGCCCCATTGTACCTATGTACAATGCGGCAAAGGCTGAGCCCCCTGGCACTGGGCAAGGGGTGCCCCCCCTGCCCCGTGGACCTGCCCTAGGTCCCCCTAGTCCCTAGAAGTTGACCTAGGCATCCAGTTTGGACGCTCTAGGTCGACTTTGTAAGTTCCCCCCAAAGTCGACTTAAAATTACAAGTGTAGACATAGCCTCAGTGGGGGGATGCAGTGCATCATGGTGGTCATGTGGCTGCAGTGCATCCCAGGAGCTGAATTCCAGCATGGAACCTGGCTCATCAAGGAGAATGGGAGCACGGGGGATCAGAACTACAACTCCCATGAACCACACAGCAACGCTTTGAAAACGAAACACTTCAGTTTGTAGCAGAGTTTAGTCTCTCAGCTAAAATAATTTTGGGTTTGGGTGTTTAATTTTGACTGGAGAATTGAAGTTTTCCATGGAAAGCCAGCACATTTCACAAAAATGTAGTTCAGTCAAAATCCCATTTTCTGTGTCAAAGCTGTTCTTTCTAGAAAATTTTGGACCAGCCCTGCTCAAAACACCATAAATCTGCATTGGCAGTAGGAAGGGTGGGATATTTTAGCCAACACCCCTCTTCCCCCCCCCAAACAAAACCCCTAATGTAGACCCAGTCTCCCTCATTTCAACTTTATGTGGAAGACATACATGTTTTGAGGGTTAATGGGTACAGTATGGGTATGGGGCAACAGATCAGCTGTTGTATGTACAAATTTCACATTATTACTCTATTTGTAGCATGGTATGGGGCCTACCGGTTTGTTGGTGTAGGGTCACATGTTCAAACACTGGTTTATCAGAGTAATTTATGAGCTGCTTTTGTTTAAAAGGCAAACCTGCCCTCACTCCCTCTCACCCTCCCATCCCCACCAGTTCTGCTAAAATAATGGTCAGAGTCTGATATATACAAATAACATCCATAATATTCAATGCAAATCCTCACACAATGTCAGGACTGTCACACAAAATCCTTACGCACTTGGCTACACCTCGGGTTTACTTGGGACTCTCTGCATGAGTTAGAAGGGCTGGAGCCTTGATTTCTGTCTCCTTCTTGGAGTGTGAAGCAAAAGGTGAAAAGGGATTATAAAAAAAGTGGCCTGACATTGAGAAGTTCTGAGAACTCACAACCCTTACTGCAAATGGGACTTAGTGGTTCTCAGAATTGGGTTTGGACCATCCACCTCATCCCTCTCAACCTAACTAGACCCCAAAGTGGGATGCGTAATGAAGAGAGAAAGGAATAAGCTGAGGGAGAAAGCCTGGGGAGCTTAGTATTCATTGGGGATTTATTTCTTTAACATTAAGGCAGCCTTTCTTTGAACCTATTTAATCTAAAAAGTGGTATTTCAAGTTTGCCTGTCAAATTTATCATGGCTATTGACCTAAGAATGTGCGTAACTTTAAGCATAAAGTTGAGTGCTTTGCTGAATCATGGCCATTGTTATAAAAAGCATGACCTTTTCTCGACTGGCTCCAATCCGTTTGCGTTTTAACTGAGTACTAGCAAGGAGTCTAGGAGTTAGAATTCCTGGGTTCTATTTCTCACTCTGCCACTGAGTCTGTTTTGTGGCTGGGGGCAAGTCTTTCAACTTTTCTGTGCCTCAGTTTCCCTAATCGTGACGTCTCTCTGATGGTACCTACCTTGCAGGGTTATTGTGATGCTTCCTGGGGTACCCAGGGTCGGTAGGCACCTCGTTACCACCTGCCCTTAGCATGAGGGAGCCTTGTCTGTGCCTGCAATGGATCAGCTCCCTGACACCACCAGCCACAGGAAATGCAAGCTGCCTCTCAGCTCATGCAGACTATGTTGTCAATCATGTAGCCTAGCAACGGGCATTCTTCAATCCTTGAGTCCTCAGAGCATCCCCCTATGGTGCCCAGCACCTTATCCACTGGGGACCCACAGAATTACCAGGCCTGCTGTTCCCAAAGAAACAGTTTATCGCAGCTTACCCGTTATGCTTTAGAACGCAACACACACAACACTAGATACACCGAAAGCAAGTACACATACATGTAACAAAGCACAGCGATTCAAGTGATAGCAAACAGAAATACTGGAAACAATGGGTGACCTATGAAATAAAGTCCTTCTTACAGTAATTTTCACCCAGAATGGCTTGAGACCCTTCTTTCACAAGCCCCAGCCCCGTGGAGCTTGCCTCTCCTGATGAAGGATATCAGGGTGTCTTTCTGTGTCCCTGGATGTACCAGACCAACCCTTTGTTCTTCACCTCTAAAACAGGGTCTCCATCCTGCCACCCAGCTGTTCGCCTCTTCCTGTTAATTTTCCTTCTGAAGTCCCCACAATTGTTTCATTAGCACCTGACTCAGTGCACAGATAGACACAATTGTCAGCCCGGAAGATGTGTCTTCTATCTCCTGTCAAGTTAAGGCATGATACCTCTGGTGGCCTGCCTTTAACTACAAAGCCTTAGGAACATAATTTCATATCTATCTATCTATCTATCTATCTATCTATCTATCATCCTTCCACACATACATTTCATAAGGATTATAATGACCAGTGTGACACAGGCTATGCAACTCTGCGCCCTCTCCCAGTTGGTATCAAGAGGTCCTTGGGTTACAGGTAATGGGAAGCTCACCTAATTAATTGTTTGTAAAGTGCTTTCAGCTCCTGGGATGAGAGATGCTATAAATTTTAAATGCAAAATATCTTATTAAAAATGTTTCTGTGCAGAGTAAGATTAGACCTCAATGACCTTGTAGCTACAATATACCTAAATGTCTAATGGACAGTCTGTACTTTTTCAATATGAGGCCTGGGGTCTTTCCAAAAGAAAACAGGGTATTTCACTCTAGTGAGTCAGATGCCTGTATCCATTTCCCGTTAGCAGTTTCTAGACACCAGCAATGTGTTCAAACAGCCATTATTCAATCTTCTACAATAGCAACAGGCAGTGGAGGAAGTCTTCTATGAGATTAATGGATTCCTTATCATCCCAAGAGTGATGAATTGTACTCACATTTCTATTGTAGCTACAGAAGAGAACAAGGAAAGAAAGGATTTATGAGAGACACGTGGTAGATAAGGTTTTTAAGAGTTAACATTATAAATACGGTTTTGGAAACATCCCCACCCTAACCTTTTGAAAGAAAAAGAAGTTGTTTTCCACATAAATTTTCTCCTTGGTCCCTGCCCAGGGAATCCACTTGGATATTATTGCTAATTGAACAAGTAATTTTTTAATTATGATACTCAGACATGGTGGTTGTTTTTCACTTTTTGGAAAACTTTCCCAACAGTACTGCACAGATGTTTCAGTGGGGGAGGGACGAGAGATAGGCATCTAGCCAAGAGCCCAAGCCTTGTCTCTGAACTTCGTATAAATGGAGAGGATTTTAATCAGAGAAGGTATTTAACAGCTATGTTAAAGTGACTTGGCCAAGGTCAGCTGTGAACGCCGAAGTCCTTGCTTCCAGTCCAATGCTGGACAACTCCTCTGCTTTCTAAATGTACACTCAAGTCAGAAACACATGAATGCCAGTCCAAAAATTCAGCAGAAGGTCTTTTTGGATAATATCAGCATGTCACAGAAGCACTGCCTGTCATGCTGACCAATATTGTCTCATTGTCTCCTTCTATGCCCGTGTCAGTCTGCCTGCATCCATCTGTCCTCTCTTACACCTGGATTGGAAGCTCTTTGGATCAGGGATCTTCTTTGTGTTCTGTTTGCACAGCACCTCACACAATGCGGTCCTGCTCCATGACAAAGGCTCTCAGGCCTCCTGCCATATTGGATTCCACCTGATCTACCCCTTTGCTAATGGAACCTGGTTCCCTATTATATATTCAGCAGTGCTGTGCCCAGTTTAGTTGCAGATGTCTTCAGTAGGATGCTTAAATAGTACACATGGAGAACTACTCCATTTTTATATGATTTCTTTATGGGATGAGGGAAGTGAGCTGGCTTCCTGATATACATCAAGAACAACACATACTGTAAAAGGCTGTATATCACTGTGCATAAGTTTACCTTAATCAGCCCTGTATGTATATAGAACAGGGCTCAACAAAATTGGCTCCCAGCTAGGTGCCAGAAGTTTTATTTTTGATCGCCAGAGGGCACTCCTCTGTTGAATTTCCATAGCAGAGCTAGGAGCCAGGCTACAAACTCTGGTCACCATGGCTACTTGGTTCCCAGGTTTTGCCAAGCCCTAATGTAGACTTTACACAGAAGCATAATGAGATGGTTCTTGTTTGACCCTACAATGGGACCATGGGCATCTTAACCCTACTTGATATTCAACATGGCACTCTTCTCCAGTCTGTATCAGTACAGGATTGTCTTGGTTCTGTTGTTTGGGCCAAAGGTGTCCCAGCTACTAGTTCTAGGGATCTTTGTGAGTGGTACTCGTGTCTCCTAACCTCCCATTAGGAGTCTTTGTTCTTGGGGTCAGGTGTGCCTCTTCTACCTCCTTCCCCAGCAGTTGTGTGCACTATAACTTGCAGTAGAGTGTGGTCCAGACCCTAGTTCGTTGTCATGAGAGCAGCCCACAATCTGAGGGCTAGACTGTGCCCAGTCACTGGAGAGGCAGTGAACACTGGGTGGACAGTCCTGGAGTCAGTGTGGTGCATTGGTACAGCCATCTAAGAAAACCAGGAACTACTGGTTTACTTTTAAAAAGAAACAAATAAAAAGAGAGTCTATGTCACAATCTATTTTGCAGATGCTCCTTCAGTTAGCTGGCCATGGAGTACACTCCAGACATGCATATTACATGCCAAGAGAAGGAAAATTTAGTTCCATGCCCCAAAGGTAAAACTTGAGGTGCAGAAGGTCCATGAACATAACCTGTTGCTCTATGGGGCAGAAATCCTGAAAGGGGAACCTATGTACGAACAGAGCTGTAAAAGTAGAGATTCACGGTGTAGTTTAGTAGCGTCATAGAATACATGGGAACACAGAATGAAATAAGTAACTTCTCTCTGGTGGCTATAGCTGAAATGTTCTGTGCTGCCCGCAACAGACTTGGGTTCATTTCCTTGGTCTTTCAGAGCCCGATGGACTCCACCCGCTGCTGGAGAGAGCACCTTGTGTAGTGCTGTTGTTATGGTCTGGCATCGGAACTGGAAATCAAGTTGATGAACTCCTTTGGCTCCCTTTAGTTATAGGACTTTGCCTTGATGAAAGACCTGTATGTTAGCACCACAAAAGAAAGTCCTCTGAAAAAAAGTGATCCACTGGTCCCCAGGCAAGACCTGCTGAGCCTTTAGCTTAATCTAGGTAGGGAAAGGATTCTTGCTTTATTTGTTTATTCTTTTCTACCTTTGCTAAAGATCCTCAGTGGGAAGAAGGACTTGTCCTGTCTGCTCTCACCTGTGCTGTTAATGCCCTCTGCAAGTGCTGAGCTGAGGGACTAGTACAGCACAGGGCAAACAGCTAATGAAAACACCACCTACTGCTTCGTAAGGATGGCGGGATATCGAAGAAGCCAGAGATTGAGTGCTGGGATGGCTTATGGATCTCTGCCAATGGACTGAGTCCGAGAAACACAGAGGACAGCATGACGGAGGTAGGGAAGGCAGAAAAGACTGACCCGGGATACCATGCACTGCTTTGCTCCCACTGGGGGCAGGGGAATTTTTAAAGGAGGAACTTCAATAAAAGAAAGAAGACTGGAAACTAAAGTAGGCAGGGGAGAGAGAGTGGTGATGAGAGGGAGAGAATGAGTGAAGGAAAGGAGAAAAGGTGCAGTTTTTAGGCTATTAGGGTGCGTCTACACCTGTAAATTAAGTCGACTTAAGCTTGCTTAAGTCAACTTAATTTACTCTGCGTCTACACTACACTTTCCTTAAGTCGACTTAAGCAAGCTGCTTAAGTTGACTTAAGAAAAATTAAGTCTACTTTGTTAAACCTCATTTAAAGTTGACTTTAGGCTTAAGTCGACTTTCTAAAGTCAACTTAAGCCAGTGTAGACGTGGAGTAGCCCTAAGTCGATTCTAAGTCGACTTAGGGCTCTCCAGGACTCCCTCACTGCCCTTCCTGCCGGGGGGATGGCACAGGGAGAGCCTGGCATGCCCCCCCACAGGGCAGGGCAGAGCCCTGCCCACCCTGCCCCTATGCCCAGCCAGGGTCCTTGTCCCTCTTTGCCCCATTGTACCCAGGTACAATGGGGCAAAGGCTGATCCCCCTGGCACTTGGCAAGGGGTGCCCCTCCCCTGCCACCATGGACCTGTTCCAGGTCCACCTAGCCCCTAGAAGTCGACCTAGGCCTCCAGTGTGGACGCTCTAGGTCGACTTTGTAAGTTCCCCCCAAAGTCGACTTAAAATTTAAGTGTGGACATGCTAAGTCGACTTAGCTAAAGTCAACTTAAATTCACAAGTGTAGACATAGCTATAGATTTTATTTTTTAATTCATTTCTACTTGCCAGTCCTACTGTGTGTGTGAACATCTCCCCTTCCCCAGCAAATTTCCCAGAGCTTTACAGGGCTGGAAAAGGGCCTAGGGAAGTGTGTTTCTGAGGCAGGTATGCAAGTCAATTGTTGAGACTGCTGTGGGGGCAGGGGCATATGAGTTACCAGGGAGCAAGTGTCATCTTGTTTAGAACTGGTATTTGGAGGAGGATGAGGACTCTCAACTGAGTAGATGCAAAGTTTGGCTAAGATTATTCCTGCCCTTGACAATAGTCTGGTGTTTATTTAGCACCTTTCATCCCCAAGGATCCTTCCGGGCTCTTCTTCCCTCAGCATTCAATGGCTGGGCATGGGGAGCGCTGTAACAATCCGTTCCCAGAAGGGGGTGTCAGAGGGTTCCCTCCCCTTAGATTTCTCACTGAAGACAGCCCCTTTTCTCATTAGTGGCAAATTCAACATCATATGCTTGTTTTACAATGTGTTCATTCACCATGGTATAAGGCTTTACACCAAGCTACCTACATGCTACCACAGCACAAGGGCTAAGGGACATTGATCTCACTGCTTTGAGATCTGGGGCTGCCAGCCTTTTCCCTTCCTCTCTCTTGAACCATCCTCAGCTGACAAGATCAATCTCCTTGTTGATTGGATAATCACCTGCTACTCAATTAATTACCTCAGCCTTTTGGCTGAGCCTCAAGTAGGGGGTTGGACTAGATGACCTCCGTCTCTTCCAATCATAATCTTCTATGATTCTTAGGAAGCACCAGAGTGGTAAATCTGTAGGCTACTCATTTCTGTCATGGGAGTGTCACAGTAAGTGGCCCTGGCTACTGTTCCCGCATCTTGCAAATGGTAGCAGCTTGTCGCTGGAGGGCTGTGCTGTAGGGAACAGTAGCTCCACCTTTTCCAATGGTGCAGCAAGGGCTGTGAGCAAGCACACTTTCCATAGCACATCAGTTTCTGGTCTCCACAGGCATAACAAACCAAATCCTCAGGAGCTGTGAATTCTTGTAGCTCCAATGACCTCATTGGAACTAAGCTGACTTACAGATGCTGGGGAGCTGGCCCAGTGTTTCCAGCCACCATGAGTGGGGCTGTATACCTTCTTCTATGCCACTACTGTCCCTGGCCTAATTGGCTTTCATCATCAGCCATGCACTCCATGCAGCATACAGAACCACCACATCATCCACCAAGGAAATATAGTCAGCTCTGGGCTGGAACATGGCATTTCCACACAGTACCAGTACAGAATGTTTTAGGACTGGAAATAAAAAGTACCCCAGTGGGAACTTCAAGGGAAATGTAGGTAGACAGAAAGTAATTGCACAGATTGGCATTTGGCCAGGACAGTAGGATTAACACTTCTACGCTTGTGAAAATTGCTAAAGGATCTTAAATAACCACCAGTAGTTGGAGTCTTGGATTTATGTTGGCTCTGAAATGTCATGCTGGGTATTGGTTCAATAGAATGCTTGAATTGAAAAGAATGACTGATCTCATCCTATCAATCTTTTTTAATGGACGTTTTTTAAAACTTTATCTCCCCAGTTGGCAGGAGTTTGAAATAGGGGGAGAGATGGGGATGTTCAGTCCACCTAATTGAATGACTGGTTCAATACTGGTTCAGAAAAATAGGCATCATCTACCAAATCGTTGAGATGGGATGGGATTTTCAAAAGTGCCTATAAGAGACAGGCATCCGCCCCCCAAAATCCGTCATGATTGCTTGCAGCAACCTGGGTTTTCCTTGGAGGTTTCCTCTGCTAATGCTCATCTGGCTAACTCTGACTTGTAAGGACTGACATAGCCTGAGGTAACTGAGGGCTAAACTTGAATTAAGTCTGTAGCTAAAAATCTTTAGAAATGGCCACATGCCTTTGCCCGCTCCCTAGTCAGTTAAAAACAGAAAGTGACCAAAAAATGCCTCTCAATTTAAATTAATTATATGTTAACTAGCTGTGAGCTTTTAGTTATTTCCATTAAAAATAAATAATACTGGTATGAAATTATAAGTTTAAGACAGTTAATGACAGAAACACCATACTAGAATTTCCCCAGATAAAGAGCCCCAAAGTCAGAGTTTTCAGTGGATTTACACATTTGTCCAAGGTAGCACAACTTTGACCAGACTCCACCCTTTACTTTTTCACACCTCAGTCTCCCATTCTTCTCTAAAGCTCTCAATTTCTCAGCTGCTCAAGTAGGATTTGCTCTTGACTCCTCAGAGAGGACACATGAACCACACAGAAGCCCACAACTCAGCCAAGAGGGCCTCTCCTTGCATCAGTGAATAAAAACCAGCAGTAGATATCAGATTTTTTTTTAATACAGCTGTTCTGAAATGCGCACAAAGCAGTTTAATAAGGAGTGGGAGTCAAAACATGACAAGAAATGTATCAAAAGAATTTATTGTATGAATACATTAAACTGTTGTGCACAGCACATACATATAAAAATAGAAGCAATTGCATTTTATAAATGATTGGACAGTTTTGTGTTTCCTACAAATTTACAATCTCATTTGTAAGTCCATACTGAGTCAGAAGATGAGGTATATTTTGGTGGCAAGAAAATAATGCTAGAACTTTGGCACCATTTTATTGTGCAAAATAGAATATTGGAATTGAAATAGTTAATGAGGTATACAAAGATTACTCTGGTGTGTGTGTGTGTAGGTTGCTGGTGGGGACAGCTTAGTTACATAAATAAGGTCCTGATTCAACTCCAGTAGAAAGACCCTGACATCACTGGGAGTTGGTTCAGATCCTAAGTGGGGTTTGTCTATAGGAAAAGCAACTCTTGTAATGGAATTCTTCTATGGCTTTAGTACCTATGTACAAAGAGCTACATAGGACAATAATCAGCATGCATGAGGTATTTTTGACATGCTGATGCTTTTTGAGCAAGTAATGCAGTTCAAAACAATTTGCCAATGGACACTCGTGTGAATATGCTCTGAAAATGACAGAGGTTCTGTATTTTGTCCCATCTTGCAACAGCCTTCACTCCTATAAGTTTTTTACCTCAGGGGAGTAGCCCATAGAGTTGCTCATATCAGTAAACTCTCATTCATCTGAGTGAGGGTTTGTAAGATTGTACCTAAATTCTCTCAGTAACTTCTAGGTAAAGTGTTTCATTTATAAATTAAAAAGCGGCTTTTCTAATTGCCAGCTCTGCAAACACCCTCGGCTCTGCAAAGTAAGCTGTACTTTCCGACTCCTAACTACTAATGGCTAAACAGAAGGGTTATGTCTACACTACAAAAAGTTAGGTCAACTTTGTTAAGTCAGCCTAATAAGGTTGACTTTAAGTCGACCTAATGTCAACCTTATTAGGTCGACTTAACAAAATGCTTCCCCTGAACAGGGACTTAGTAAGTTAACCTAACTGCCCTTAGGTCGACCTAATAAAGTGGACTTAAGCGACCACACTGTGCTTAGGTCGACCTAAGGAGTCGACCTAAGGGTTAGGTTGACCTAACTGGTGGTTCTTATTAAGTTGGTCTAACCATTCATTAAGTCAACTGAAGGAATTTCTTAAGTTGACTTAATGAAAGCCTGGTGCGGACAGGGACTAAGTTAGGTTGAGTTAAGCCTCCTTAAGTCGACCTAACTTGCTAGTGTAGACATAGCCGAAGAGTCTGTTATTGGAATTTAGATGCCAATTTTGCAAGTGATGCACGAGTCAGAATGAAATCGGGCCCACTCTTCTGCCGGTGTTTTGGCTCTACAAGTGCGAACACCTGGGACACTTGGCTTTGTCCGTAATGAAAGCCACCATGACTTGAAGACATGTGGAGCAGATGTCGAGTAAACATGTGCCATTTGACATACTCCCTGTTATTAAATTAACAACACATTAGAGGGATCTCAGTCAAAGTATCCCTCCAAATGCCTGCGTATCCGGTGGATATTCCTCACCACCATGCTGCGGCATCACCTGCAGACGGCAGCATTTCTGAGAATGACATAGCCCACTGCACACACTAATCAATGTTCCTTGCCATGCAGTATCTTTGCTACAAGTTCTGCTTCCACTGGCACTAACTCAACAAAAGATGTGGAAAATATGGCAGCATTCAGAGTAATTCGGTAGAGTTAAGGGCCTGGATAGCCAAAGACCCTGCCAAACTCCACCTGCAGGAGGCCTACATTTATACAAACGAGGTCAACATTATCAGCAACGTTTGCGTGTTGTTTAACAACAGACTCAGTGACATAATGTGCACTGTAATGTCACTGATGGCACAGTTAATAGGACTGACTCTGATCTTGTTTTATACTTGTGTCACGCCACTGATTTCAGTGGTGGTACTTCTGATTTATACCGGTGTAACTGAAACAGAATTTGCTCTCAGGGTATCAATATGTGCTAAAGTATAATCAAATATAGTTGATGTATCAACATTTAATAACTTTATTTCTTTTTTCCATTGACTCTTCTATCCCTCTTTAAATGTCCCTTCAAGACAACTAGAAATAGACCAGCTCCTCCGCTGGTATCGGAGTGCAGATCCACTGATTCCAGCTGATTTATGGGGGATCTAACTGATATTCTCTAACACTGCTCTGATCCACCTTCAAACATCCTGCTTTTCCTCTTGAAAACATAACGCTTTCCACAGCACATAGTTCCAAATATGGGAGACATACCATAGGTCAACCTGGCTTCTCTTTCTATACTACAGTACTCAGCAACTAAATCATTCTTTTTCTTTGCCTTATTGAAAATATCCAACTCACATACCCTTCTTTTTTGTTTATGAAGTTATCACAAGATGTTTGCACAACTCAGACAGTCCACATTTTGAGCGAAATAAATTCAAGTATAAATCACACACAAGTAACTGGGAAACGATTTCTTAAGAAAATTGTTTTCACAATTTGAAAAGTGTGAATGTACATATGCACACAGAGACACATGTTGGGCCAAATCTTCAGATGGCACAAACTGGTGTAACTAATCTGACATCAATAGAGCAATGCAGATTTATGTCAACTGAGGATCTGACCCTTACAGTGTATTTCAGATGTCAAAAGGCCCACACTCGTTACAAATCTACACCCACTGGAAATAGAACGGGACGCCCGGTGTGATATGATGGCGCATGAGAGATTATCTTGCACTTGGACATTTGCTCCTGCAGCAACATGGTGGTTCTATGCAGAAAATGCTCATAATCTGACTGCATTGAATCTAGGATCAAATTTAGGGGCACCCCGTCAGTGCAGGCATTTCAAGGCTTCTGGTAACTGACATTTATAGCGACTATTGACTTAAGGCCTCTTAAAATACTCTTTAAAGGCACAGAGAATGTGATATGACTGGTATTCTGGAAAAAGGTTATCTAAGCAATTGGGCAGGGCTGTATGTATTTTTAGGAGAGGTCTGGGGGACAACACATGAAATTTGTAAACAGTCCTTGCAAGTAACACTGTAAGCGTTTGTCTTTACCAACTGGAATTATGACATCCTCCACCGCAGCCCCAAAGAGAAATTTTTGACAACATGAAAGATGTTGTATTTGACTAAGATACGGCAAAGCAGAATGGGCCTGACCTATCAAATCCAACAGCATTCATCTGTGCCTAAAGAAGGGCTCCCAAGAATGACATGCAGTCAGTGTTTTAAACAAAGAACTTATTTAAAATATCCCTTTGTAGGGAGCTCACATGAATGCCGTACATTTTACAAGTTAAATATTGCACCCTAATTCCAGCATTCAGAGATCATTATAATGAGATGAAATAAATGACCTTTCCTATTTGTCTCCCTGTATATATGTATCTCTCTGCTAGGGTGACCAGTTGTCCTAATTTTATAGGGACAGACCCAATATTCACACCCCTGAGCAATATAAGTAGGACAATCTACATTTTATGTGTAGATCAGGACTCAGGCAATCTAAGTTAGCTTTTGATC
The DNA here is from genome assembly GCA_007922175.1 of Pelusios castaneus. Classification (NCBI taxonomy): domain Eukaryota; kingdom Metazoa; phylum Chordata; order Testudines; family Pelomedusidae; genus Pelusios; species Pelusios castaneus. The sequence continues at coordinate 1,573,205 of ML685928.1, read as the reverse complement.
CTGCAAAAATGTCCATGTGGGCAGAGCCCTAGGCTCTTCTGGAATCACCTCTGACCTCAGTGGGATTCTGTTGGCAAGAAACTTTGCTCACATGGAATCTTTTGTGGGATTGAGGCCCTAGTGAGTAAAACTGAGTGAAGATTTTGGGATGCAGCACTATTTGTGTGGTGGGGGAAAGGGAGAGGGCACATCCTCAGGTGGTGTGAAATGGTATAGCTCCACTGAAGTTCCCATCCAGCTGAGGATTTGGCCCATTTACATGTATTAATAACAACTCTCAATCAAAAGGCTACTTTGTGAGGTAATTAAAAACAAACAACAAAAAAGTACCCGTGGTGGTACTTGTTGCCCTTCAATCAAGGATACATTTTCTTTCTTCTTTTTTTTTTTTATATATAGCACCGCAGCACCAGTTCAGGTGCACACATCCATACAGAATTTGTTTGCACTGAGCACAAGAGAAGCAGCATTGTGTGGCATATATTGTGTGCATATATCTAACACAAACTTCTCTATCCAAATATACATATAGCCACAAACCATATAAATACTTTACCTGGGAGGTTATTCACATGTGCAAAATGAAAGAGAGATTTTTTTCCCCTGTGGTTTAATATGTTCTATTCATTTTCAGATTCTGGGCAAAAAATGTGTCACTGTCGTAGCCGGAGAGACTTTGTTTCCTTTTTTCACTCTGCCATGTTTGCTGAGTGCTATGTAAGCCCCTTGGTAAGCATTAGATTCATACGCGTTGTAGTTATTGGGTAGCAGGGTTTCTCTGAATTTGCATTCATCTTGAAAAATTGCCTGGTGGGGGGAGGGGGAGGGAAAATCAAAAAGAGCAAAGCAGTTGCCATTAATATATTTAAAAGACCCAAGTCCCTTTTCTTATTATTTATGCAGCAGAAGAACCTGTTATGGTATGCAACAGGTGGTGCCATAGTGTCTGTGGCCAACAATAAAACTCCTTTAGCACTATTCAATGTCAGAGGCACACTGACGCCACCTGTTCAGAAAATGGAATATGTACTACTTCTCCTCTGTTAACAAGTTAATTAATGATAAATCATGAATTTCTTAATTCTCTCTGCAAGGAATGATTTACATAATTGTCACACTAATTTCTAGTACATATGACATGGATTTAATCCCTTGCCCCCTAGGGATCTCGGGTTTTTTAAAAATTACAGCAGGTGATTTGACCTCACCTCCCTCTATACATTGTTTTCCACTGTTTGAATCTGAACAATTGCATTGATTTGCTGTAATAGTCTGACCTGATCCTATGACTTACATTTCCCTGCATTTATTTTCCTCCCATTCTGTAAATTCTCCATCTTCAATCATCTGTCCAAGTGGGATTTTCTCCCATGAAAGGTCATGCGATAAATAAATCTGTTAGTCTTCAAAAGTGCCACAGGACTCCTTGTTTGTTTCAGTTAGAGAGGACTAATCTGTTATCTGCCAGAAATCCTGGAACTATTCCTCATATGAACAGTCCCATTGAGTAAGAACGACTTGCTTTAATAAGGGTTTTGCAGGATCAGATCCCAAACTGGTTCTAAATATTTTTTTTTTTTAAAATCTGATTAAATTTGGCAGGATTATACACATGACCAAGGGGTTCTCAAGCATGAGACTGGTTGTCCATTTTGCATGCTGGGTCAGTTAAATCCGAGGAATTGGCTTCCATATTTTTGTAAGGGGAACTTTTTACTGCTTCACATATTGTAACAAGTACACATCTAAACACAACTATAAATGTTCAGAGCTGGCAAAAGGGGCTGCATTATTGTGTGAAAGGACAAACGAAAATGATTCCATGAGATCAAATGTCCTGCATATGTAATACCACTAACACTGATGTTGTAATGTTTTCAGTCCCATGCTGTTCTAATCAGATATTTCTGTAATAAATCCATCCCAAGTCCCACAGGTTTTAATCAAGGATGCTGAATTTTGCAATGGAAAATACACAACTACCATTGTTTGCAAAAATGTCTTTTAAAAAAATGAGTGGGATTGAATTGAAATAATTTTTTAAAAGGGAGGTGAGGGGTGCAGGACCCTGGGCAGAGTTGATCCAGCAGTGCTTAAGTGCTGTTCAGTTCAGCTCATGGTACTATTCACATGCTTAAAGAGGTTTGTATGTGTACATGTGTGTACCTTTACAGACAGATTGCTGTGTTGTGGCCTTGAGTTGTATTGGGATTGTTTGCATGAGTAAGAGTCATTCATGTCAGTACAAGTTGCAGGATCTGGTCATTGCTTGGTTTTATTAAAGATCTAAACATTTTTTTGAAGCAACACATTTTTCTAAGGAATAACTCAGTTGTTTGTGGACAAAAGGAATTTGCAGCAAAATCTATTCATTATTTTGAGATAGATCATTCATTACAGCTGGATGGGAAATTATTTTCTTATCCACTGAAAAATTTGCAGATATCTGAAGTTTCCCATCCAAGAAATTGAAATCTGAAAAATATTCACACATGGCAATTTAAAAATTCTTTAGTTTGGTTCAGTTGAAATGTTTCAATTTTGATCATATTTTAATTGTTTTTAACTATAACTATCTTAAATTCTAAAACAAACAGAGGATTCAGACTGTAAAACTGGGATAAAAATGTCAAAACAAAACATTTAGATAACCCCAAAATGTTTTTTAAAAAAGAGTTGAAAAATATGTCAATAGTGACCCATTATTACAAAACATTTAGATTTTGTCAAATCAGCACTTTCTGGCTTAAAAAGGGTTTAACTGAAAAATCCCCAATCAGCTCTACTTTTCATGCTTCCTGCAGGATCAGCCCTTTAAAGTGGATATCTCTGGAGGTGTTGCTTCTGTTTAGCGTTGAGTATTTCTCCGGGTGTAAAAGTTAAACTCTTTCAGTGATCACTAATACCTTTCACAATGCTTGGGCTATTTAGAGCCAATTGTTTTTGTTATTAGTGGCAATGAGCATTTTTTTCTCCTTTTGGCCTGATGCTACAAAGCAGGCTTTTGGGAAATTTCCCAATGTCCATATGCTCCTTGGTATTTATGGATTCTGGGGACCAAACAACCTGCTTATTCTACGAGGCCACCTGAGTTTTCCCCAGGTATAAGAATCTGAAGAGAACTCCACTAGAGAAATTTCCTGAGGTTTTTCCTACCTACCAGTGGTCCTCGTTCTTTGCAATGGGATTTTATGTTGGAAAGGTTGTGTCCTCTCTCCTGCCCTTCACAGAAAGCTTGACACAAATAAGGCTTACTAGTGGTAGAAATGGTTTGCAATACATATAGACAGAAAAGTCATTTATTGATCATCGCCAGTTTCTGACTCGTTCATACTTCTGAGGTGCCCCTTGTACAAGCATGTTGGAATACTTTATGGTATTAATACACTGACAGTTACTACCCTGGATGTCACGAATGACAGTATACCAGGAAGGTTTGCGATAGTAATTGAAAAACTGTTTTCTCCACTTGTGATCTCAGTTTTCAATGAAAGAAAAATATCTTAACAGTTTCATGGTCAATGTTTAAGACTTAAAAAATAAACTGGCAGTTGGTACTCACCGTTCCATATAACCTCCCTTTGTTGTTCATTGCTAGAAAAAGGGCACTTTTCACCCCAAAAAGACTAACAACACCTCGTTCCACAGTTGATATTTCTAAAAGACCTAAATAAACAGAAAAAAAAAGTTTGCTCTTATAATACTCAGTCAAAAGAAACCAACAATATTATTAAAGTCCTTGTGAGAAAGCCCTAGCGAACTTAAATTGTATCTCTGCTATAGAATTCCAGAGGATCACAACCTTTTTTAAATTCTATACATTTTTAGGCTAACTTCTATAAAATCCTATTCACTTGTTATAGAATTCTGTTAGTTTCATCCCTATTACATTTTATAGTATTTCCCTATATGGGAATAATTCCTATTTAGTGCATCATAGGTATTGTCTGTTCAATAATGTTATTCTTGCCAAAAGAAATGTGATTTACATCATGAAACTCACCATAATCTTTTAGTTGCAGACAGCTTTATAAATTGCACTTTCCAGGAAATTCAAATAGAGAGTTATAATACATTTCTTTTAATCTTTCTGATTAAAAAAATGATGATGCTAATACATGTGTGTTAGTTATCCCCTCTCAAACCCTTCACATCCTTAAACTGCTAGTAAACTGCTATGCAAAAGTCATATTAATATGCTGAATGAATTGAAATCCCCAAGATTCAAGTACCAAACAAAAATGCCTGAGTGAAAACATGCACCAGAAAAAAAAGTTTGCAAACTGGTTAGTCTTTTCTAGTCTGTAAAGTAAAGCAGAGTAAAAATAAGTTTGTATCTAATTTTGTCCAAGCATTCATGACATGTTTCAGCCCGGAGGTTTCTAGTGCTGATTGATCCTGGAGACTTTTTTAAAAGGCAACAGATGTAGCTTACACTAATAATATCAAGCAGTAACATTTGTGTCCTATGCAGGGTAATTACTAGAGATCACTGCAATTAAGTGACATCTATTCCATTTCATTTCTGGATGCAACTCACTGTATTGGTTTTCATTATGAACACCGCTTATCCTTCCATCTGGGAGGATTTGAAGGTGAAACCCGATGCCCACATTGCAGTAAAGCCTTCGCTGCCTCTTGATTCCTAGTAAATAGTCACTCTCCCAGTTCACATCTGATTTCTCTCCTGACATCCCAGCAATGGACCTGGACAACAGAGACTCCCATCCTCTCTCCAGCAATGTGCCATTAGTTCTGCTTACAACTGGATACGATGAAACAATCCCAGCCAGAAAACCCAAGAGAACAAAAGCAGGCAACGTCCAGTGAATGCTGGCTTCGCAGGACATAGTGATGAGAAGTCTTTGTGCAATGGCCATCCGGTTCACCTCCCGGGCACGTGGTCAGAATTAATGGCCCTAAAAATACCGCCCTGCTTGTTTTTCTCCCTTCCGCATGGTGGCAGAGGCTTATTTTTGGAAGGCAGATGAAGACTGCTGACATGAAACTAAACCCTGAGAGCCATTGGGTTGGGAACAGAGACAGGCCAGCAGAGCTCAAATCGGTGGGGACCATGTTTTGTAGTTCCTGCTGCCTGGTGGGCAACTTCAATATACTTGATTGACTTATCTTTATAGTTCAGAGGCTGTCCCACCCTGCAGTCTCATTGTGACATCAACAGCTCACCAAAGGTAAATGTACCACAGAGGTAACAGTAATCTACTCTCTTCTGCCAGGCCAGCTGAGGTTTGATGAATGCTGTCGTCCCACGTATGAGGCAGGAATGAGGTTTTGTCGGATGGTCGGCAGGGGTTGCTAAATGCAAAGGGGTCAATTGGTTGGATAATCCAATGTCTTGATGGCTTCCTTAGAAAGAAAGTGCAAAAACAGCTATGGAACTCTCCAGGGAACAACATAAACTTTGCCAGCCACTTTCTTCGCAGGATGTTCACTGAATTTACAGTAGGCTAGCTCAGGCAGATCAAGGCAATTTAGGGGGGACAATCTGGTTATAAACAGCTGTGTTTTTGTTTCTTTGCTTTAAGCACCTAACAAACCTAGGGCATCTCACCCTGAATCATCCGAGTGCAAATAGCAGACCTGTGTCTGAGAAAACAACTTCCATTTATGGGGGTGAGTTTATCGTGACTCCCGTCACTTAACTTCTCTAAGCCTCAGTCTTCTTGTCTCTAAAATGTAGATGATACTTACATGCCAACCTATGTGTGCCCATGGGATCTTGAAGTTTGATTTTGGATTTAGCTCATGGTTATTGTTCTCTTTGTTTTATACAAGGGTAAAAATATAGACACGGTGGGCCAAATCTTCAGGTGTTGCGGAGTAGCACTCAGGGCAATTATTATAGGGGGATGAGACAGAGTGACTTTCCACCACTGTTCTGTCCCCTGCCTCCTGTTCTGGAAGCTGTCTGCAGCTGAACAAGGCCAAGCTGGAGAACCCTCAGGGCATCTCCAACTTGCCCTGTACATAAATCCCAAAGAGTCACTATGTGAGCAGAATCCAGCCCCAGCCCACCTTGGAAGGCTGCCTGCCCAGGGAACGGGCAGGGCCAGTAGCAGATCACAGAGGACTGGTTATGCCAGCTCAGGAGGGGAATGTACTGGGGGGAATACTGAGATGATCCCTTAAAGCAGTTTTTAGTTCAGTGACCCAAAGGAACCTGAAGAGGGGCTGAAGATCTGGCCCAGATGATCTGGGTCACTTGCCTGGGTAAAAGTGTTGTGCAAATAACTTGCCGTTAACTGCGTGTGGGAGGAGGGGGAATTGGAGGAATAAAATGTACACATACCACAACCGAGGGGCAAGGCCTAGTGCTTCACAGCAGCCCCCCTTCTACTGAGACTGGGCTAGAAGTCCGAACCTGGAACAGGGGTTTGTGGTCAATGGATTGTGCAGATTTCCTCGCATTATAGAATAGTCTTGAAAATTATAGCGCCACAGAAAAGCATGACACTACAGCCTGACCCAACCTCTACAGAAAGGTCAACATTGGGGCTGGTGAGAAAAAGGTGAAGAAGTAGCAAAAGCAGCTAACCACCTTCTGTCTTCTGTTTGAAAGCCTTCCACTTTGCTTTACTTCTAATTTTAACTCAGGAGGTGTCTTTTACTGGAGAAGGGGCTGTGATCTCACAGAGTTTTCTAGACAGCAGTGAGAAGTCGAATCATACCCAGAGAAATCGGAGAGGAATTACTCTGCTATGGAGAGAGAAGCCACAGAAATAGCACTTGGAGTAAAGAAATACCACAGGTGCCAGTCTGGTGGAAAACGTACCTGACTCAGCCTTTACTTCCTTGAGTTCTTATGGCCCAAGACTAGATGCCAGTCTACCACAATGGTCCTGAATGACAGCATATCAGGACGATCTTGAAAATAAAGCACCTTTGGAACATAGCATTGCAGACCCATTTTCTACATTGTAGAGAATTCAAGCAGTTGAGTGTAGTAAAGTTTTCAGCATATTTTCAGTGATCTGGGCTCCTAAATCCCATTTTCCAAAGGGATTTAGGAGCCTAATGTTTCATGGACAGTTCGTTGCTGTTGTGGGGCTTCATGGAGTAAGTTCCCAGTCTCACCCACAGGCAGAAAGCCACACAGAAGCAGAGGCGAAACTGCTTGCTCAGCCCGTGCATGACCCCCAGATTTGGACTAGAGACAGGGACAGAGAAGACCAGGAGAAGTTAGCAGAGTGGCAGCCTGAATGGGAGTGGAAAGCTAGAGCAACTGATTGCAAGCCCAGGATAGCCTGTGTGTAGCTGGAACTGCCCGGATAGGCAGCATTTGGGGTGAGGGAGTTGGCTGTAATGGCTTCCAAGAGGAGGCGAAGACACGTTCCTCCCTGCTCTCTGAGGAAAGGCGCACAGAGAACCCAGTGCCTGCTGATTCCAACAGCAGCCAATGAGGAGGGAAGAATAAGCGGATTCCTCCATTCCAAGAAGGGACTATGCACACTTTGGTGCATAAAAGAATTGCTTTTGTGCTTGAGGCAGTGCAGGTGTCCAATGCAGCAGCTTCCAGAGCAGCAGCCACAAATGTTAGGTTCATACTGATGGAATACAATTTACTTCTGTATTCCCACACAACTATTAACCTCTAGGTTATGGGTCCGGTATTGGTGTCAATGTAGTTACTGTGGATTTACGCTGATGTAAGAGAGAGCAGAATTCAGCTCTGTGACATTTTACAGTTGCTGGGCAAGACTCACCCCAGGTTTATGCCAATTTAAAGCCTGGCACAGGAACCTGGCAGTGGGAATTCCTCCAGGAGAGGAAGTTGCTACAGGAGAGCAGTGGACAAATGGAGGGATGAATCAGTTTGCTAGCGCACGACTGTCAAAGAGAGGTGCATTTTACACTGGCCTGTTGCATCTTTAGTGCATCTGTTGTCCTAACACACACATTCTCTCTCTCGATAAATACTGAGAACATCTCATCTGAGCACCTCAGAGTTCTTTACAAGAAAGCATGAGTATTATTTTCAACACATGGAGTTGAAGTTATTTGTCCAGAGCAGTGGTTCCCAAATATTTTTCCTGCAAGACCCGATCTTCAGATGTGTTATTTCCCACTACTCCAGGTGGCGCAGAAGTTGCTGTTTAAAAATGGCTTTCCTTAAGTCAACTTAAGCATTTCCTTAAGTCGACTTAATGAAAAGTTAAGTCGACTTAATAACACCTCGATTTAGGTCAATTTAAGCCAGTGTGGATGGGGATTAGTGCCTAAATTGACTTTATTAAGTCGACTTAATAAGGTCGAAAAGGGGCTACTTCTACACTAGAAAAGTGAAGTCGACTTTGTTAAGTCGACTTAATAAGGTCAATTTAGGCGCTAATCCCTGTCCACACTGGCTTAAGTCGACCTAAATCGAGGTGTTATTAAGTCAACTTAACTTTTCATTAAGTCGACTTAAGGAAAGCCCAGTGTGGGCATGGAGTAGTTTAGGCCGACTTAAGCCTCCTTAAGTCGACCTAACTTGTAAGCATAGATGCATCCACAGAGTGTGCATGAATGGTCATGCTGCAAGGAGGCTGCCATTTTGCTTTACAAAATGGTATCTTCTGGCCTGCATGACCTCACTCATGCATGTGACATCGTGCTGCCTGGAGGGTGCCATTTTGCAGAGCAAAATGACTTGACCTTGCACATATGGTGCATGTGAAATCACTCTGTGCAGAGGACGCTGTTTTATAAAATGGCATCCTCTGCATGCTCAGGATTGCTGTGACCCCATCGACTGATGAAGCGACCCCACTTGGGATCGCGACCCAAAGTTAGGGAACTGCTATGCCAGGGTAATGCAATAGGTCAGTAGCAAAATCCAAATCTCACGACTTTCCAGTTCCACAAACCAACCTGTAAAACTGGAAGCCAGGTTTTTAGATAATCACCCACCTACCAGTGATTATGGCATGTCAGTGTTTGATACCAATAGCTTTTCAGACGGTTGGTGTCCAACAGCTGAGTGCTGGCTGCCCCTCTTTTTTGCAATATGACTGTCAGGGCATCTTGCAAAACTTTCTGTCAGTCACCTGGATGGATTATTTGTTTTTTGGAAGATGAGGATGTTTTTGAATAATAGGATTTTTTTAATACTATTTTCCCTCTCCATTATTATCAGTCATCAGGGTAAAAAGTGGGCACGTGAATTTTGGCGCCCATTTTCATGGCAATTTTGTAAGGCTCTGATAAGGTACCTTTGGCTACTACCAAGAGATTTGTCAGTCATTTCCCTTCCTCTTTCATTTTAAAGGAACATGATGAGGACCCACGACATATGATGGGAAATCAGATCTTCAACGTAGAAGACGGCAAGATTTTGAACATTCTTTGGCGATTGGTTATTCTCATCACATCTGAAGAAGAAAGGCAGTCCCCTCACAGTCATCATGTTGGTGTCCTATATGATTATGCATTATCTTGTAATGGGCTGCTCTTGTATGCAAGCACCCATCAATTTGGCTCACTGCCTTATGTCTCTCTTAACAACTTACCCTGCGGGTCTGTCCTTGTTTATATCACTTAGTTCCTTTCTGAGTCTATTAGAGGATTGTGAATCCCAGAAATATTGTGCTTTTTGCTATTAATTGGGATTTGTATAGTCTACCTACTGCTGTTTTGGCTCTTTCTTTGCTGAAAGAACAATATGGAAGGCCAGAAATTCAGAGAGATAATATGGGTGTGCCATAAATATGATCCCCTTTTTTTACTCTTGCCCTTTCCTACTTCTCCAACCCTTCTGCTATGCTGGTGAAATGCCTTTGAGTATTTAATAGGGGCTAAAGGAGAAGAGAATGTAGCGAGATGCCAGGCAGTGGATACTCTATCCCAGATACTTAAGTCACACTTACTAGTGGGTGGGAGTGAAACTTCTTATATCTCTGGTATTTAGGGAGTGAGAGTTGATCTTTAAAGGGAATGTTAACAGTGCAGTCTTGTTCTCTTTGGACCCAAGCCTCACAAGGGTTTTCAAGATGTCACTTGATTACTTTCAATTGAACCACCTAGTATTAATCTTGGATCTGAGGAAAAGCAAGCCCATCTCATACTTTGTGTTTAACCACCAGGCCTGGCAATTTCAAAGGTACCTAAGGATGTTAAGTGTTCAACTCTCGATCAAATTCAATAAGAACAGGGAGCTAACTTCCTTAGGCACCTTTGAAAATATCAGCCTATGGTGCCATTTGCCCACAGAGATGGAGATTCTATGCGAAATTATTTGGTAGTCTTTGAGTCACAGTGGGAATCTGGCTTTCAGTCTTTAATACGCTTTGCCTCTCCAAATTAAAGAAGATAGCAGAACCTGGTAACAAGGAACAGCACAGAACATTCTGTGTCCAGCAACATGCTTTTGAGGGGCAGGTGCAAACCGGCTATCTGTAAAGATTCAGGTAAAGCAGATGCTAGTCAGTTATTCTGAAAATTCTGAGGAGGGTCAACAGTGTTGAAAGGAGTGATGCCTGGCTGGGAAACTCCAATCTGTCCTGAAATGACATCCATGGAAATGTAAATGTTGTTTCAGAACAAAATTCTGAGAATGGACCAGATCCACATTCTGCAAGGGTGAAACCTACATTGCAGGACCAAACCTGATTCCTCTTCTACATGGTTGGATGTGAGGTTGATATATTGGGGAGATTGCCAGTGTCTGAAGGTTCTAACTGTGTACATTTCTTTTGTGTTGCAGATATTGGTTAGGATAAGTGCTGGCAATTTTAAAAGTGCAGGAGGATTGCAGACTAATTCAAGTAACCTATACAAAGATTTCTTACACATTGGACTTCTTTTTATAACTAAATACATTTCTGTGTTAAAAGCCCAACATGAATTTTCCTACTACAAGAGGAGCGATAGAGCCAGAATCTAACACCTTAGCTAAAATCTGTCAAAAGTCCAAAGTGCATGCATCCTAAGTGCTGGAGAACTGAACTAGGAATGAAAAATTGGAATAGGAAAAATAAGACTCCACAAACCTTTCCATTGCCAATGGCTTCTAACAAATATGAATAAGTTTCTGTTGTTTCAGTTTGTTTCCGCCTAGCCAAAAACATAGACTCCCCAATTTCTTCTCATTACATTTCAGCAACAGTGGGCAAGTCGTCACTGATGATGGCAAATTTTCTGCATCAGTTCAGTCTTTCCAGATTGATTGACCAGTCAGTGATGACCCACTCAGTCAATTGGGAAGTTTACCCGTTAAATCAGCCCCCTGAAAAAGAGTAGCGCTGAGCCAGAGGGAGGGCATTTCCCTTTGACTCGGTGCAGTGGAGATGCTGCAATGCGTTGGCATTAGGAAGTTGAAGGGAGATGCACAGTTACTTTATGTAGCTTGCGTCTCTCTCTTTGACTGTTGCTGAAAACCACGGTAAGTGTAGATCAGGCGTGTGAATCTTCCACTTCCTTCAGATATGACTCAGCAATGCACAGCACAGTTCTGACATATCAGGGTGCTTACACTGTCAGGGGCAGTCTCTGAAAATCGCTGTGGCTCTTCGTTGGTTTCTTTCTTTCTTTCTTTCTTTCTTTCTTTCTTTCTTTCTTTCTTTCTGTTTACTTAGTGTTCTTATGCGTGAAAAGATAATTGAGTAGTATTGGTACAGGAGTCGATCTATATGGACAATAATAGAGAACTCACCCTTGCCTTTCTTCTTACTCAACTCACCCACCCCCCCACACCCCCAGGGAAGCTTGAATAAGCAGTCCGAAACATATCCTAAAGTTCAAACAAATTCCAGACTAGTGGGACCACCAGAGAAATTGCTCTGTTACAAACCCCTAGGGGTACACATCCAGGAAGTGTCAGCTTGACTATTCCAGCTGAGCTAAAATGTCCGATTAGCCAAAAGATGGCTTCTACCTTTCCCCCTGCAACTTCATTCCTTATTAAAAAGAACAAAAAGGAGGAGTCCTGTGACACTTTTAAAGATAACAAATGTATTTATCACGAGCTTTTGTGGGAGAAAATGAATTGGGATTTTATCCCACGATAGCTCATGTGATAAATAAATTTGTTAGTTTTAAAAGTGCCACAGGACTCCTTGTTTGATTTGCTGGACTAGACTAACACGGGCTACCCATTTGGAATTCATTCCTTATGTAAATCGCCTTAGAATACCTACCTAAAATTATCCTAAAAAGAGAAAGAGTGGGAGTTCTATTATTTTAATAGACATTTGATTCCCAAGATACTGATACTGGGATTTGAGCGTATTTGGGCTGTAGGACAGGTTCTGAGTTTGAAATATTTACTGAATCTGGACCTACACGAGTAAATGATGACTTCGGAGTCCCTTCTCAACAAGTATAGAAATTATGATATAGTCTCATAGCCAGACAACAAGTAAACTCCAGGGTATGATGTTGGATAGCTGTCTGTAAAATGGCCAAAGACCATTTACTTCCACCATCAGCATTACATGCAGTGAAAGAGAAGAGACGTGAGCCGAATGACAACAGAGGGCTATGTCAAGAGAGCTCTTGTCAGCTATGTTGGGTAAAACAAAGAGCATGAACTTTCAGAGGTGGCAGCAGCTATTAGAATGTTATACCAGCTACTCCTATTCCTGTTGGGAACAAGAAGGAAAGAACGAGGGTAGTATATGAGTTCTGGACACCAGGACAATAAATGTAATGAGCAGGGTAAAGGCTATCCTGAGGAATGCGGGGAGTTGAGGATTATTGTAGACTACTCATGGGAACCAGGCACATACATGGAAGAGATTGGATAGAACCCCAGTGTTGACTTCAGTGACATGAGAAAAGAAGTATAATTCAGATTGTGGTAGGTGGCCTTTCATAGGATGTTTTAAGAGTCAAACATGAGTGAAGGACGAGGTAGAAGAGCTCAGCTCCTAGACAGAGCTGATAGTACAGAGGGCTGTGTCTACACTTGTAAATTAAGTCAACTTAAGCTTGCCTAAGTCAACTTAATTTACCCTGCATCTACACTACAGTTTACTTAAATCGACTTAATCAACTTGCTTAAGTCAACTTAAGGAAAATAAAGTCGACTCAATGAAAATTAAGTCGACTTTATTACACCTCGTTTTAATTCGACTTAGGGCTTAAGTCGACTCCCTAGAGTCGACTTAAGCCAGTGTAGATGTGGGTTAGCCCTACATCGACTTAGGGCTACCCCAGGACTACACCAATGCCCTCCCTGTCGGGGGGGGGGCACAGGGGGAGCCTGGCATGCCCCCCCACAGGGCAGGGCAGAGCCCTGCCCACCCTGCTCCTATGCCCTGCCAGGGTTCCTGTCCCCCTTTGCCCCATTGTACCTATGTACAATGGGGCAAAGGCTGAGCCCCCTGGCACTGGGCAAGGGGTGCCCCCCTGCCTCCGTGGACCTGCCCTAGGTCCCCCTAAGCCCCTAGAAGTTGACCTAGGCATCCAGTGTGGACGCTCTAGATCGACTTTGTAAGTTCCCCCCAAAGTCAACTTAGAATTTAAGGATCCTGTGCTAGCAGCCAGATGGACTCAATTATCTAACAGGTCTTTGCCATCTAATGCCTAGGAACCTTTAAAAGAGAATGATTGCTAACAGTGTAAAATATGACTTATGGAGTGTAACGGGGACCAACTGCAGCAATTCCCATATCAATATTGATGTGTAGATAAGTACCATGAACAAGATGGGTTGGGGGGGGGGGGGCAGAGAGAGCAGGGCACTATGTCACAATATTTGGAGCCACTGAGGTATAATCTCATAATGAAGACCATAGAAATTAAACACCTTTGGTTAGGATACAATAACAAAACAGGAACAGTAATATGCAGTTGGTATGGACTTTCCCTTCCCAAAACACTGAAAAAGAGCCTGAATGAAAATATCCAAGATTTATTATCAAGTTGCTAGAAATTGCAGGATTATTACTCCTGGGAATCTTCTCTGATGTCTGTGGGTATCAAATGCAGCAAATCATGGAGGCTAAAGGAGTTCTTCATTTAATCAGAGGACATCTTTGACACAGAATGTATAGACTCCAACTAGAGGAGAAATTATCAGAGAAATTATCTTTGGATCTGCACCTTATCAAAAGTAAGCAGCAGATTAGCTGAGAGGTTGGTGCACATACCCACAGGCCATTAATTTGCTATTTGAAAAAATGGGTCCCTAGAATGTAACAGCAGTGAGTTGTTATATTTTGAAAGACCAGATTTGTGGTGCTGTTTCACAAGGGATTCGCTCATAAATCAGAGAATTGGAAAAAGCCTGTAGAGGAAATGGAAAAATAGGGCAGAAACAATGTAAGGTTTGCAGGAGAAAGGTAAGGGTAGGTCAAAAGCAGAATGAGCAAACAGTAGCCAAAGATGGGGGGAAGGAATTTTTCAAATATGTCAGGGAAAGCCCAATTGATTCTGGAAAGAAGGAAGGAAGTCACAAAATGGTGCAGAGGAAAGATCAGAGCAGTGAAAGGCAAAATGAACTGTCACAGATCATAGGGTTTATAGGTGACTAACTTAAAAAATAAAGGTTGTGGAATCAGTGCTGGATCCAGAATATGTTCAAGGTAGGACAATGGCTGAGGCCCCAGTGCAGCAAGGTTGAGTTCCCCAGAACTCAGTTAAGGCTTCAGTAATTCTGTTATTTGCATGGGAGTAATCGCAGGTCACAGTTCAGGGCAACTGCACCTGTATTCCCCCTACACAGTCCAGCAAGAACACTCACACTTAGACTTCCAGCTCCCCTGGCCATGACCTTTCTTGGCAGGTCACCAGTGTTTCCCCTCCCTCCTGATAGGGTACTTCCAGGCTGCAAGGCTCCTTGATTTCAGCATAATCAGACTGTCTAAGCAGGCCTGCTCTGCCTTTCCCTCAGAGATGGTTAACAATGAAGTTGCCATAGTTATAGACCCAAAGCACTTCCTAGGCAAACATCTTTATTCTCAGATTTTAAGCATTACAGAAAATAACTTTAAAACTAATAGAAGACTTTACATATTTGAATAAGCTTATCAGCGATCCTCTTCCCCATCCAACTCTCTCCCACTTAGGCTCTAGTACAAATGATCAAAAGTTCATAGCCACGTTAATTCACAACTAGCACACTCATGAAAAGTTTAGTTTATACAGTTCAGGGGACTTGGATCTGGAGTTTCCAAGAGCAAGTGATCAGTAGCCAATGGGTTTTTTTCCCCACAAGGTATAGTTTCAAAAGGCCTCCTAGGAAATGCACATGTATCATCCTAAACTGTTCTTTGAAGTTTCTAATATTTTCCCCCTCAGATTTACATTAGAGAGCCTCTTATAAAAGTTACATACACTCTTACAATAACACATAAACAATTCTATGTAATACAATGGCCCCAAAGGCATTACTTTACTTCAGTAAGGTTTAATTTAATTCAGTAAAGGTTAGTTGGGTATTGCAGGAAAGTGCATAAAGTTAGGCATGTACTTACGTACCTTGAGGAACTGGGGCCTTAGGCCCCAATCCTACAAACACTTATGCACTTTCTTAACTTTACACTCAGTAGCGAAGTTAAGCAGATGCTGAAGTGTTTGCAGGATCAGAGCCCAAATGAGGAGAGGGGAACCAGATAAATAACATTGACTTAATGTACTGTTCTTTGCATCAGTCTTTAATAAAAAGAGCAAAGGTGAGGAAGCTAAAGTATTCTACTAATGTATCCTAGGAGATACAATAAAAGGGTTTGAAAAGAATTTGTAAAGAAAAACTTGAATAAAGATAATATATAGTGAGACAGACATGGACCGTATATATAATAATGTGATAAATGCTGAGGTGTAATCATTGTATGTGATCTGGTGAGTGAGAAAAAGGTATACTAACTAAGGTGGGTTCTTAGAATTCCCTTTGTGATTGTATCGGCCTAAGGGCTTGTCTATATAAACATATGGTTCACGGTGAGCTGGGGTGTAAATCTGCCGCACTTTAGCCTCCTGTACTCTAAGTGTCAGTGTGGACCCTGCTGTTGTCCACTAGAAGATCTGTGATGAGTTTTGATCTATCACACTTTGAAATGGCAGTACATTAAAGCAGGCTAGGGAACTTTTAGTCCAGTATGGCTTCCAGTATGGTTCAACATCTTCATGGGCCACTTCAAGGAGAAATTTCTGAAAAAGTGCACCATGAGACCAGTGCTATCTCTGAGGTATTTCCATAATATTTTTATCCATTGGACAGGTGACCTAAAATCCCTCATTAATTTCCACCACAACTTCAACAACTACCACCCATCCATCAAACTCTTTCTCTAGAACACACCCACATCAGCATCATCTTCCTTGACACCATGATCAGTTTTAACTGCAGACCTTACACAGATGACTATATTTATGAGAAACCCACAGAGCACCACACTTACCTCCACACGTCCAGCAACCTCTTGGACACACTAACTAATTTGTTAAATGCTGCCATGCACCCAGATCCTACCAAAATTGCTTCAAAGAGAAAGCCTGGGATGCACACCTAAAAACTGCCAGAGGGGTAGCCGTGTTAGTCTGTGTACAGCAAAAAACACTGAAAGTCCTCTGGCACCTTAAAGACAAACAAATTTCTTTAGGCATAAGCTTTCGTGGGCTGATGAAGATGGCGCCAGATGATGAAGTGGGTTGCAGCCCACGAAAGCTTATTCCAGAATATATTTATTTGTTTTTAAGGTGCCACAGGACTTCTGATGTTTTTATTTAAAATTACCTTTGCCAAACAATGACACCCACAAGAGAAGTAGATCACATTGTGGAAAGGCCTACCCAAATACCCTGGATGAACTTGCTTCAATACAGGGAAAAAAAACATTCCCACTGACTGCACATCCCTGTTTGTCTCCTGCCATCCCACACTAAAATCTGTATGGGGCATCATCAGACAATTACAACTCTTTGACAGGGACCAAATTCTGAAATAAATCTTCCCCAAACCCACTCTTCGGACCTGCAAACAATCTTGCACCTTTGCCAAGCTCATCAGCAGAAGCAAGCTCCCCACCGACCAGAACACAACAACACCAGAAGAGATGCAAAACCGGCAGACATCTTTGCACTCTATGATGATCAGGATCCCCAAGACACACCTTTCAAGACCGATGGGTCCTGCACGTGTCTATCACAACATGTGCTGTACCTCAATCAGTGCATTAAATTCCCCAGCAACAATTATTCACATGAAACCAGACAATCACTATGTTCTTGACTGAATTCACACAGAAAAATAAGACAAAAACACCCTATCACCCCTGGGTGAACAGTTTTCACAAAGAAATCGCTCAGTAGCTGATCTCTCATTCCTCATCCTCAAAGGAAGACTGCACAACATCATCAAAAGACGAGCCTTCGAACTTCAATTCATAACTTTGCTGGACACTAAAAACCATGCATTTAACAGACACGGGGGTTTTATTGCTCATTATAATTAGCAACACACCCTACTGCCTGCTAACCCTTAATTGTCTACTTTAAGCTAAGCAGTCTCCTACAGTATGTATGAAACCCTTATGCTTAGCAATCTGTTCCCCTGTATATTTAGCTCAGACATTCTGGTTACTTTCTCCTGACCTGAGGAAGAACTCTCTGAAGCTCAAAAGCTTGCCCCTTCTGCCAACAGAAGTTTGTCCAATAAAATATAGCATCTCACTCACCTAGTGTCTCTCACATCCTGGGACCAACATGGCTACACCATTACAAACAGTATAAATGAGAACAGCAGAACTAAATGATAGACATTCATGAGCCCTAAGACAACTAGCAGAGCTGGCTCAGCCACTAGCAAATGATTTTGGAAAGCTGCAGTGAACTGGAAAAATACCGAAGGAGTAATAGGACAACTGTCTTTGAAACTGGCAAGGAGAATGATGCTGCTAACTGCAATCCTGTTAATATGACTAAAACAAAAGACTAATAGAGAAGAAGGATGGTCTTCTGAGTACACCATAGAAGGTCTGAAGTCTTCCTTCCTGGCTCAGCCATAGACTACCTGTGAGACCATTGGCAAGTTGTTTAAGCTCAGTGTCTTAGTTTCCCCATCGTTATGGGGATAATTATATTTTCCTATCTCATAGGGTGTTTGAGGAGATAAATGACTTATTGTTTGTGAGTGATGGGGGGTGGGGGGGGCTTAGGAAAGACCCTATAAACAAATAGTATGGGGAAATCTGTAGGTAATGAACTGACAACAGCTTTATGAAAAAATAAGAAGATAAATCTTACAGCACCTTCTGACACACTTAAGCTTAAGTCAGTCTGGCTGTATGCAGGAACAGGGTTCTGCCCATGCTCAAAAAGTTGCAGGATTGGTGCCATAGTGAATGAAAGGACTGCACCAGGTATGTCTTTTTCAGTCAAGCTTTTGACATGGTACCACATGAGAACTTTAAATTAGAGTAATGAGAATGGATGTGTTTATCTAAACTCCAGTATATGGAAGGGAAATTGACAGACTGGTTAAAAAAAAAAGAGTTTCTTTCTGCAAGGTGCTGAGCACACTTCTCTAATTAGCTTTGGCCCTGATTCAGCAAAGCATATAAGCATTGATTTTAATGGGATAAAACTAGGAATTTTAAGTTTAAGCCAGATCTCAAATGCTTTGCTAAATTGGAGCCTTTAATGGGAAGTAAGGGATCTGGCACCTCACTGGATCATGCTGCAAAATATGCATTTTTCCGTATTTTTACATTTTCAATTTCTTTAGCACTTTTCAGAAATGCTGTACGTATCTAGCCAAAATACAAGAGTTACAGAGCCTTTGCTCAGCTGAAAAATCAAGTGTCAGGAAATGCCAAAGTGAAAGCCACATGTGCAACCATTATGGGCCAATAAAACTACTAGGCGAGGATGATGTGGTGCGGATCAAAGGCTGCAGAAAAATAAATGTATGGTATTAGACTGTATTTTTGGATACCATGTGATTAGGTCATTAAAGGCTGTATTGCAGCATATCCATGTACATAGACAGATTTCAAGTTGCAAATTTAAATGTGAACATTTGCTGACTTTTATTATTAATTGTTTGTATCATAGTTCCTGCGAGTACAAGCAGCAGCCCATTGTGATAGATGCGGTCTTAACTCAGAACAGAAAGAGCCTTTGCCCCAAAGAAGTAAATATATATAATCTAAGTATAAGACAGGAGATAACAGATGGGTATTGACAGTCTGGGAAATACAAGGAGGCAGTGAGAGAAAATTGGCCAGAACAATAGCAGAGCTGAGGTGCAAAAGGCGCTTAGTAATCAGGCGCTATCATAACTGCATAGAAGTATATGGGGAGTGTGGAGGAATTGTTTATACATTGGCGTTAGGGGATAAAAGAGAAATTTTGATTGAATATCAAGCAAACATTTCTGACTCTACAGACAATTAGAAGGGGGTTCTCAAACTTTTTTTTTGCTGGGACCCCTTTGAATATATTTCAGGGTGTTATGACCCCTCCAAAAAGTGATGACCTCCACATGCCATGCCTCCTTTTACTGGCATGTGCAGGGACTGACAACTCATGACACCCACATAATAGCCTCCTGACACCCTAAGAGATCATGGCCCCTAGTTTGAGAATGCATGAATTAGATTGTGTAGATTACTCCAGCTTTGAAGCTCCGCCACCGAGTTTATTGAAAATTAGACTAGGCAACACTGAATTGAGCATATAAGAGAGAGGCCAGTATCACAGTGGTGGTGGTGGGGGATATAACACAACAATTCAATATGTTTAGTACATCCCAAATACCTATTATTTATAGCATCCCACTTTTGCCACTGTGCTAATTATTGTGACTCTGTGATATATGGTCAGGACACCTGGTATAACCAGCAAGGAAAACACATTAAACTAATGCCCAGTTCCCATGGGACAAAAGCTAAATAGAAAGACAAAAAGAGGAGTTGATTTTAACCTGCTGCTATAAACTTATTGATCTGAACGTACGCATGATTTTGTGTTGTTCCCATTGTATAGCTGCACTATACAATTAAACTCTCGGCAAATAACTCCAAGGGCATAGGCTAAAAGCAAGGAGAGATGCCTAAACCCAGAACATTTAATCTTGTCAACTGGAAAACTACAAAGGATAGAAAATAAAAAATTATAAATCACCTCTGTGATTCACGAGTCTGTGTCCCATTTTAGGAAGTGACTTAGGGACTTTATAGTCTAAACATTATTGACTTTCAATTAAATTTTGGCCTCCATTCTGAAAAATGAGCCATAGGCTCCTAAACCACTTAAGGACTTTTGAAAGTTTTACCCTGAAAAATTGAAATAACCGTTTACTGAATTCAAATAAAGAGGCCGATGAGTAAGTCTAAGGGGGCTCAGAAGTGCTTCCCTGCTCTTGCTGTCAATTAAATTGCTCTTTCAGATGCTTAGGCTGACATGAGTGCAGCAACTCGACATGGAAAACAAACACATTGTGCTAAAGGCTACGGCCACTTTGCAGCCCCAGCAGCCATAGCATAAGGCATTTGTTGTGATGGGTTTTAACATATGCAAGATCAAGATCAGATTCCTGAAATATTCTGAAAACCAGTAATAGCCTCAACACTGACCGTGGTTAAATATAAAACTTAAGTAATTCATTCTATTAAAAAGCCAGAGTCTTATTTTTATCAAGTGATGTTATGAGGGCATGCTCTAAATCAGCTGAACAATCCTGAAGCCAGAGGAATGCTACTGCTGTAATTTTGAAAGGCCTAATTGAGATAACAACTGGTGTGGCTTTTTTTTTTTTTTTTTTTGCATATTTTATTAGTACTGAATTCTCCCTCTGACACTGAAAAAATCTGACCGTGCTTAGGAGACTTCACGTTTAAAGAAAGTGACAGAAAAAATATTTCTAAGGGCTACATGATCATGTGACGTGACTTTCCTTGTGCAGTGCAACAATTCATTAATACACAAATTCAGACAGAGCCACACTGAGTGCATAAGGAGGCTCTTTCTCTTTGCACCCCGGTATGCAGGGTAATCACAATCTGAGTAGGGTGTGCAAAATAAGCTGCAAAATGATGACAGATCTCCTGCCCCAATCTGGACTCTGTTATAACTCCTAGGGACATTCTGGCTGAGTGCTGTTGCTACCCTCTCTTTGATCTTTCCCATGTACCCTCCATGTGTTTTAGGGGATAGGACATACACAGGAGCTCTGGGTGTTCTATTCCTGGCTCTCTTGCCAACTTGCTATGTGACCATAACCTTGCGGGGTCTCAGTTTCCTTATCTCTAAAAGAGGGTCAGTGATACTGACCTGTCTGGCATTGTAGAGCATTTTGAGATCTGTGGGCAAAATTTGCTGTGTAAGTGCTAAGAAATATTATCACTTCTCTATTTTATGCATTTATAAAGTACCTACCATCTTGGTATCTGTCATCACTACACTTCAGGTGTGGATTGCTGTAGTGTCCATTGCATAAGCCTCCAGTTCACGGGTGCTGCCCTAATGACGAAATGCAGTTATTCCAAGTATCTTCTAGGCAGAATGCATATTCCATGTGGGATTAAAGAATAGTCTGTCTCATGCACTTTAGACGGGTGGTATGGAGCAGGGTCAAGGTAAGCATGCAGCAGAGCACTGAAACTCCCTTTTTGATCAGATGAGTAGTGACCATATGTTCACAGCCGGAACGTGCACTGAACTTTATTCAGTAGGGTCTCAACACTGACCTTTTGCTGCATTCCCCTACCACAGTAAAAATGGTTACACATAAGTCAACTGACATATGCCATATGCAACCTCAGCTGTCCTCAACAGGCTGCCATTTTCCTTTCTTTGCAAAATGCAACAGAAGGGAAACATGCCGCAATTAACAACTTTGCATAAACATTAATACAAATAATGGCATGAAAAACGATCACTCTTCTGGCAGAATAAAATCCATACTGATGAGCAGCTGGTCATTAGAAATGCATGTTGATCAATCCTGAAAGCAATTTCTAATCATCTGTTGCTATTTGCTGTACCGTTGTTCTCTTTGTGTTGTGACACATGTACATCCATTAATAAATTTGTAACTCTCGCCTGTGTGATTCTTGCTGGGGTTTGTGAATTCCTTCATCATGGGTTTTCATTGTTTGCTTTGCACTTTTTATACTGTCTTTGTGTTCTTGCTGTTTTATTTTTCTGTGTGGTTGGCTCGTCTGGTTTGTATATTATTTCACTATCAAAATATGACAGTTATGCAATATATAATTATTCTCTTACAATCCCGTAAGCCTTACTTCCAGCCACAGTGTTTACTACAGAGAGTAGTGCCACTGTAGGTCAACTCATGGGACTCCTTGTGAAAACAAGCACTCCAACTGGTTCCAAGAACTACACGTGGGAATAACAGCAAAGCTATGCCCTTGTATTGGCATATTATATTACACTGGCCAAGATTTTCAGAATGATTAGTAATTTGGAGTGTCCCACTTAAGACCCATTGCAAAATGGACCTGGTTTTCAGAAAGTGCTTAGAAGTCTCTCCCTATGGGTGTTCCACTGTACATGCGCTTTCATCCTTGCGTTGCTGATTAGACAATTTTGATAGCAGTGTCCATTCAACCCACACATGTACCATCTCCGCCTTGCAGTTTGCCACAAGGACAATCAGATCATAAACATGAACCCCCCTCAATTTCTTCTTTTCTACAGAGTCCTTGACAAGAAGTAGAGGGGAGGTGAATGGACTGCAGAGCACATATAGGTATGCACATCTCGAAGAACCATAGTTACTGCACGAGATGATTAACTTCCTCCTCTTCTTCTTCAAGTAGTATCCCTATGGCTGTTTCAATGTAGATGACTTCCAAGCCATGTCCTTAATGGGAGGCTGGTGCTTCATAGTCAAGTTTGATATGGATGACAATACTGCAGAGCTGAAGGTAGAGTCAGAGACAGAGTTCCCAGTATTCACATAGTGTTTGTGGTAACATGGGGGAAAGGGAATACCACCATAGACAGTGAGTCCTAGAGAAGTCTCAGGAGAGCCAATAGAAAAAGAGTATAGGTTTTTTAATTGGAAGAGCAGCTCATCTTGTTTCCTTTTTGGTGGCAGCAGAGCTCCTGGAAGGACCGGTAAGAGGCCCAGGGAGCAAGGTATGGAGAATCCAGCAACATTCATGTCTAAGAAGAATTGAGATCTATATCCATGCATGAGTAGAACAGGGAATGTTTAGCTAGATGTATTCAGGTTATTTCTTTGTTTTGGTACTTTTTGGATTCCTCTGTGCTGAACTCATGTATCCCCCTCCCACTATTCTGTATCTATCCAAGTTAAATCCCAGAGAAGCAACTCTCTTGTTTTCTTAGCTGTTCCTCTTAATTAAAGAAAATTTATCCTTTTAAGAACAAGCTCTGGTTCTGTCTGCTAAAAGGCAAGAGGTTCTGTGTGCACATGCCTCAGACTGCACAGTCAACTACCTAAAGGGAATTCAGTTCCATTTTCAGCTGATATCACAGCTGAGGTTCAATTGCTCATCTGAGGGAGGAATACAAGTAATCGAGGATACCTCGCAGGAAGGAATTCCCAGATGTGCCTTCCTGGATGCTCAAAGAGGTTTTGCATTTGTGTGGTGGCAGAAATACCACTCCAAGGCCAGGTAATTGGTGGCCTTGGAGAGTTTTAAGACAAGGCTTTAGGACCAATGGTTTATAAGCCTTTTGCAGGCCCCTACCTTCTGCACTCGAAGTGCCAGAGTGGGGAAACAGCCGTGATAGTGTTCTCTGAAGGTATGTACAGAGGCCCAGGTTGTTGCCCTGCAGATTTTCAAGATAGGGACATTCTTGAGGAAAGTGACAGAGAAAGAAACTGACTCTCATGGAGTGTGGATTCTGGATGGAGATATTATGTTACAAAACTGAAAGTGGTGTTTGGAACAATTTGAGACCCATTTGGAGAGTCTGTCTGGGATTATATCACTGCACCTTTAGACCTTTCTGCAATGGAAAGAAAAAGCTTAGGAGATTTCTTAAAGGCCTTCAACCTGTCTGTGTAAAAGGCCTGTGCTCTCCTCCTAAAAGACCAGGGCTCTATTTTGTGCAGTGTAGCTTCCCTGTTATCACAGTGAGATTAGGATAAAAGATCTGAAGATGACTCAGTTGCTTTATGTGAAAAAAATGAGGTCACCTTGGGGATGAACTTCGGGTATGGTCTGAGAGTAACCTTTTCCTGAAAAAAATACTGTATAAGGGAAGTGCATCATCAATGCTGGAATTCCTTTTATTATCCTAACCAAGGGGATCACCATCAACAAGGCTACCTTAATTGATAGCTGTGTGTGCGAACAAGTGGCCATGGGTTCAAAGAGTGGCCTAGTCAGGCTCTTTAATACTAAATTTAAGTCCCATGTTGGGTAGGATTCAGGGAGACCTAGACAAACTAGAGCATTGGGCCAAAAGAAACCTCATGAGGTTCAACAAAGACAAGTGCAAAGTCCTGCACTTAGGATGGAAAAATCCGATGCACTGCTACAGGCTGGGGACCGATTGGCTAAGTAGCAGCACTATAGAAAAGGACCTGGGGGTTATTGTGGACGGGAAGCTGGATATGAGCCAACAGTGTGCCCTTGTTGCCAAAAAGGCCAATGTCATATTGGGCTGCATCAGTAGGAGTGTTCCCAGAAGATCGAGGGATGTGATAATTCCCCTCTATTTGGCACTGGTGCGGCCACATCTGGAATACTGTGTCCAGTTTGGGGCTCCCCACTACAGAAAGGATGTGGACAAATTAGAAAGAGTCCAGTGGAGGGCAACTAAAATGATTAGGGGGCTGGGGCACATGACTTACGAGGTGAGATTGAAGGAACTAGGCTTATTTAGTCTGCAGACGAGAAGACTGAGGGGGGATTTGATAGCAACCTTCAACTACTTGAAGGGGTGCTCCAAAGAGGAGGGAGCTAGGCTGTTCTCGAGGGTAACAGAGGACAGAACAAGGAGCAATGGTTTCAAATTACAGCGGGGGAGGGCGAGGTTGGATGTTAGGCAAAACTTTCTCACTAGGAGGGTGGTGAAGCATTGAAATGGGTTGCCTAGGGAGGTGCTGGAATCTCTGTCTTTGGAGATATTTAAGGTTCGGTTAGACAAAACCCTGACTGGGATGATTTAGTGGGAGCGGTCCTGCTTTTTAGCAGAGAGTTGAACTGAATGACCTCATGAGGTCCCTTCCAGCCCTATGATTCTATGACTACTCATGTGCTTACAATGAGTGTAGTGAGGTGGTGTGGCCTCCCTCCAAGCCAGAGGCGGCCAATTCTTGAACCCAAATCAGTGGAGCAAGGCCAGCCGTGCCCCTCCCATGGGCAGGACAGAAATTATAAAAGGCAGGACCTCCAGCTCAGCTGCTACCAAGACAATAAGGGAGATGGCTTCCTCAAGCTTACTCCAGGCTTCTAACTTTACAACTGGTCCCGGAGATACCCTGCCTGCCAGAAAGCCAGTGCCTACAGGCCAGCTGCCAGGACTGCTGCTGGCTAATCCCCCTGAGGTAGACAGCTGATGCCCCATGGTTACAGGTACACCCCAAGCGGAGGGGAGGAAGTAGCCCAGGGTGGCTGACAGCGATTTGGGTGTGTTGGGGTCTGAGCATCAGACAGTGCGCTACAGATGGCTTCCTGCTGCCCTAGTGGTGAACCACACCCCCACTGTTAGTGCCCTGGACTCTCGTCCTGGTGACTTAGTGAGGCAGTGTGGCCTACCTCTCACTCATGGTGACCAACACCACGCTAGAATGTTTAAGTAATTTCCTGAAACGGGGCCCTGATGAGGTTTGTGGTGTTGGTGAAGGCAGTCAATCCACTCTCTTGTTCTACTCGAGAGGTGAGTGCATTTCAGTGCTGGTAGAAGTGATCTCTATATGCAGTGAGACAAGTTTATTAGTGGTCAGACAGGAATGTAAGTTCTCTCTTATCATGATCGGTTATTGGATACTTCCTCCGACCCTCAAATAAAAGGTGGAATGCAAAGTAATGTCATTTTATTTTTTTGTCAAATAAAGAGAGAGAGGAAAAATCTGAGAATGTTTTTGTTTAAACCAACAACAACAAAAAAAGCACATGCTACTTTTATTAAATCTCTTTTCAGAAGAGAACCATGCTTCAAATCTGGGGTGACTGTTCTACATATTCCAGTATATTTTGTAAAGAATTTTAATTTAATTTTTAAACCATGTTGCATTTATCAAAAATTCTTTGACGGCTTACTTGTTCAAATAAATGGTATTTTATATACTATTTATATACAACTTCTATCATTTTCTGTTAAGTATATGCTTTAGCACTATCTATTTAACATCCAACCCAATGTATGAAATCTATCAGATCTTCAGTTGATGAATTAAATGGAGCTACACTGAATTAATCAATTTATAGTAGCTGAGAGTCAGGCCTAATGTGGCTATGCCTCTTATATTAAAATCAAAGGTAACCTCTTTCCCCAAAAAACAGTTGTGTTGCTATCTCTCACAATTTTATTGTCAGTCTTGCAGTACTTGGCTTTCTTAAAACCATGACTCTTAGAGTCATGTCATTATTTCAGAATTTCTCCTGTCATGTAAAAAGAAAGTAAGTTTCTAGCACTCAGGGTTGTGGAGGAAAGCTTGAAATCATGAATTCTGAAAAAAACAGAAGGCTAGAAAAAGAATCCAAATTTATTATTTTTAAAGTTTCATGATTTTAAAGCCAATTTCATGTGTTTTGTGAAGACTGACTAATGATTTTTAACCACTAAGGCTATGTCCACACTGGCAAGTTAGTTCGAATTAAGGAGGCTTAATTCGTACTAACTAAAGCTCTGGCTACATTAGGCTTTAATTAGTTCTAATTAAGGGCTTCCTTAATTCAAACTAATAACTTCGAATAGGGTATTAGAAGTAAGGGTTAATGCGAACTAACTAGTTCGAATTAACCAATGTGGCCATGTTAATTCCAACTAATTTCTTAGTTCGAACTAACCAGCCCATTGAAATCAATGGAGATCGCTAATTTGAACTAAGCAAGTGCCATGAATGGCACTTGCTTAGTTCGAACTAATGTTTTCTAGTTCGAATTAAGCTAATTTGAACTAACTAAAATTAGTTTGAATTAGTTAGTTCGAACTAACTAATTTGAACTAATTTTAGTAAGTGTGGACATAGCCAAGGAGTTGAGCAATTCTAAGGCAGAGCTGTTAACATATTTAAAGAACCACAGGCATGTCAAATTTGTCTAAAGACAGGTGTTTGTTCAACAAACTACATATTTTAAAACAAATTCAGTGGAATGCTATTTTAAAATCAAATTCAGTGGAACACTATTTTTAAATAAACAAACATCCCCCCGTAGTGTTTGCAAACCAAACATTGATGCATGAAAATCTGAAAGTGAAATGGACTAGAAACTTGCTGTAAAAGTAAAACCCTGTTTTCATTATCCAAACTGAGTGGGACAAGGGGATGCAAAAGGTAAACAAGCAGTATCAGTGATGCATAATTATAATTGGTTTTCTTATTAATAAGCTTAATAGTTCTTCAGAATATAGATAAGGATTTTTTTAAACCGACTTCTAAACATACCGTGTCCCTTTCATTGCAATATGGACTTGAGAGATGGATATCTAACTTTAGGCATAATTGTTCTTACTGTACCTCTAAGAAAAATGCTCCAACTAGTAGGGTACTCTGGCTGCTGCACTAGAGAGTATGTGATTCAGTTAGTTGAAAAGTCCTTCCACAGTAGAATGATTTTTTTAAAACTGTACATTATTTATCCATGCTAGAGCTTTCCCATCTTTCTACTCTAATCTTGTAAAAAAACTTAAGCAACCTCCCAAGCAACTTTATCCATGTGACTAGACCCATTGAAATTAATAGGGTTACTCATCTTCATAAAGCTATTCACATAAGCCTTTGCAGGATTGGGGCTTTTGGGAATATATACTTTACAGAGAGTGGATGTGATTGACATGGTCACTGGAAATCCATCTTTCCAATGCTAGTATGGGTTCATGATGTAAATAGTATTACTGGGCACAGACATGGCACTTTTCATCCAATGATCTCAAAGCATTTTGTAAAAATGAATACAATTATTCTTATTTTCCAAATGAGGAAACAGACGCACAGAGAGAGGATGTTCCTGAGATAACACAGGGCAAGTGACCGCATCAGGATTCAAACCCAGACTTTCTGACTCTGTCCACTGAACCATGCTGCTAAATGTATTGTGTTCAGGAGAGAGTTGCAGAGATTTGATGATCCCTACATATTTTATACACACTTAGTTTCTTATTTAAATTTCACACAGCCCATGATAAACACTAAGGCTATGTCTACACTGGCAAGTGAGTTCGAATTCAGGAGGCTTAATTCGAACTAACTAAAGCCATGGCTACACTAGGCTTTAGTTAGTTCGAATTAAGGGCTTCCTTGATTCGAACTAAGAAGTTTGAATAGGGTATTCGAACTAAAGGGTTAATTTGAACTAACTGGTTCGAATTAGCCGATGTGGTCATGTTAATTCGAACTAATTTCTTAATTCGAATTAACCGGCCATTGAAATGAATGGGGAACGCTAATTCGAACTAAGCAAGTGCTTGCTTAGTTCAAACTAACATTCCAGTGTGGCCATCCTAGTTCAAATTAAGCTAATTTGAACTAACTTAAATTAGTTCGAATTAGTTAGTTCGAACTAACTAATTTGAACTAATTTTAGCAAGTGTATGAGTGAAATCCTGGCTCTACTGAAGTCAAAGGCAAATCTCCCATTGACTTCAATAAGGACAGAATTACACTCTACATCTGTTACCGGTAAATACACACAGTTCTGAACTGTGCAATTGAGGGCAGACGTCTGATTGTGATGTGAAGTTGGCCTGGTTGGGGGCATCCAGCAAAGATGCATTGTTTGAGAGGTTTTGTGCTTGGGCTTTTCTGGCTCATCACACTAAGAGGAAACAGACAGCCATCTGCCCAGTAATGCTCTTGACACAGCAAACTGGGGGAAAAGTTAAAATACACAGACTTCCTAGAAACAGTTTGAAAGCTCCCACTCTGTTGGCAGTGCTCACTAATACCACATTAAATAAAGGTTACTCAAAAAATTTGCTCTTGATACTTGTTTAAATAATTCTCTTCAACAGATGGTATCATTACTATTTGAATCACTCCATAAAATACCTGACGATTTTCTCTCCCCACCCCTCACATTTATCTAGTTTGGAGAAAAGTAATCTAAGAGTTAAATTTAGCTAGATTTTATAACCATGTATATAACAGAGATTTAAGGTAGAGCCCTGTCACTCCGGTGGTGGCAGATTCAAGACTGAAGGTTCAAATGAGGATGTTGATGCACAGTTGAAAGGGGGAGTGTTACACTTAGACAAAATAGATTTTATTTCATAGGCTGGGTGGTAGCCTAGCAGTCAGGCTCTTATTTATGGTGCCAGAGATGCCATGCTCAAATCCCAGGTCAACCCTGGCTCTGGGTAAAAATTATAGGAGCTTGATGTAGTCCTTCTGCCAGTTAGAGTCAGCAGGAAGAGTCAGGTTCAATATCTAGGGGTTCCTTTTCAACCGTACAACACGAAAGTGGTTCAAGCCCCCACCCAGTAACTTGGGACAATTACACTCCACCCATTGGGTGCCTCCCGGAGCAACACTTCCTCTCTTGCAAGCACGAAGACTGAGTTAGGAAATTCCAAAGGGGTACTCTGTTGAGTTAGGAAAGAGAGTCTTAATAAAAGGGGGGAAGTGACTCGGCATTAACTTGGGGAAATGCCGCAAGTGGATTCACAAGCATAAACCCATGAGCAAAACACCCACCCCAGCGCTCATCGGGCAGTTTCCACTTGCCTCAGTGTCTAAAGCTCAGCACCCAGAAGTTCCTTTAACATGCCCCCCACTCCCAGCACCTCACTCACAGTTGTTGTCCTTAGTCAATGCAGACTCAAGAGTTCAGAGGTGCAGCTTGTACCCCGGTTGGGAGAAGCTAGCAGGAAAGAAAGCCCTTTGCTCAATCTGCTGTCTGGCCTCTCCCTGCATCTGCTGGCCACCCGCACAGACATCACTGATGTACCCATCACATTCTGCCACGACCTGCTTCTTTACTGAGACCTCTGCTGGTCGGTCTTGTGAGGTTCCACCCAGCTCTCAGGGATTGTCGGCTCTCAGTGGAAAAACTTCACTGCAGAAGCAGGCTGGGTAGAAATCCTGTCCCACTACAGGTGACTTCCGCTCTAATGATGACTTAATGAAACATGATGCTTAATGGAGCCTTCATTCACACTGTCTCTGAACACTGGGGAGCGGCCCGCTAAATCATGCCTAGGACTCACAGGCAGAGCTGCACCCCAGGCAGGGACACCTGTCCCCACCCTCTCTACCTTTGTACACCCTAATGCTCCACACTCTCCACATGGCCTGTCCTGATGCTAAGTGGCAGGATGTTTTGCCATCTGTTGAGGGTGAGGAAGCCTGGTGGGCCAGTTTGTATTCCACCTTGGTCACAGGAATATCACCTGGTAGCTCCTTCATGGAAGTGAGCACATGCGTGTACCTGCTGTGGTTCACGCCTCTCCCCTGATACCTGTCCATTCTGTGGTCTGAGGGAGACCCTGGCATCTGTTTACCTGGAGTGCACCGGGTCACATCCCCTGATCAGGCTCCTCCAGAAATGCCCCCTGAGATTCTGGCGGCACTTCTCCCCACACCCATTTGTGTAGGCACATGCTATCCACGGCTTCACGAGTTGTGGGACCTCCTCGTCAACCTCCGCCTAGCATTGGCCAACGTGGCCATGTACAAGACCAGGGAGAAGGGTTTGGCTGAGGAAGTGCTCTGCAACTGTGGGGTCTATTTCTGTTCCTTCATCTGTTCGCTCCTCTGGGCACAGTTCCTCTGGGCAGGGTCCGCTGGTTCTTCAGACACCGTTGAGGAGCGGTGGGTGCAGTCCAGGGTTCTCTGCTTAGTGTCCCCTTCAAGTTCCCTCCGTTTAACCTTGTGGCCATCGTTCCTGTTCCTATTTTCTCCTGTGTTGTCCCCTGTATGCAGTTGAGTCCCAGGCTCAGTAGCTCCTCCCCTTTAGGCTAGTGGAGAGGCTTCTAGCCACATTCCAGTAGCCAAAGAGACATCCTCTACCTTTCACAGAGGTCTGCATTTGAGCCTCCTGCTTACTGAGTTAGTTCAGGTGAGGGTGATCCTGCCATCAGGACAAGGCTGAGCACTGTTCTGCTGCTCTTTACTCATACAATAAGGGGAACATTTCATTACCTTGCATTTAACCCTACAGTGAGTTGTAACTCAACACCAGCCAAAGGGATCATTTGGGCAAAGTAGTCCCATCATGGTTAGCACCTCGGCAGGGTGGTTATCCTCAGGCAAATAGAGTCTGGTCCCCCCTCTAGCTTAGCAGAGGAGTGTGAAGTTAAACCCTGCTTACATTTAGGTTTGCTCTTTTTGGTCTTTAACATGTGTGAGAAGGAAAAGTTCTTGCTGAAAACACCAGCTTTCTCGCATGCACTGTTGTATTATTTATCTGGTAGTGGACCCAAGTGTCCTCTAACAATAATGACAATTATTAATGATTGTGGTAGAAGCCGCAGACAGGGATTGAGGGCTCAGTTGTAAAACCTGCTGTACAATCTGTAACAAAAAGACAGTCTTTTAAAGACTAACAGATTTATTTATCGCATGACCTTTTGTGGGAGAAAAATCCCACTTCGTCAGATGCTTTGAAGAAGTGGGATTTTCTCCCACGAAATCTTATGCGATAAATAAATCTGTTAGTCTTTAAAAGTGCCACAGGACTCTGTTTATTGTTCTGCAATAGATTAATACGGCTACCCCTTTGGAACTCACAGTCATGGATGCTGTGAGTGAAGAAGAGCAAGACTGGGGAAGTATTTAAATAGGAGCCCTTCAAGAAAGATGTCTGCCTCAGGAAATAGTCTTGGTTCAGTAAGTGGCATTTTCCCCTCCAAGGTCCTATCTATGTTGGCAAAAATGGGATGTATTACTCACCACCAGTGGTAAAAACACTAGCAGGTCTAATATTGACAAAGCTGATGCATGGGGTCCTGTCTACAGATGATGAGAGGTGGCTTTTGGGGTAGGCGAAGCACGTGCCCACCTACGGCCCCGAGCAGCAAGGGGCTGCTTTGCCTACCCCAAAAGCTGCGTCTGTCTCGATTGGCAGCAGGAGAAGCTGGCCCAAGGGCCTGGGCTGCGGTGAGGGGGAAGAGGAGCTGGGTCCAGGGCAATGGGGGGGGCAGGGTCACAAGGGAGGCCTCCTGCAGACCTATAGGGGTCCCCACAATAGGCCTTTGCTTAGGGCCCCCAATAGCCAAAGGCTGCCTCTGCATATGATTAACGTTCCTATGTCATTCTTTGCTACTGTGTTGTGGGGAAACTGCAGATGTAAAATCCTGTTAATGGGAACTGGATAGAGTATTCTTCTAGGGCTTGATCCAAAGCTCATTGGAGTCAGTAGGAGTTCTCCATTTTCATTAACTTCATTGGACTCTGGCCCTTACATGTGGTGGGGCCTAAACTGGGGGACTGAGTGCTCTGGCTGCATCTAATGATCACATATTCCAACGTTCTGAAGAGGTGAGGAAATTAAAGCAGAGTGAGAGGTCGTGGTGACTACACATCTGACTACGAGGGTTTTATTGTGCGCTTCTGCAGGTGAATGCGACACTATAAAACCATCCAATTCATTGCCCTGGGCAACACTATTCTCCACAATGCATTTTTCCACTGCTTTCTCCAGTCCCATTTTAAATGTTCCAAACAAAAGGGTTGTCATCTCCTAGAGAGGCTACTCTACAGTCTAACATTACGCCCACTCAGGAAGGTCATTTTGATATACAGCCTGTCTTTTCTCTTCTTAACGTCATCTACCAACATCTATATAAATTGCACAACTGAAAACTTTAAAACTAAAAATCTCTAAAATCTATACGTGGGAGCTGATCCTGCCAGCTAATCCACTGAAGACAATGGGATTTTGTACAGATCCCATAACCGAATCAAGGCCTAGGTTAGATACTATGCAATTTTGATATTGCTAAATGAAATGCTTTCAATGTGCAGTATTTGAAGTTCTGAATCTCAACAATTTTAAAGTTGTCTTAGCACGCATGGAAAAATGTGTAGAATAATTTCCCCCTGACTCACAATCACATTTTGTTTAGGAACCAATGAGAGTTTAACTTTGGAGTGAGACCTGGCCATGTGTTGTGGGAGTGCGGGGAAGGAGGACCAAAAAGGAAACACTTCTTTCTCGGCCTGTTGTTTTCACTTTCAATATTGTAGCTGCTGCTAATTTGGATATGTAAACTCTAGTAAGTACTACGACTGTTGTTTACTACATGTTTGCACAGTGCCAAGTGTACTAGTCTATCACCACTCAGTGTTATCACAAGATAAATGTTAAGTAGTAAAAGTCAATGTCTCTTTAAACAGTGTTTAAGTCAACCTGTGGAATTTTTTATGACTAAAGGAGTTAGGGGGCGTGGATCCCAGTGAAAGACAATGAGAATTAGATGCCTAACTCCCCTTTGTACTGTTGAAAATCTCTCCCCGTCTTGGCATGATTAAAGAAGGCAATCAAGATTCATGCTTCAACACTACTGTGGTCAGGAAGGAAAGATTCCCTGACATATAGTTGTATGTAATTGACCGGGTATACTATGAAAAGTGCATAGGACACTAGAGTGAGAGATAAGAGTTCTTTAACCATTTATGCTGTGTGTTCGTGGACATGTCATTTAACTTATCTGTCTCCATTTCCCCATGGGGGGTAATGATAATAGCCATTCTTTGGCTATGTCTACACTTGTAAAGTTAAGTCAACTCTGTTAAGTCGACTTAACTGTGTGGCTACACTTTAAGTCGACTTAAGTCGACCTTGTTAAGTCGACTTAATAGTAGACATTAAGGAAGCGCTTAAGTTGACTTAATAAAAGCCTAGTGTGGACGCGGCTTTGTGTAGGTCAACTTAAGTCAACCGAAGTTGCCAGTGTTGACGCATTCTTTGTGAGGTGCTTTGGAATCTACAGCACTATACTTTGCCAAGTAATAAGAGACTATTTTCACTTTCCTGCAAAGGATCAGATACTTTGTCCATTCCTGGAGGCAGAAATGAAGGATCAGTGGTCTAATCTCCATGGCAAATCCCACCTTCCAGAATATATTTTAAAAGTTAAAATCAGGAAAGGTGTTGCCCTTGAGGTAAACAAAATACCCTTCACCTTTGTGCAACATCGGTATTTCTGCAAGTTATGAATAAGGGTTAGAAATCCAACCAAATTGGCATGTAAGCAAACCTAAGAAAAAAGATATAGCAATTTCCAAGAGTATATTTTTATCTGCAGCTCAACTCACTTACAGGAAGGATTCATAAATAGAGCTTAGCAAGGTTAGTTATCAACATGACAGTGGCATGTGCTGTTTTGCATGTAGTAACATCAACTTTAAAGACATGCCCATAATTAAGTTACTGCTTGAAAGGAAGAACCATTTCCAAGGGCAGGGAGAATGGCCCGGAATGGATAAAAACACATCCAAGATAAAAACTGGTGGTCAGACAGTGGTTTCACCACAACTAGTCTACAGTAGCTATCCACATCCTTTTGTGAGGCTGGTCAAGCTTGAGGGAAAACACGTGCCAGTGACCCACTGCAATTTTCACTTCTCAGTCTGTGGTGAGTGCCAACAGATTTGTGTCTCAAAAAAGGACATTTATCCTCCTTGTATTGGTAGGATTTCCGCTCCAGAAAAAAAACCTTGAATTTTCCTGGCGAGTAAGCGTAATAAGAGTGAGAAGGAAGCAAGCCCTCTCTTCTTTGTTGAGCGATACTATTTCTGCTTGGCTTTAAAAGTTGTCTTCGGAACAAGCTCAACATAATCGCTATAAACGACTTGTCTGAGTGAATCCAGAGCACATTGGAAGATTATAATTTATACCGGGCTGAAGCCATTATGCTTCAATTCAAGCCACTTAAAATAAGGTATTTGGGAGACAACCAAACCCACTTCATCTGTTAATTTTCCAGTTCATGGCACTCTTAAATTTTATTCTTAAAGGGCCCATTCCTGCAAAAATGCCCTGAACTCCCAATGAAGTTGTTGAGATGTTCATGAGATCAAGCCCATAATTCCATTTTAAAGTGTCAGGTGAGACTATTCTCAGGAGGAAAGAGACAACCAGTTCATTCATAAGAAACCACTCTCTGCCCTTATTATCTCTTCTTGCGTACCTCGATCTAAAATGAATAAATAAATTCAGTTAAGGACCCCATGACTCCCTCCAAGGGGAAAAAGACTGTCTGCAGGAATGCAGAGAAGGAGTTTGTATGCACATGGTGCCCACCAAGGAGTCAATTTGAAAAAGGCTGAGCAAATTGGACCCAGCAGAGGAGTTAGTGGTTCCAGGGCCTCAGAAAAGGCTGGGGAAGAAGAGTGCCATAGGGAAGTGAACTAGGAGCTGTGTTCAGTTCCTGGATCTGCCATTCCAAGTCACTTCCCTCCCTGTGTCTCAGTTTCCCCTTTTGTAAAATTGAGGTCAATGATCTTGAGTTCCTTTGTAAGGCACAAAAGCACAATTTAAGAGCTAGGCAGTATTGTTATGTAGATCTGAGTAGATTAGTCTGATTCCAGAGCAGTGCAGCAGGCTGCCCCGAGAAAATAAAAACAGCTGGTGCTCAGCACTTTCTGAAAAGCAGGACCCTTTATAATATAATATAATATAATATAATATAATATAATATAATATAATATAATATAATTCAAGTGGGACACCAAAATACTGAGACACCCAACATTTTGTCAGGGGCAAGACAGCTGAGTAAAATATTATGTTGTTCTGAAGCCAATATACATTACTTCTTTCACCAGTTTTGATTATTATGGGTGGAGGCAAGCACGTCACTGTTCTTCTACCCAGTTAGAGCTCTGAAAGTGCTCTTGCAGACATTTGGATGGAGTACAGAATGTACTGTAATGATTAGTATAAATTACCTGGGAACAGCAACCATAAAAATGTAATAAGAATCAGCATAGGTAAGGCCAAATCAGAAAATGAGAATGCTGTTACCATCTAGCTGATCCACGGTATTTCACATGCACAAAAACACCATGTTAGAACCAGAGCAATTCATTTACACGTAAATGGAACCGCTATAAAATCAGCTACCTCCAGAAAAGGTCCAGAGGGGTAGCCGTGTCACTCTATTGCAGAAAAACAGAGTCCTGTGGCACTTTTAAAGACTGTTTATTTATCGCATGAGTTTACGTGGGAGAAAATCCCACTTCGTCAGACACTTTGACTCCATAGTCGCGTCAATTTATTCTATGGTCAAATCAAAGCCATGGTGGGCCTTGATTCACACATTTTGTTCGCAAGTACCATGTGTTTGCCTTATGAGCACTAGGAGGAAAAATTGTTAATTTTAATCGAATGCATCACAGAGATAAAAATCGTTTCCATCTTGTCATCTCTCAGGTAGATTAGGATTGCTCCCTACTGTATAGTCTTGCTGCTTTTTCACATTTATTTGTAAATTACATAATGGATATCTCTTCACTTTGGAATACTGTTCCATATGCTTCACTGTTAAGATATTTTCCCTCTAATTCATCACACATTTTCCTGTGTCCCGTTTAACCCTGTTACTGTCATTTATAACTCCGCTTGGTTTATGTAGGCTGCTCCTTCTTCCTCTTTGATGTTTACACAGTTGCAGGTTTTCCAGATGACTTTGATACTCCTCTCTGGCTGGCATTTAGCCAGTCATACTCTGTATCCCTTCATACCTTGCACCCAGGAAATGGCACATAAATCCACATGTTGACGTTAGTTACACCTGAGTAGTTCTGAAGCAACTCCATGAACACCTGACTTTGATTTCAGTAGATTTACATCAGTATACCTGAGAGCAAAAGTTGGCTCTCTATTAAATGAAAGACAAGAATTGGCGAGAAGGACTGAAATGACATCATGATCCTCTTGCTTTTGATTACATAAGATTGTTACATAAAACCCAACTCAGTGTCTTTTCTGTATCTTTTACCATAAATTGTCCTAATCTATGTTAGATCACAGAAGAATATGTGGGACCAGATGCTTCACACACACATATATATATGGTTCAGGTATGTATATGATCCACGGTATTTCACATGCACAAAAACACCATGTTAGAACCAGTGCAATTCACTTACACGTAAATGGAACTGCTATAAAATCAGCTACTACCAGAAAAGGTCCAAAGGGGTAACTGTATCAGTCTATTACAGAAAAACAAAACATATATACTATATATAAGGATCCTCACTATTTCTAGTCCTATTTTCTGCTTTGTGATTTCATTAATTTTCTCATTGGACATGGGTGGTCTTCTCCAAGACAAATAACTTCTCAATCTCTTCCCAACCTGAGGCATAGCAGGCAAGTTGGAAGCCGCTCCCTATGTTAACTTTCTTGACCCTTTTGAAAGAAGAGATATTACTGTATGAGCCAACAAGAGACTTCAGGCGTTCATTCTTATTGCATACATCTATCTGACAAATAACCTGATACAATATAGTTTCTAAAAGAAACTCTGCTTCATGTTGGAGACCATGAAGAGCTATGTATCTTCTTGCCAAAGTTCAGCTGCATTTGACAGTCAAGCCTTCACTACCATCTTAGGGTCTCTTCTTTTTTCCACCTGAGTTCCTTTCTACTATATCCTGAAATTATAGCTGGCACCTCGCAGTATGCAATGTTAAATTCCATTTACTGCTTTCTCTTCCACGTCCCTTGGGTCTGTATGCTGACACTCTTCTTTCTGTGAATTTGAATATTCTAGATTGTGTTCTGTTTTCAAAGGCTCGAATGGAAGTATCAAAAAGAATTGACGCAGCACCGATAAAAACTTTTCCAAGTCATCCTGTCTGTTCTCCCCCATTGCATTCTTTCAGCCAGCAAAATCTTCCTCCCTGTCATCACTCTGGTCAGTTGTCAGATCCTTGACTTTGCATTTTAAAATCCTGATTCTACAAGGTGCTGAGTGCCCTCAGCTATCATTAACTTCAGTATCCTGGCATGTATGGTGCCTGTTGCTCTGGGATCAAATGTCAGTGGGAATTGAGATCCCTCAGCACTGCTCAGGAAGCAGCCAGAACTTTCAGAATTAAGGCCTAACTTCTTATGCCTAAATTTTACCAAAAATCTCACCGTGCCCAAAGTAAATTATGTTTACCACTTAACCACTCGGTTTCCTCAAAGAATTCCCTGGGTGAAATAAAAGCTACTCCTTGTAATCCCACAGCAGTCACTGTTTCACTTATCATTTGTGGCTAAGAAGCTCACCAACTCATCCCTTTCCAAACGGCACTAAAACATTCTTACCACAGAGATAGATGGATGTACTAGTATAGCGTACCTGATTTCACATCTCTTTAACTTTTCCTTCAAAATCAATATGGGACCGGTCTTCATCCAGCTCTTGAGTCAGCCACACCACGGCCCAGTGAAAAGTCACACCAGTGACTGTGCTGGAGGAAATCGCATTTGGTTATGGAGGTTTCTTTTATGTCCGTCGTTTCTGTGGTCGGCTTTTGACATGAGCAGTGGAAACAGCCACTTGTCTGCACGTACGCTGTGTCTTTCCCTCATTTCGCAACTCATGAGCATACCTCTCTCCCATCATTTGGGAGGACTGGACTGTAGGTAATTTGGGGTACTATGACAACACTTCCTTACCAAAGCATTTTGCTTCCTCTAGCATTGCCAGTTTTCCAAAACCAGACACTACAGGCCTCCCTGTTGCTCATGCTCCCCTCTTCTTGGGACTCGCCTGCAGAACCGAACCGGGAGGAGCTGACGTGGAGCCTGTCTGTCCAGTGAAGGGATGGTGAGTGGAGAATGAGGGGGCAGAGAGGGGTGAGTCAGTTGCCGGAGTGAGAGGAAGAAGAGAACTACGGCCCTAGGAGGCTGAGAAGCAGGATGGGCTTTCACAGGTAGCGAGCCCAGCTGCTAGCCCTGCTCTTCAAACACCCTACTGTTGGGACCCCTTCCCAGAGATGGCATCAGTACCTAAATGTCCACCAGAACCAGGGCCAACTGAGCTATGCTAGCAGCAGCTGCTCTTCTAGCCCTCTTGGTGGCTCATGGAAAACGTGACGATGGAGCTTAAGTAACATGCCCAATGTTACATATGAGTTAATGGCACAACCATATTGGAACTCAGGACCTCTTAGTTCTTAAACCCAGTTCTTTCATTCAGGCTATACCACCCTTCACCAGCTTTCCTTTAGGTTGGTTCTGCCAATCTGTCATGTAAAGGGAAAAGTAATAAGTCTTATGGAAAAATAATGTGGCTCCACTCCATGTTGCAGCAGCCATATTCTGCTACCAAAAAAGAAAAAAAAAAAATTCTTAGCCTTGATTTTTCTTCTAGTGGTATAAAGGAAGGGTAACATCACTGGAACCACCACAGTGTAAAACAGACCTGAGAATACAGGGAAGCCTTATATTTGAATACTTTGGCTCCAATTTCAACCTAGTGTGAGCAGACGGTGTTCTATTTGGCCTTTTGCTCTTAATCCAGACTCTTCTCTTAGGGACCAGATAGAAGATGTGTGTTTCAATTGTTTGCATGATTCTTCTCTTTCTATGAGTCAGTCATCATCCAAGCAAACTGCGACAGATCATATAACTCAAGACAATAGAGTACTGGCCTTCTCTTGCTGGAGATTTGCCAGTTATGTCTACAATAAACAAACTCTTTCTGATTAACTTTATTTAATAACCTGACTTCTGACCCTATAAAACCACCTGTGATTTAAATTAACTATGAAGTGTAGGCCATCAATGGCAGCGCAGTGTTCCTTGCTTGTTTCCTCTTATTGGTACAAAAATTATTCAGTAGGAGCCCAGCCATTTTAAGGCATTAGGACAGCACTGTTAATGACTGTCATCCTTCCAAGGAATGCAGCTTTGCACATATAAATAGCAAACCTTATGCCTATTAAGTCATTTTCCTCTTATTCTCAGATAGCTTCCTTTGACCCATACAGGATCTCTCAAATGGCAGTTGCAGTCTTTAGGCTGCTGTTTTGTCTATTGCTGATTCCCTTGTAATTAAATACATGAGTTTGTCATGTGTTGATCAGCCAGGGTGACCTAAATGGTCTTTTCTAACTTTACATTCTATGAAACAACGGCAGCAAAAACTGTTGCGCAACATAGCTCTCTTATCAGCTCTATGCTTGGAAAAGCAGCAAGAAAAAATGCACTTATATTGTGCCTTTGACAAAATTACAGGTTAGGGGGATAAAAGGAAGACAGTGTACTTAATTTACAGTAATCACGTTCCAAAGGGGTAGCCGTGTTAGTCTATTGCAGAAAAACAAACAGAGTCCTGCAGCACTTTTAAAGACTAAATCTGTTAGTCTTTAAAAGTGCCACAGGACTCTGTTGTTTTTCCATTAGAAATAGTAATTGTTCCATGAATTACTGCCTCAAGTTTTAGAAAGCACCAAGTTGTTCTTTTCCACTGAAGGTCAATTCATTATACCCAAATATTTCTATATGAGCTCAATTCTTCAGGTTTTATTCAGGCAACACCTCTGTTAAAGGCAGAAGGACATGTAAAATCCAAGGGTGGAGGGAAGCTCAGGATCAAAATGAAGGTCAGTCTCTCCTTTGTTACATCAATACAGTTTCTGAGCAAATACCAATTTTAGTGGTGTTGCACTGGGCATACATCACAGTGACAGGGAAATATTTGGGCATAAATTTTATAAGGTTACAGGCGGCCCAAGTCTAACGCTCCATTTGCCCAAGGCTTTTTGCTGTGCCCCTCATTTCTAGCTAATGGATATGCTGGCTGCAAAAACTGGCAAAGTACACAGTGTACAGGCCATTTACAATGCCTACAGGGAATACTACCGCCTCGTTATTAAATGGGACAGTGATTAGAGCACTTGCTTTTCTGGGACCCAGCTTTGATTTCGGCCAAAGCCAGCAATGTAAAATGAACTCTAGCAGGATTAATCCAGCTTCCTGTGGATGAATTTACATCCCAGAACTTTTCTAGAACACTGAACTCAGGCACAAGACTTAGAAATGGTGTACAAGTTGGCATGGAACAAATGGTGCTCAGCACCTCAGAGGCAGGTGTTCACTGACTCCACTGTGCTGGGTTTGCGTAGCTCTCGAAGGACTCAGAATGAAAGTGCTATGCAAATCCGTTTGTTTCCTCATATTTTTATGTTACTCTCAGGCTATGTACACACTACAAACTTGTCCCGCAATAAAAGCTATTGCGGGACAAGGAAAGCGCTATATTTATAGTGCTTTGGTGTGTACACACTTGCTGCTTATATCGCAAAGGAGCGTTCACGGTGTGAACGCTCCTTTGCAATACAAGAGCAGTGCGTGGTGGGCACCTGTCCCACCATGCACTGCTCACAGCCAGCCCCTTAGCTCAGCCCCGGGGCTGACCCGAATAGCGAGAGCAGTCGGTCCAGCCAGCCAATCCCCCAGCCGCCAAACCTGGCCATTTTAATATGTCAATTTCACTGCTCAGCTAGAGCAGTGAAATTGACATATTTGACAGCTCCAATGTCCCAGAGTGGCCCGGTTTGGCACTCTGGGACATTTCCAGAGCCTGTCAACGGCGCAACAAGTGTCCACACAGGCTGTACCATGGAACAACTGTTCTGTGGTAAGCCTTACCACCCTCGTTTGGGGTGGTTTACATGTTGCGCGGCAAGAGGCTGTTGCCACACAACAAGAAGCTTTCACGTGTGGACGCTTTGATTGTTATCGTGCAGTAAGGAGCCTTCCCGCGCGATAACTCTGTAGTGTGTACAAGGCCTTATTTCACTCCTCAGTAAAACACATCATAAAGGGATTAGGAACTGCATCCAGCTAACACAAAAGACTATTAGTCAGGGAGGCCTGGGTACACAAAAGGTGTCATGCGCCATGTCTCAGTTTTAGGCTGCACTGTGATAGACAAACCTTCTGCCGAGTCCTGTAGGCACTTAAAAGCTCCCTCAGCGTCTCTGTCTCCCTCTGGGCAACGTGCACTGCTGCCTCCCCCGAGGTGTCCAGATGCCTAGCTCCTGCCTAAATGCTAGAGTGAGTCACAAATTGGGTGAAGACAGATGTTTGCTCACCTAAATCACAGGATGGGGCTGGATCTGGTAGTGCCTTTTGAGCATGCCTATCAAATCAGGCCATCTCAGGTGAATGGGGGGAGGAAGACCAACTCCCTCATAGCTGTTAGCCCAGGGATCAGGATACTCTGCTGGGCTGTGGAAAAGAAGGGATGTGAAGAAGGATCAACCGCCTCTCAGGACAGTGCCCAGAGCCAGAGGATGGGATAGTCTGCTCTGGGGACTCCCTCAGTCTTGTCTGTTGCACACTGAGTCAATAATTAGTCACAGGAGTAGGGGGACTTGATCCTCCACATCCTGGGGAAGTGCTCTAACCATCAGGCTCATGCATGTGCGCTCTTTTTTTTTCTCTCTCTGCCCCAATGAGTCTTTCCTTCTCTCTATAGACTGCAAAAACTTCCAGAGGACAGAATGAGGGACCACCACAGCAGAATATCCCATACTCAACTTGAGAGATGGCAGAGCCTTGTTCAAATCCCTTCTTCACCTCAGGAGGCAGGGAGGACTTGAACTCAGGACCTCCCACTTGAGTACCATTCTTTCTCCCTCTGCCTTCAGGCATAGCAGGCACCTAACATAAAGCGTGTCTATGTTGCAAGCTAGGGCTGTGATTCCCCTGCTCATGTGCTCATATTTGTATTAGCTCTCTTTGAGCTAGCACGAGTATAAATAGCAGCATAGCTGCGATCGCAGCACCGGAGGCACGACTGAGGCGTGCCTGAAACCCGAGGGGTATCTCCTCCCCCACCTCTCTGCTTGCTAAAGTGTTATTTATACTAGAACTAACTCAATGAAAGTTAGCCTGTGTGTACACATGCAGGGGACTCACCCCAACTCATGGCCTAGCTCTAGCCCAAGAGAGGCTTCTTTGCTGAGAATTACAAGCAGAGAGAGGCGCCTCCCTGCAGCCTGGACATTTCTCTTGTTCACATCTCCCATTGTCTAAATTATGCAGCTCCCTGCCTAGCATCTCGGCTTTTGTGAATCATGTAAGACGACTCTTTCTCTCATTCACTGTATGGAGCCTAGGCTTCGCCCCTCAGACCTTATGAATCACAGTGATTTTCGAGGAATCTATAAATTAGGCAGTCTGATATCATCAGAATGCCTAACTCCTTTTGTGCATCCAGGACTGAACTCCCCAGAAAAAAGATGTTTATGTTCCTCAGATTTATCAGGCAAAAATAAAACCTCTTTGAAGGTAACAAGATCTGTAAAAATGACTGCATTGACTAGCACTATACAGTAATAGTTTTCAGTATCTGTGGATATGTTTATACTGGCAAGTTAGGTCGACTTAAGGAGGCTTAAATCGACCTAACTTAATCCATGTCCACACTAGGCTTTCATTAGGTCGACTTAAGGGGCTTCCTTAATTCGTCTTAATGAAAGGTTAAGTCGACTTAACAAGAACCGGGGGGTATTCGAACTAACCTTCCTTAGGTCGACCTAAGCCCAGTGTGGACGGATAAGTCCACTTTCTTAGGTCGACCTAAGGGAAGTTATGTCGAATTACTAAGTCCCGGTTAAGGGAAACCACTTCAAGTCGACTTAACAAAGTTGACTTAACTTTTTGTAGTGTAGACATAGCCTGTGATATTAATTTTTGCCTTGATAGATGACCCTTACAAATTTTTTTTTTTTTTTTTTAAAAGCACTTCTGTGATCTGTGTCAGACCCTGGATATCCTCTAGCTTGAATAGAAAGATTCACATTTATTATTATATTAATCCTGCCCACTTTTCTGTAAAATGCACAGATTTAAGAGGAGTCTCAGAAGAGGGACTAGATTATTGCCTCTACTAAATGTGTGCAGTGGGGACAACATGAGGTCCTCAGTGCTAGAAAGGAATGGGGGGGAAAGAAAAGCACCCACACGACTATTTCCTTGCCTACTGTAGAAGACCCTCTCTGCTTGGTCTCTGGGGTGGTAAAGAAGGGATAAAGCAGGGGGATAGTCAAGATCCTTAACATTAGCTCCTGCTCAGCCTTCAGGTATTTTAGTTTTACTGATGCTTGAACAGGAATGAACATCTGTGGAATTCCCCACAGAGAAGTTGCTTGAGGACTGAACCAATAAGAACATAAGAACATAAGAAAGGCCGTACTGGGTCAGACCAGAGGTCCATCTAGCCCAGTATCTGTCTACCGACAGTGGCCAGAGCCCAGGTGCCCCAGAGGGAGTGAACCTAACAGGCAATGATCAAGTGATCACTCTCCTGCCATCCGTCTCCATCCTCTGATAAACAGAGGCTAGGGACACCATTCTTAACCCCTGTCTGGCTAATAGCCATTTA
Organism: Pelusios castaneus; assembly: GCA_007922175.1. Lineage (NCBI taxonomy): Eukaryota > Metazoa > Chordata > Testudines > Pelomedusidae > Pelusios > Pelusios castaneus. Next base: position 1,528,814 of record ML685928.1, on the reverse strand, counting down.
TGGACTTAGCCACCATGAACTTATCCAGTTCCCTTTTAAATATTGTTATAGTCCCAGCCTTCACAACCTCCTCAGGTAAGGAGTTCCACAAGTTGACTGTGCGTTGTGTGAAGAAGAACTTCCTTTTATTTGTTTTGAACCTGCTACCTATCAGTTTCATTTGGTGACCCCTGGTTCTTGTATTATGGGAGTATTTAAACAACTTTTCCTTGTCCACTTTTTCCACATCAGTCATAATTTTATATACTTCTATCATGTCCCCCCTCAGTCTCCTCTTTTCCAAGCTGAAGAGGCCCAGCCTTTTCAATCGTTCCTCATACGAGGCACTCTCCAAACCCCTAATCATTTTAGTTGCCCTTTTCTGAACCTTTTCTAGTGCTAGAATATCTTTTTTGAGATGAGGAGACCACATCTGTACACAGTATTCGAGATGTGGGCGTACCATGGATTTATATAAGGGCAATAATACATTTGCAGTCTTATTTTCTATCCCCTTTTTAATGATCCCTAACATCCTGTTTGCTTTTTTGACCGCCTCCGCACACTGTATGGACATCTTCAGAGAACTATCCACAATGACTCCAAGATCTTTTTCTTGACTCGTTGTAGCCAAGTTAGCCCCCATCATATTATAGGTATAGTTGGGGTTATTTTTTCCAATGTGCATTACTTTACACTTATCCACATTAAATTTCATTTGCCATTTGGATGCCCAATCACTTAGTTTTGTGAGATCTTTTTGAAGTTCTTCACAATCTGCTTTGGTCTTGACTATCTTGAGTAGTTTAGTATCGTCTGCAAACTTAGCTACCTCACTATTTACCCCTTTCTCCAGATCATTTATGAATAAATTGAATAGGACTGGTCCTAGGACCGACCCTTGGGGAACACCACTAGCTACCCTTTTCCAATCTGAGAATTTACCATTTACTCCTACCCTTTGTTCCCTGTCTTTTAACCAATGGCAGCACAGCTCAAGCCAAAGCCATGGAGAGGAGGGGAACCTAAGCAGCAATCATTCATAGTGGATGGTTCCAACATTTAAGGATGTCCAGATTATTTAATGGTGTGAAGACCAGCCCCCTGCCAACTCTGTGGTCTCCTAGTCCTCTCACCCTTTTTAGAAGTGTTCAAAGACAGTGATAGGGCCCTATCTATTTAAAGCCATGTCACAACTCCAGGACTTACATCAGAAAGGCAGTATAATATTTTGTTCTTTACTCAATAGTGAAGTATAGCACCAGGTGCTGATGATAAATTCATGAGAGAAAAGTTAATAGGCTTATTCATTCCCTGTGAAGCAGCTGGAATTAGCCACTGTCAGAAGACAGGATACTGGGTAGATGGACAATTGGTCTGACCCAGTATGGCCATTTTTATGATTATTCACTCAGTGCCCCAAATTTATTTATGCTAGTGTTACTCCATGAATTGCATGCAGAAGCCATGTTCCATTTCAAGGGAGTTGATATCATTACACCCTCTTCATTCTCCTCCGTAACAATAGAGCCTGTGATGGGATATACAAACCCCACACTGGACAAAGGGGTTAAAGGCCAATCCAACCTGCAAAACATGCGCCAACTGGAGACAGGGTTGAAAAGGAGCAAATCAACTCAGAAGATGGGCGATTGGGGAGGAATGCAGACCTCCTCTGAAGGCTCTCACCAAACGAGGTTGCAGATGCCTCCCTGAAGCATCTGAACTATATGCTGAGCCCAACTGGGACAGACCATTTGCTTTCCTTTTCTTTATCTTGGACTAGAAGCAGAGGGAAGCAGTGATAGGAAGGGACCCAGAAAGGGTAACTCAGATGATCCTCCCCAGAGGTCCAAGGCTGCCAAGCCTCCTTGGCCTCTGAGTCAGAACCTAATGGAGTGAGCAGGCCCAGGTTCCCTACCGTTATTCTATGACTGAGTGGATGCTAACCCCTAGACATCCCAGTCCACTGAAGACCGTATAACAGAACCAGTATTTTAACTTATAAAGAATAAAGGAAGAGAAATCCATGAAATCATGTATCTTATGTTACTCCTAGAGTGGTTTCTCACTGGAATGCTCTTACCATGAAAAGTGGGCACTTATGGTCTTCAATAGGGTTGCACAGGCGCAACTAAAGAAAGAACTTGTTCCTGCAACTGTAATTTAGAGAATTCTAATAAGGATGCATGAGTGAGATCGGCTCCAACTCCAGCAGTTTCCCGTAACTCAAGTTTGAAGAGCAGCAAAATCTTATTTTGCCACTAAATGCATCAGATGAGATTTGGGGTATCTAGAGGAAGTAGATCTATTGAGTAAAGTGGTATCACCTTTAGAAAGCAGAATCTACTTTAGTGAAATTGTGTTCTCGTTCCATGGTCTTCCCCACACCCCCATCCCTTTCTATTTACTGACATCAGTAATTACACAAAAGCACTAAAAGGTGCATCTAAGTAGGTTGCAGCCCATGAAAGATTATGCCCAAAGAAATGTGTTACTCTTTAAGGTGCCACAGGACTTTCATTCTTTGTGTTATATACAGACTCATGGCTACCCCTCTGGAACTTGTAAAAACACTAGCAAAGTCAATACAAACTAAAATTTCATACAGACAATTACTTGTTTATAACGCTCTATTTTACTATACACTGAAATGTAAAGGAATATTTATATTCCAATTGATTTATTTTATAATCATATGGTAAAAATGAGTAAGTAAACAATTTTTCAGTAATAGTGTGATGTGAAACTTTAGTATTTTTATGTCTTTTTGTAAGCAAATAGTTTTGAAGTGAGATGAAATTTGGGGGAACACAAGACAAATCAGACTCCTGAAAGGGGTACAGTAGTCTGGAAAAACTGAGAGCCACTGACTTAAATTATGAAATCTGACAAACTCATAGCAGACAGAAAAATACAACAGTGTGGCAGTTCTGCATTGTACAGCTCTGATACTGTTGCTGGATTGCCTATGTGGAAGTCCCACCGAATGCCAAATCTTCTTACTAAACAAAAGATGCTACACTAAAAATACCAGGAGATGAAAAAGAAAAAACCAATTGTGAAAATGGAAATGACTGTACTCTGTTTTTTAACAGAACTTGAAACCCATAATCACTGTCACAAAAGTATATTATCTAGTGAATGATTTGCACAATACAGCAAGTTAATGGTTATTTTTCATTTTATTTTACATTTCATTTTGTAACTTATGTGGGGGTAGGGTGTCACTTTTATTCCCATGGTCAGGGTGATCTTATTACACTTGCCTTTAAATGTTTCCAGATTATTTAAAAGTTATTTTAAGAAGATTTGGCTGACATAATTTATGCTCTTCTAAACTGCACTGTGCAAATTCAGAAGACAAGAATCTTTCCAAAAACGTATAGATATCTAATCCTGCTACCATAGGTGCTTAGGTATGACAATTACTGTACTGTACAGATAAAATTTAAGTATGCACATTTTAGGTCACATTCAAACATTTACAATACATGATATACATAAGAGTCAAATATTTCAACATTAATATCTTGCTGAAAGACAACAACTATTTGTTTTTTTGGTAAACTTCTAAATCAAGAGAACATAGATTTTTTTATTAAATTGACATTATGAACATTTAAATAGATATACATATTTTGTTTGTAACAAAATTTAGCTTCCAAATTACTAGTCAGTCAATTTTACTAAAATACATAGGAGAAATTCTAAGTACTTAAACCAATTTTTTCAACTCTTCCAGTGGTATGCATCTTATTACTCCAGAGAGGCTAGTGCTTGGATGTCAGAGTCAGGGTAGAGGACACGCGGAAGATCTGGGGGAGCATATTACTCAGCTGATAAAACATTTCCTCAGATATAGTCTATAAAAATGAAGACACCAGAAAATAGTGATTTGGTTGCTAGAATTTGGATATGTCAAACCATTCTCTCTAGAGTCTCCCCTTCCCCTCAGTACTTTACTTGGTACTGGAGCCTTTATAGGGGCAGGTTTGCTGCCATCCAGATGAAGTTTCTAGCCACTCATGCTATAACTAAGGCCCTACTTGAATCACAGGACGATCTTCTAATAACTGTGCTGAGTTGTGGACAAAACATGGAAAATCGCAGGAAAGTAATAATGGATCATTATTAATAACAGTAATTTGGCAAAGCCAGAGAGACTTATTTATTTAAGAAAAGTTTGCTGGAATGACATACACTCAATTATTATATAATGCCTGCTTTTTTTATTTTTTTTTTATTTTTTTTTTGATAACCAGACATTTTGCTGCAACTATATTACCTTCGTTAACCAAAAAAAGGGAATGGTACAAGATAACAATCAAAAGACTGAAAGTGTCTGGCTGGCGAGTCTTGCCCACACGCACAGGGTTTAACTGATCGCTGTATTTGGGGTAAGGAATTTTCCCCCAGGGCATATTGGCAAAGGCTCTGGGGTATTTTCACCTTCCTCTGTAGCATGGGACATTGCTCACTTGCTGGTGGATTCTCTGGCTACGTCTACACTTGTAAAGTTAAGTCAACTTAAGGTCGACCTCGTTAAGGCAACTTAACGAAGTGGCTATACCTTAAGTTGACTTAAATTGACTTTGTTATGTCGACTTAACAGTAGACATAGTCATCCACACTGGCTTTAAGTTGACTTAAGAAGTCGACTTAAGGCTTAAGTCAACCTTCGGAAGTGGTGTTAAGTCAACGTAAGCTGTTATTAAGTAGACTTAAGGAAGCGCTTAAGTCAACTTACTAAAAGCCCAGTATGGACATGGCTTTGTGTAGGTCGACTTAAGCGTCCTTAAGTCGACCTAAATTGCCAGTGTAGGCGCACCCTTTGTACCTTAAAGTCTTTAACCCAAGATTTGAGGACTTAAATAACTCAGTCATAGCTTAGATGATTATTACAGGAGTGGATGGGTGAGGTGCTGTGATCAGATCATATTGGTCCCTTCTGACCTCCCGGTCTGAATCTATATGATTCTCAATCTTAACACAAGTGCTATAGAAATCAAGTTCAGTCGCTTTATTCTTTTACTTTTTACAACTAATTGCATACGCAAAATGTACACATAGTTGTGGACTATGCAAAATAATTAAAATCAAAATTGTGGTGGAAGCCTAACACTGAGGGATTCGCAATACGGTGAATGAAGTAGAGCCTTAGCTATAATCCAATTTTAGTCATTAGTAGGACAAGACCTACTTGGGAATATTGCCTTGCGTTTATGTTAAGAAAATTATTCATTTAAAGAGGATTTCTTCCTCCACTCACTGACTCTCACTTAAGTAGATCTAGCGTAAGGCTCTTCATGGTTACAGATAGGTGTATCTCTCTCTCTCACACTCTCTGAATTCCAGAATTAAGTTGGTCTTTGCTAGTAGTATTTTATTCTTTGTTCTTGCCACCTAGAGGCTTACAACTTTGTGTTTTGACAAGTAATTTAATTACTTATTTAATTACTTATTTAATTTAATTTTTAAAAATCTTATGAATATGCTTCAAATAATATTTCCTGATCCAGTTACTTCAAAATGTACATACTTTTCAGGGCCAGAACAAATGGACATGGCTTAGCACTGATCACAACTTTTGGGGCACTTCCTGCTTCTGAAGATCACTCAGAATTCTAAATGGAAATGATTTGGTAGTTATGAACAAACCACGTTTACAGTTTTATTGCATGTCTTTTGGGACTTGCTCTTGTGCCACTGCAGTAAACGGGAGCTGTCACTAATTTGATGGGAGCGTAATTGGTCTCTTGACCCACTAACTTTCAAAGATACTGGAGAAGACCAGCTAAGAATGTAGTCATTTAAACCTATATTCAATTCTTTCCAAAGAAAGAGCAGTAAACACACACCTTTATAGTAAGGGTAAATATCTATCCTTTAAAACATTGTGAATTCTTTGAGTTCAGTTTTCTGATATGTCTGTTAATAAACAGAGATAATAACGACACATCCTATAAGGCCTATCTGAGGCTGGCAAAAGGTAGTTCAAACTGTCACAACACCTCTGAAGCATGCATTATTCCCAATTTACAGATGAGAGAACTAAGGCACAGAGAGCTTAACTGATTTCCCCCCCTCCACCCCCCCCCCCCCTTTTTGGTAAGATTATACAGAAAGACTAATACACAGCAGGGAATAACCCAGATTTGTCAGCACCAGGCCCCTGTTCTATTTTTGTCTGCTAGATCATATCAGGAGTTCATTTCTCAATTTAACCTACCTGAGGTACCAGAAATTGTACAGTCCGAGAAATTCCTCCATCCCATGAAGCCATTTCCATCATGAAGCCTGGAAGACAACATTCATAGATTTACACACTACATACATTATTTTTGCCTTTTAATGACACTTACCAAAGAGTGATACAAGTTTACATGTATAAATTATGATTTCAGCTAGCTGGTGGAACTGCATAAACCAGATCAGCACCTCTGTACCCTTAGTCTTCACTAGCCTGCTGGTTCAAATCTCTGATCAGCCTAGAGATCCTGATGATCCACTATGGCAAACACAATTCTAGGCTTTACAGGTGTGAGGGTCCAGCTGTTGAGCAAACTGCACAGTTTGGTCCTGGTAAACACGGAGCTGCAGCAGGCATCAGAAAAAACTTCCTGGATCTACATTATTTTGACAAATTCCAAAGGGGTAGCCGTGTTAGTCTACTGTAGATAGACAACAGAGTCTTGTGGCACTTTTAAAGACTAACAGATTTATTAATCGCATGAGCTTTCGTGGGAGAAAATCCCACTTCGTCAGACGCTTTGAAGATAGGAAAGTTACAGAGTGGGAGGAAATTAAATGCAGGGGACTGTATGACATAGCATCGGGTCAGGCTGTAACAGCAAATCAAAATAGGTGTTAGGATTTTGCCCCACCGCCCCCACACATAAGATACAATTCTGTGGTGACCTTGAGAACTACTTTCGCCGTCTCAGGCTCAAGGAGTATTTCGCCACCACCAATGTAGAACGCAATGACCTACAGATACCTTCCCCCCAACATTGCAAGAAAAAGTATTCAACATGGACTCCTCCTGACGGTCGGAACAACAGACTGGACTCCTATATAAATTGTTTCCGCCACCAGGCAAAGGCTGAAATTGTGGACAAACAACATCACCTACACCATAACCTCAGCCATGCAGAGCGTAATGCCCTCCAGAGCCTCAGAAACAACTCTGACATTATTATTAAGGAGGCTGACAAGGGAGGTGCTGTCGTCATCATGAATAAATCGGATTACGATCAGGAGGCTTATAAACAGCTGTCCAATGGAATGTTCTACAAACCACTCCTCTCTGACCCCACTGAGGAATACCAGAAGGAACTACAACACCTACTCAAGAAACTCCCCAAAGCAGCACAAGAACAAATCAAGACAGAGACACCGCCAGAACCCCGTCCAGGGATAGTCTATCTACTACCAAAAATACATAAAAGAGGAAATCCCGGACGCCCCATCATCTCAGGCATTGGCACGCTTACAGCAGGATTATCTGGCTATGTGGACTCTCTCCTAAGACCCTATGCTATCAACACACCTAGCTATCTGAGAGACACTACAGATTTCCTGAGAAAAATCCAATCCATTGATGGTCTTCCAGAAAATACCATCCTAGCCACTTTGGATGTAGAGGCTCTTTACACTAACATTCCCCACAAGGATGGATTACAAGCTATTAGAAGAACCATCCAGGATGATGACACAGCTAAACTTGTGGCTGACCTCTGTGACTTTGTACTCACCCACAACCATTTCAGATTTGAAGATGATCTATACCTTCAAGTCAGTGGCACTGCCATGGGTACCCGCATGGCCCCACAATATGCCAACATCTTTATGGCCGATTTAGAACAACGTTTCCTCACGTCTCATCCCAAAGCACCCCTTCTTTACCTACGCTATATTGATGACATCTTCATCATCTGGACCCATGGTAAAGATGCCCTTGAAGAATTCCACAGAGATTTCAACAATTTCCACAACACAATCAAACTTAGCCTGGAACACTCCACACAAGAGATCCACTTTCTGGACACTACAGTGCAAATTAGTGATGGACACATAAAGACCTCCCTATACCGCAAACCTACTGATCGGTATAGTTACCTACATCCCTCGAGCTTCCATCCTCGACACACCACACGATCCATTGTATACAGTCAAGCCCTAAGATATAACCGCATTTGCTCTGACCCTTTAGACAGAGACAGACACCTTCAGGATCTCTACCAGGCATTCTTAAAACTACAGTACAAACCCACAGAAGTGAAGAAACAAATTGACAGAGCCAGACGGGTACCCAGAAGTCAACTACTGCAGGAGAAGCCCATGAAAAATAACAACAGAACGCCACTGGTCATCACCTACAACCCCCAAGCCAGACCTCTTCAACACATCATCAAAAATCTACAGCCTATTTTACAAGATGATCCCTCACTCTCTCAAGCCTTGGGAGACATACCTCTCCTTGCTTTCAGACAGCCCCCTAATCTTAAAAGGATACTTACCAGCAACTACAGATCACAGAGCAGAAACACTAAAGCAGGAACACAGCCCTGCAGCAGACCACGCTGCCAACTTTGCCCTCATATCTACACTGATGACACCATCACAGGGCCTAATCATGCCACCTACTCCATCAAGGGTTCGTTCACCTGCTCATCCACCAATGTGATTTATGCCATCATGTGCCGGAAATGCCCCTCTGCCTTATATATTGGACAGACAGGACAGTCTCTGCGCCAAAGAATCAATGGACACAAATCTGACATCAGAAAACCTGTAGGGGAACACTTTAATCTCCCTGCTCACTCCCTCAATGACTTGTTAATAGCTGTGTTGAAACAGATGAATAACAAATCACAGCTTCAAAGAGAGTCTGCAGAACTCGAACTTATATGCAAATTTGACTCAGTTGTCTTGGGGTTAAACAGGGACTATGGATTTTTCTCGCATTACATCAAGTGAATTGACCTCCCCCTCCTCTATGTGCTGTTCCCCAGTGTTTTGAATCCTAACACCTATTTTGATTTGCTGTTACAGCCTGACCTGATGCTATGTCATACACTCCCCTGCATTTAATTTCCTCCCACTCTGTAACTTTCCTATCTTCAAAGCGTCTGACGAAGTGGGATTTTCTCCCATGAAAGCTCATGCGATTAATAAATCTGTTAGTCTTTAAAAGTGCCACAAGACTCTGTTGATTATTTTGACAGTTTGCTTTCAACAACTAGCTATCCTTTCTATAGAAATCTGTTGTGACCACACCTGGAATACTGAATTCAATTATGGGCACTCTAATAACAGAGAGATGTTGATAGTGGATTCAGTTTGGAGAAGAGCAATCGGAATGGGCAGAAGGAATAGATTTGCGAGGAAACAGCAAAACATGTAGATTGGTTAGATGATGACTTAGTGTTTCTAGGATGGGGTTCTCAAACTAGGGCCTTTGGACCACTACAGGTTCCTAATACCACACTGCCAACAAAAAATATATCGAGCACTTTCCTAATAGCATTTTTCTGTGTTTACTGGCATAGAGATGCTATGCAATTGTGAATGAGCATATAGTGCTCCTCCTCCCCCAAGAATAAATTAGTTACCTCATGTATAGGGGGCATAACACCCAACAAATATTTGAAGGGATTGAACAGCAAAGCTGGTATGGAATTATTTAAATGTAGGGCACAGGAGTACAACTGAGAATAGACAAAAAAGGGGGAAAGTTGGAGCTAAATATCAGAAAAATACCTCTTGTTAACCTCTGAAATAGTTATCAGTAGAAGTTCCACTGTGTGGGTCATTTAAAAAGTAAACTGGCCAAGATACCGGAAAATATACCAGAAGGGCACAATCCTGGCAGACAGATACCTTGATGATGTCTTTATCCAACTCTATCTTCTAGACTGACACCTGGTTTACACTAGACTAGACATTTACTTTGCCATAGCTACGCATTTCAGGGGTATGAAAAATCCAACTCCTAGAGAGACCTTCTGTGCAAACAATGCAATAGACAGCAGAAGAATTCTTCTGTCCACCTAATTACCATGTTTCATGGAAGGTACAAAGGGAGAATCCCTCCTATTGGCATATGTAGTATCTACACTGAAATGCTTACAGAAGCACAGCAGTATCACTGAAGGGAGGAAAAGCCAGGATATGACAGGTGTGTAATATTACTTTTTTTCTTGCTCTTTTTTAGAACTGAGCATCATGTGTTCATAACTTCTTAAAAAAGAAAAAAAATAGACATACACAATGTTAAAGTCGTCAAAGATTCAGCGTGACTTCTAACACTAGTTCAAATTCTTCATATTTTTCCTCTCTTTTGCAATACTATAATTTTAAGTGATTTCTGCTGACAGTGAATGTGACAGGAGAATAGGTGAAGCATGCACTAACCTTTGACACACTTAAACACAAGCTCTGCCCTCTTTAAGCACCAGGGTATAGTCATTTCCTTAAAAAAGAAAATCTAATTAAGTTGGTTGAAGTTAATAAAACAAAAGCTGTAAATAGAAGCAAAAAACAACAGATTTTTGTTGATGCAGCACAATGTTTTCCCATCAGGTCTCTTATGTTTATCTTATTCCAAAATCTTTATCAATCCCATATTGTCTTTAACGTTAGATAGAGACTATACAAGTTTCCACACCTGCTCATTTGCTCACACAATTTTTCCTCTACTTTCTATTTCCTTTTTAAATGGACGTCTTTCTCAAATATCTCAGGCAATAGACTACATTTGCCAATGCTGTTTATTGATCTGCTTCACTCTTTTCAAATAGCATCATAGATAAAGAATACTTAGTTTTCCAAAGCATTCTGGAAATGTTTTTTGTTATGAATTGCCATAAAAATTAAGCTACTGTTTTATATAAAGTACTAAGAGAGGCTATTGTGTTAACAGTACAATATGCATTTTAAAGATGAGATTTTCAACAGCACATGGATGCACAGCTCCTATTTGTGTCCAGGACATTTACATATACCATTACCATAAGTGGCTTGGAAAGACTCAGATTTCATATATGAAGTACAATTAAATTGTTGATATTGTCAGATCCATACTTTGGACTGCAGGAGTAAGGATGTGTTCAACAGCTTAAATTCAGTAACTGATAATTGGTTGGTATTCTTTTTGAGGGCCTCTAGCTATGGCCCTCATTCTAAGGCCATCGGCATACTAAAAATGCCTTGGGCAGATAGTTCTTGTGTTGGGGTTGGATCTATATCGCAAAATAAATTAAATAATTTAAGTGATACAGATACAAGAAGGAGATGGAGAGAGAATTTTGATCTTAAATTAAATACCAAGATTAGATATAGTAACTTGCATCAATAAAGTTTCCCAAGAGGAATGGTTAGAACTTATCAAATGAATTTGAGATCTAAATAAAAATGTAAAGACTTGGGAAGATTACATGGATTTAGGACATGCCTTGGAGTGTAAGCCAAGGAAACGATTACAAATAGTATTCTCCAGCAGTTGCAGATCTAAATGTCAATTTTATTAATATTTTTTTAAAATCTGTATGATTCAGACTCTACAATTTCAAAGATAAGCACCTCACAGTATCAATGAACTAGGTATACAAAAATGAACTTGTCACTTTATATACTGTATATACCCCTTCAAATTTCCAGTTTAAGCACTTCATAAAACCAGCAAATGGTTCTAAATTGGCACAGTATAAATGACAGATTGTCAAACTCCACACAAAGAGAATCCCTATACCAGGAAAAATATATATATATAAAAAAACCCAAGTTTTTTAGAACAGACAACCTTAAAACCAACATACTAAAAGTAATTCAGATTGGTCAGACTTTTTGTACGAGGCATTTTAAGCACTGTGAATGCATGTGTTTGCAAAAGGTTGGGTGGCCACTGTACATGCTACACTGGCCAGCTGACCTTTTGCAAACAAATACATTCATGCTGCTTAAAATGCCTTGTACAAGAAGTCTGACCAATCTTAATTACTTCTGTATTTGTTTTGTCCCTTTTAGTGTATTGTTTTAAGGTCATTTGTTCTAAAAAAAAAAAAAATCCTTTTTTATATATATTATTTTTCAATCAAGACTAAAAGTAGATCAAACCAAAACCTATGAACAGCAGCTTTTCAGCCCCAGGTGGAATTCAAACCAGTGACTGTTGGGTATCCAGGCTCCTGCCCTAACCCCTGTACCATAGGGCCAGATGTCTGGCAAACTGTCTGCTTGGTGTAGGTTGCCATTAACACCTATAAACATTACGCCACCTGCTGGAGAAAGGTGGGAAAGCACAGGGACTACATACATCATAGACAGAGACAGATGGGCAGGACAGATAAAGCAACACTAATATAAATGTTATCTAACTAAAAATCAACTTTATTTTAAAAGTATCAAAACTTCTGATCATTTGGCAACACAAATACAATTCACCCCATACATGGCCTTTGAGGATTGCTGAAAGCCATAGTTGTTTACACCAAGTCTAGTTAGTGGAGTTAAAAAAAAAACAAACATCTAGAGTGGACGTAGAACCAACATCGTAAAATGGAAACATTTAAAAACAATGTTCTCATGATGCAAATCCTTAGCATCTGTTTGCTTTGCCCTTAGGTTACACAATACAATGCTGGACAACAGAATATATATATTTTTCAAGCTTTCCGGAAGAAATACTGGGTTTTCATTGTAATTTATCTGCCTACACAGGCTATCTGTCACATGTTAGGTAGGCGTTTGTTGGTGGTTTTGATCCCTGTTTTGTCCTAGGTTAAAAACCAGTGTCTAAAAAGAAAGGTCATGTTGCTCTGAAGGCAAATTAGCAATAGATTTCAGTCAGCAAGGTCAAAAAAGAGTTGATGCCTTAAAAGGACCTACTGAAGAAGTAGAATATGACACCAGTTCATGGACAGAGAAGTATAGAGGGTAAGTGCCATGGGCACTTACAGAGAAAACAGGTTGAACACAGAAAGCCAATGAATTAAACCCACAAAAATTAAAATATGGATTAGAACCTAAATCATTATTGTGTCATCTTTAAAAATGTACACTTATGATTTTACTGTTATCATGTTATTTTTACATGCAAAGAGTATTCCACAACTGTTCATACGGCTGCTCAGACCAGATGGACATGGTCCTATGTGCAGGTGTAGGTTGCAGGAAAGATTCTATCATTATGGGTTATTTTGTTTAGTGTCACCCTCAAGAGGTAGAAGAAATGTTTAGAGACCTTTGGTCTGCAGTCAGTAACCATGATCCCATTCCCTACCTTGCCCCCTAAAATCTATCGCAAAGAAGCTGAATTTGTCAGGAGGAGGGCCATTGGCTAGGAATTTTTCCCTTGCTAATCTAAGACAGCCCAAGTTTGCTGTCCTATAGACTATGTCGTAAGCCTTTATCTATAGACACAAACTTCTGTCTCAAAGAGACAGAAATCAGTGGCACTAGTCACACATGTAATGGTAAGCAGGTTGTGACAGCAACTTTATGTTCACCGCTTTTACAAGATTGTGATAAATTTTGTACACAGTAAGTCTTGTGGGGTTTCATTTGAAAGCTCATAATCTGCTGAACATTACTGTCTTTGTAAAATATATGACAACATTGTAATCAAAGTTATAAGATTCTACTATATGATTTTACTGAGATATGCCCCAAGTTTGGAAAAGCAGGCACAAACCAGTTCCCGCACAGAAAACGCCAAAGAAGACCACAAATCAGATCTCGTCAAAATCAAATGGACTATCCCCTCACTCATGGCCACTTTTTGGCAGGAAGAATGGTGTGAGAGAGAAATTTACATCTTGCCAATGGAACAATGGAAAATTCCCAGGCAAAGAGACTCTCTCCTGTACCTCAGCAGAAGATGATTTACAAAGAAATAGAGAACAAGAAGAAAGGAGAACAGAGGCCTCAAAATATTCCTCCCTTCTCTCTTTATCCTCAGGAACTACACCACCTATGGAGCAAAGAAACAGCTTTGAACTGAGGGGAAGAATCCTGTCTGGGAAGGAGTTCAGCCAGTAGTACTGCTAAATCATGTTGTAAGAGAAATTCTTGGTCTGAATTCACTTAGCTTGTTAAGTTAGGTATTAGTTTGCCTATTACCTTTTATTTCTTTGTAACCAACTCTGACTTTTATGACTCATTACCTGTAATCACAATCTGTCTTTCTGTAGTTAATAAAACTGTTTTATTATTTTATGTAAGCCAGTGTCTCTTTGAATTGCCATGTTTAAAAAGCTCTATTTGAGGTACCAGGCTTTGTACACATCATTTTCTATTAATGAAATGATAGATGTTCTGTGGGCTTCTGTTGTCCAAGTGGGTACTGGGCAGTACACGATGCACATTTCTGGGGATTAGTCTGGGACTGGTAACTTGCTGGTGTCATTCTGCAATATAATTTGGGAGTGGCTGGCTAAAAGCACTCGAATAACTCAGATGGGAGTAATTTACATTCTAGAGGAGGCGTTCTCAACCTTTTTAGGGTTACAACACAGCTGGGACGGTTCCCAGCCACGTGTGACACACCAAGGCAGCCCCTGCAGCTCCATGTCTCTTCCTCTTGGCAGCTTCTTCCACCCCGCTCCCCAGCCCTTTCCCCCCAGCAGCCTCTTCCCTCCTGGCAGCCCCCAAGCCTCTTCCCCCAGCAAACCCTTCCCCGCAGCTGCCCCAAGCTCCTTCTCCCTTGCAACCCCTTCCCCCCAGCAGCCCTCAGCCTCTTCCCCTCCAGCCGCCAGCAGCAACAGCGCTCCAGAGGCTGCCAGGGTCCCTGCAGCCCCAGGAGCACTTGCAGTCCCAGTGCCAGCTTCTCCCCATCCTGCTCAGCACGGAGTGGACTGCTGGAGGGGAAGAGGCTGGGGGAAGGGGCTTGGGGCCGCAGTGCTAGTACCAGCTTTCCCCCCCGCGCTGTTCCAGGCCTGAGCACGAACGGGGTAGGGTGAGGAGGAGAAGGAGGAGGAAGCAGGGTGGTGTTTGGTGACACACCTCCCTGCTCTTCGCGACACACAAAAGTGTCATGACACAGCGGTTAAGAACCACTGTTCTAGAGCAAAGGTGGGAGTGGATGCTCTTACAGCAAAGCAGTGTAAAAGGCTCCCTAGGCTGGAGAAATGAAGGGCTACGGCTGTCCACCATTCTAAATTGTACCTTGGGTAACGTCATACAGGTGCTTAGATCTTTACAGCATCAGATCCTACAAGAGCTAAAGAAAGAGGGTCAAGTCCTGAAGTCTCTAAGAAGTTCTGTCAGGCGAAAGTCCAATTCATTTCAGTACGTTTGCCTCAGGCTTTGGCTACAGTAGGTATACTTTGACGAAAGGTCAATTTGTTTAGCTGTCATATATATAGGATGGAAATGACGAGCGCAAAGACATATACCAAAAATATGCTGTAGTACCAAAACCATACAAACATAGACAGTTTATGCTACAGACTGTAAATCTCCTCCATTTGTACTTTTTGGACATCTCATAAAACATTCTGCTACAATGGAATGGTCACAAAGACACCTGACTGACACACCTCAGTAGTTTTCTGCCTTTCTCTAGAACAATAAAATAGGCAACAGCAATGGCCCCTGTGCTCAGACTATATTTTTGCACTAAAATCACCACAATTGGCACCTTTTTGTTTGGTAAACAATTATCCATTAGGAAATGGTATGAATTTCTCAGTTTATTCAGGACACAGAACAGGCATGGTTTTGCATGCATAAAAACCTACAGAATGTACTTTTTTAAAAAACCAACATTATTATTAATAATTATTTGTATTGCCATGTCACCAAGAGGCACTGGACGTGCACTGGAATCGTTAGGCACATGGTTAGGCACAGTAAAACCAAATTCTGTGTGCCATTCACTTTATATGAAGTCCAAATAAAAAAAGTCATCCTTCATTCAGTTTAACAAACTCCATGCAGTTGCTGAGTTATAAAAATCCATCTATAAAAGGGGAAATTTTTTTCAGAACAATAAAGAAAGTGCCTGATGAATGCCTGTCACAATGAAACATCTCAACATCTCTGCAGCTGTGCTCCTGGTTAACCACTTTACAAAAAATTTTTATATGTAGGTGGTAAATACAACTTTAGAAAACAAGGTTTCCGAAGTCACCAAGTTCAGATTAGTTTTCAGAAATCTGATATTGTTCAATTTTCCCTCTATAATGTGTTACAAAAGTTGCATGTTTTAAATTAGATCAGCCAGCTGCAGTAGATTGTTTTATCATCAACAGTTCTAATTCAATTCACATAAGTTCTAATTCAATTCACATCAAGGTTGAATATATAGTTTTGTCTAAACATACACATATTATGCTGGTCATTAAGTTAATTCTGCAAATGTTTAACTCAGTAAAACTAATACAAAAAGGGAGATAAAAGAAACAGTTATAGGTTTGTTTTTGTTTTTTCCTCTTAAATTATATAACTGAAAATAAACCAGGACTGGACAAAATTGGCTCACAGCTAGGCACCAGCAATTTTACTTTTGGTCACCAGAGGATGCTCTGCCATTACGTTTCTGCAGTGGAACTAAGCGACA
Organism: Pelusios castaneus; assembly: GCA_007922175.1. Classification (NCBI taxonomy): domain Eukaryota; kingdom Metazoa; phylum Chordata; order Testudines; family Pelomedusidae; genus Pelusios; species Pelusios castaneus. Next base: position 1,512,271 of record ML685928.1, on the reverse strand, counting down.
GGCTACTAAAACTGGTCACCATGCTGACCAGAAACATCCATTTGTTGCGGCCTGCAATAAACTGAACGAAAACTTTTAGGCTGAAGTATGTACTTATGCACAACATTTACTGAGTTTACTAACTTTTGCACAATTAAATCTTTTATAATAGTAGGCCCTGATCCGACAAAGGAATCTGTACAAACCCTTAAGACAAATGTATTCTGCAGGCATGCATGCAAGGATCCCTACTGGTGACTTCTTTGCAAGACTAGTCTAGAGTCAGATTTATTAGCAGTTTCTGAAGAAGGAATATGAAATACTGAAAGCTATATTTTAAGTTAAGTTGCTTGTCTTTTTTTTTTTTTTTTTTTTTTTTTAAACCAAGCATCATGTACTTTCTTCAAATAAATAGAACACAGATCTGAACAGTGCTAGTATGTGCTAAGTATTTAATCTATTCTCTTCCCACCAGCATCAAGGAAAACAGGGAACATGGTATAGCTACTGTAGACCTTTCTCAATCAGACTAGCAGATCTAGGAATATGTTACCTTCCTGAATGCATATACAGAGGTTGAATTAGTAAAGGGTGAGGGGTTGTTTTGTTTTTGCTTACCTCTGACATATCGTGCACCAATAGGAGAGGGATGCTAATTGTAGTAATATCATGTGTACAGCAAACTTTAAGAATATTTCGGAGGCCCATGATTGCAGGATCCCGAGCTGTAATGTTACCTGACTTAACATTGTCATCCACACAGAGATGGAAAGCAACATGAATTTCAGAAAGATTTGAATGGCGTGTGATGTAAAATTCCCCTGCAGAATAATGAAACCGACAATAATTTCTATCATACTAGTAATTCATACAAAATAAAAACATATAAAACAAAGCATGCTGGGAATGACAGTGTAAATGTTTTAATATTAATAGTCTGAATCTGATATACAGTGTAATGGTCCTTTATAAAATAAAATCAACTGCTGTATTTAATTACAATTATTTTGAAGACTCAAGGCAAAATGTGCCCATGTAACCTGGATCAGAACTATAAATAAGAAGAGAAGACACAAACAGATATAAAAAATAATGGAATAGTGACACCCCTTCCCTGTTCACACTGATCCAAGACACATTTCCATGCTGTGACACTGTATTTAGCTGGCATCACAAAGATCTGGTGCAATAAGGCATGGCAGTTCCAATATAGACAGATATGATCTATATGTGGTAGAAAACGTCAAGAGGAAAAAAAAAATAAAAGAGGAGGTGTAACAGTGAAAAACATATACGCAAGCACTGAAGTGCAGACAGATGTGGGAGGCGGAAATACCCAAAATGGATGGGTTAAAATAAAGGCTACGGAAAAGCCTGTGGGAAAGCATAGTGGGTTATCTAACTGAGGAATGTACAGGAAGATGAAATAGGTTATCAAAGAACATCAGAATTAAAAAGAGTGTGTAGTAATGGGGGATTTTAAATGCTCAGATTTGTTTTAAAAGTGCCTAAAAACCATTTGTCAAAAGATATTTTTAGACTTGATAGAACCCCATTTTAATCCCCAAAGTAGAGGGAGCAATGAGGGGTCAATGGAATCATGTATCGGCTATTGGCCCACAAAGTGAAAGAGCTTAAGATATGGGGAAATTTGGGGGATAGCCACCACAGCAAAAGATGCTGATCCAACAAAGAGATCCACTTGGGTATAGCCCCACTGAAGTCAAGAGGGCAATGTCTGGAGGTGCCTTTCTGCATGAATTTGGTTGTAGGCTCACAAGCTAATTAAAAGACGGGATATAGAAACGGCATTGTTAGGACATAATTTTCATGAACAAAATATTTTGAAATGAAGGATATTGTAGGCAGCGTAAAAACAGTTAATACACCAGCTGGAGAGTGGAGAGGGAAAAAGAGGGCAGAGCTTAACACTACTGTCCTACCACAACTCACCCAAAATACAAAGAAGATTTTTAGAAGTGGCTGAAGGAAAAGGCATGTGAATGAACTGGAATACCAGAGAATTATAAAGGGAGTGAAAAAAAGATTAACAGAAAGAAAAGAGGTTTGTGCGGTCAAAAATGCAGTTATAAAGGATACAAAAAGAAAGAATGCTTGTGATGGGAGAGAGCAAGGGAAATAAGAGTTCTGAATTAGGCCCTTTGGTTCTGGTAGGCTAATTTCAAGTTAATTTTGTGTTTACTCAAAATGAGGGAGAAATGTTATTCTCCCTATAGGGCAGGTCTACATGCAGTTTGTACAGTCATTTAACTGCACTAGTTTAGAAATATCTTTCGTTAAATCAGTACAACCACAACCCCACACCTCTGATCCCTCCATCTGGATATCTTTATATCATTTTTAGTGTCTTTTAGCTTAAGATGGCTTGTAATTAAACTAAACTGATTAGACACCCACTGAATGACTTCAAAACATCCACATTACAGGACTGCCCTGATTTAACTAAGTATGTTTCTAACATCCACATTATAGGACTGACCTGATTTAACTAAGTATGTTTCTAAATTAGTGCACAAATTGTGTGTAGATATTCAAATAATTTCTGCAGAAACTTTTCTTACTAATGGGACAACAACATAGAGAACCAATGAAAAATATTTCCTCCTTAAGTCCCTACTTCAATAAAGCATTTAAGAATATGCTTAATTTTAAGAGTATGAGAAATCCCTTTTACTTCAATGGAACTACTCATTTGCTTAAAGTTAAACACATGCTTAAATGCTTTGTTGGATGACAGCAATAGTGACCAGAATCAATTATTTTGAAAGAGAATTATTTTCTGAATGTACTTCAACGCTTCCTCTAATACCGTAAGGTGGGTTGTTTATTATCTGCAAAACAAATCTTGGGCACAGAGTGGTTAAGTGACTTTACCAAAGTCACATGGTGAGACGGTGGCAAAGCAGGGAATAGAAACCAGATGTCCTGACACTATGACCTGCGCCTTTGCCAGAAGAATATTCTTCCTCTCCGATACAGGGCAAGTTGTGTTTAGTTTCAAATTTATGCTTTGAATTTGGAGCTAGAAAAATATGTATATATAAAGCTCAGTCTGCTTTAAAAAAAACGATATACCGTATTTTTCGCCATATAAGACGCACCGGCATATAAGACGCACCCAATTTTTAAGGAGGAAAATCTAGAAAAAAAATCTTTTTTTCCTCTCGACGTAAATTGTGGTAGCTCCCGAAAAGTATTGAAGAGAAAGGAAGGAAAGGAAGAAAGAAGAGAAAGGAAGGCAGGGAAGAGGAAGACA